>CANSZD010000274.1:5172500-5772500 GCA_947648045.1 Beta corolliflora
ATCAATAAATTGTTCTTTTTTATTATAAATAAACCTATAAATATATATAATCATATGATCTTGAACAAAATGGTTAAATATTCTTCTTATATCGTTGTCTTGTTCTATATAAACTTTATTTTTAAAGATAAGTTGAAATCCTTTGTAGGGAAAATTTTGAACGTGATAACAACACCATTAGGTTAACCCATGCTACTCATGTTTTATATAAACTAGTAATATATAATTTATATTATTCTACCAAAATTGTTTTAAAAAATAAACATCATATACTATTGTCATGTTCGTTACATGTACAACATCAAAAAGAACATCACATATCAAAATTATTAGTTAGAATAAATATAAAAAAGAACACTTATATAAATAATGCCAAAAGAACATTCCTTCTTCTTGAACACAAATAACTTCAAATAGTGATATCAATGACATTTATAATAATAGCAACGACATTAATAATATTTACCAATACTAATGATTAATAAGTACAACAACGACAATAATAATAATCTTTTTGAACAAATGTACTAGTAAATAGTAATATTAATAGTAATAGTAATTGTATAAAGTAATATTAATAATAATAATAATAATAATAATAATAATAATAATAATAATAATAATAATAATAATAATAATAATAACAACAACAACAACAATAATAATTATTACAATAACAATAATAGCATTAGTAATACTAATAATCATAATAATCATGATGATGATAATAATAATAATAAGTTCTAAAATATAAGCATAATCTGAACTTATCTGATCTGATCTGAACTTATTTTTTCTGATCTGATCTGATCTAATCTGATCTGATCTGAAATAAGCAAAAATAAGGTGAACTGAACATAGCCTAACAAACCCGGGAAAATGATAAGATAACAACATATTGCAAGGTGTAGCATCATAATGCATTGACTTCGGAAAAGTCTTTAATCATTGCACCCTAGCCAATTTGTCAAAGATTATAATCTACTATTAAAAGAATGCAAGTCCTGTATTAAAGTAAAGCGAGCAAATTCTTATCCAAAAAAAGAAGTAGAAGTAAAGCCAAATGTAACGGTATCAATCCAGGAGTGCAGGAGGACGTTCATCTTTATAGTTGGGTGTAAATGTGATGTTATAGTATGACTTATATCCTTCCATATTTAATTACTCTTGAGTTTAAAAATATAAAACGAAAACTGTAGTCAAATGTGACATTTACTAAGCATAGTGAATATTTAATTAAGACATGTAAATTGGTAGAAGGACAAACTTAAATTACGTTTTGCAAAAATAGTGATTGTAGTAGTTGTTTTTTCTTGGTGCTTTTATTATGGGAGTGGTTAATTGTCATGATAGTTGTAAATGGTTGTATTAGTACGTTGTTAGATGATACTCTTTCTATCCCCTTTTATTTATCCTATTTAATTTCTTTTTTGGACGTCCTCAAAAAATTGTCACATTATCAAAAAAATTAAAAGTAATCAGGCCAAATGGTATCACTATGTTTAATTTTAAAAATATTAGTATTTGTGAAACTAGCTGCTGGATTACTTACACCAAAAGATGAACTATATGGACTATTATATTTTACCTTCAAAGATTACTCAAAGAGTTATCCCAATTTTTAAAGTTAGTTTACTTATCTTTTACAAAAACACTACCTCAATCATACAAAAATACTCCAAACTGCTACTTCGCTAAACTCTATAGTCCTTTGGTAGATTTTTGATTTCATTAAACATCTAATTAAAGCAACTTGGAAAATTGTTTCTCAACACGTCTTCAACTATATTTCTTCCCCTTAAATGTGAGAATTGAATTCGTTATCGATTACACACTATAATAAAGAGCGCTCATATCTTCTAACACTACTTTTACTAATATGACTTTGACTAAAAATAGATACTAACTTGTAACACAACTTGTTTAGGATGCGCTCTTTTCACCATAAATAAAAGGAAAATTAGTTAAAAATAATATGAACACTAATTCACTACTATATGCAAAATAACATAAATGATCGAACTATTTGCTATGATCAATACAAACCTTATATTAATCACGTAATATAAATATGGCTTAACTCTAGAGGGAGTTAGAGCCTGTTCGTTATCGTTTTCTATTTCCAATTTCAGTTTTATTAAAACTAAAAACAAAAAATGTCGAAATTAGAAAAATTAATTTCCACATATGTCGCTTGTTTTCAAAATTGACAAGATTAATAGTTTTTCTGATTTTAAGTCTATTATGCCACCAGCCACATATATGATATATCATGTGACTTTAAAAACATTAAAACCAAAAACTGAAAAATTGACAGTGATGCCGAACGAAATTGCAGTCCCTATACTAGTTGCACAATTAATATATTCATAGCAAATAATTATATTTTACACAATTAATCATATAAAAAATTGATAATTTAAAAGTATACATTAAGACAAATCTAACAATATCACACAAGACTGTCTTTAACCTTACATATTAACAATACCCCATTTATTGCAAGTAAATCAAAGCGAAGGAAATAAGACATAACTACATCTACCAAGTGGGTAGAGTACCCGCTCCTAATAGACTATTAAAAAAATAATTGTTGATGGTAAGTTGTATTCCACCATACACTAAATTATGTTAGTTGTGGGTAAACTAAGTTTTATGAGATATACTTCATTCGTGTTTTTCTAATTGCAACATTTTGACTTTTATACTATTCACGGTTCACATTTTGACGATATGTATTGACAAATGTGAAAATACAAATGTTGCAATAAAAAAGACGGAGCAAATATTATTTTTCGCCAATTTTTCCTAAATTAAAAAGTCCGATATACGCCACGTAGACATAATTATGGTCAGACAGGACCATCCACCGGTCCACATTAAAAACCCCAACACTTGCTCCTTTAATCTCTCTCCTACTCCCTCTTTCTCTTTCCTTTCCCTTTTCTTTTTGCCCTTTCTCTCCAGTCTCCAGTCTCCAGTATACAAAAACCTCACCTTTTTCTTCCCTTCTTTGTCCTCCCTAATTTCTCGCCCAAAATTTTCCCACTAACTCAAAACACAAAAACCACACTAGTAGTATTAGTGTACTTCGAACTTTAAAAAAATAGAAAGAGAGAGAGAGAAAAGAAAACAAAGACTCAATTTCCTCTTCTCTTTCTCACTTCTTTCATCTCACCGGAAAAACTCTACAATGGCGTTCACACTGTAACAGACAAAAATATTCATAGATTAAAGTCAACCAAAAAAAAAATTTAAAAAATGGGTATGTGCACTTCCAAACCACCGGCGGAAACCCATCTTTCCGATCCAAAATTACCGGAAGATTCAACCAATCAAAATCCTCCGGCACGAAATTCCGGCGAAATTCCGGCGAAAAAATCCCCATTTTTCGGGATCTACAGTCCAAGTCCAGCTCACTATTTATTCTCAAAGAAATCACCTTTATGGTCTCCAGCTACAAATGCAAGTTCAAATTCAAATTCAAACACTCCGAAACGTTTCTTTAAACGGCCGTTTCCTCCACCATCTCCGGCAAAACACATAAAAGCTGTACTTGCAAGAAGACAAGGAACAGTGAAACCTAACGTCGGAGGTTCGATTCCTGAGGGAAGCGAAAGTAGTAGTGGTGCAAATGGTGTGGGTTTAGATAAAAGATTTGGATTTTCTAAGCATTTTGGTGATAAATATGAAGTTGGTGAAGAAGTTGGTCGAGGGCATTTTGGGTATACTAGGGTTGCTACTGCTAAGAAGGGTGAATTGAAGGGTCAACAAGTTGCTGTCAAGATCATCCCCAAAACCAAGGTTCATCTTTTTTGAATACTTTTCTTTTTCTTTTTTTTTTTTTTTTTTTGGGTTAATTAATTTTGCATTGTTATTATTAGTTTGAATTTGAAAGTGGGTATGAGTTCTTTTTAATTTAAAGTAATGATAAAAGTTAGTAAGAGGTAAATTTTTTGATGGGTGAGCTACGGGATTTATCTGCTATTATGTTGTTAGTTACAAGATTAGTTGAATGTTTTTGGGATTGAAGAGATCAGATCTGCTCAAGTATAAAAAATGTAGTTTAAAATATTATGGTGAATGGGATTTTCTGGGTTTTTGTTTAAGTTAGTGTATTAAGAGTCATGTGATGATGGGTATAATGGAACATGTGTAATTGTAAATTTGTCAGTAGAATATCCGGTTTTATGGTACCGAGATAAGGTTACTATATGTGTGAATTGAAATTGAGGGTTGGAGCATAGTTTTTGCACTCCATGTTTGTCTTATTTGGTGGAATTTACCTAGAGAGTGTAATGGCGTGTTTAACGGGAACTTGCCTCGTGAACGAAGCAGTGTATCGATTCATCGTTTGAACCTCGTTGTCATGAGTTGGATGCCTTAATGTAATACTTAGGTGCTGGACTGATGGTGGTGTTACTTTTTTTAATGATCAGTTTTACGGATTTAAGATCGTTTTGATGTAATTAACATTTGTTTTTGTACATAGTCCTGCCCTATCCAGTTGAATCAAAAGGGGAGGCAATGATATGTTATTTTATAGTATAAAATTATGGAAACTAGACAGGGACAAAACCTTGTTGATTGTCTTGTTTGAAGAGGAAAGTTTAGAGAGAGAATCTGTGGAGACTTGGAGCTCAGAATACTTTTTATAGTTAGAATTGTTTAGGAACAAGAATGGAATATAGAAGTTAAAAGCTGATTAGAATGACATCTAGAACATCTGATGAGGGATGACTCATGAGAACATGATGAAGTAGTACTATTGTTTTAGGTTGGTATTTCTGGACAGCTTCTTTCTCACTGCTGCTATACTCTCACTTGGGCTGCGGGCTGCGGGCTGCCCAATAGTTGTTTGATAAAAGATGCACAATTATGTCAATTTAGGATTCTCAAATAGTCGTTCGATGTTGACCAGGTGCAAGTTGCCTTAATGAATGGCTCATGCTTTTTTTGCTGTTAGCTTTATATTGGATATATCTGTATCATGTTTTCAAATTTCCATAATTGATTTTGCCTATTATTGTAACTCTGTTACCTTTTTTATTCTCCCCATGTAAAGTGGAAGAATAAACCAGAAGTTTTGAATTGTTGGATATTAAATTCGTATTTATATTACATCCCTGAATCTCATGTATATGTGGAATATTGGCCATGATTATGGTTCAATGTTTTGATGCCGTCGTGCTTTTTTTAAAATTAATTTCTACTTTTGAGGTGGTCAAGTGATGTAATTGATATTGTGGTGATGCATCTTTCTAGGATCTTAATAATCGAGGAATATGATTAAAGTGTTCAGTTTTAGCCTTTTTAAGTAATACTGCTGTTCAGATTTGACATTGATATTCAAGAAATATTAGCTGAGCACTCAAGAATTTTCTGTTGGTACTTATATCTTCTGCGCTAATTTTTTTCTCATTTTGTCTTGTTGCTAGATGACCACGGCTATTGCCATTGAGGATGTTAGAAGGGAAGTGAAGATATTGAAAGGTCTGGCAGGACATGCCAATCTCATAAAGATATATGATGCATATGAAGACAGTGATAATGTATACATAGTGATGGAGTAAGTAAAATCACCCAGCTTATTCTCTTATGCATGTTTATGTTGATTTTGCTTAGCTTTTAGTTTTGTTGGGTTGACATAAATAAATGTGTTTGCCTTCTGTGGAAACATCACTGTACTGAAGGCCAAATCTGTTCTTGTGATGAGAAGTAAGAGGCATAAGGCTTCTACTAACTGTTATACTAGAGTCATGCTGCTTTTAAATCGCCAAGTGTGATTCTATCCTTTTAGCTATGAACGAGTGATGTTTTCTGGGGATTGAATAATGTTAACTTGGATGCTTGGAACAGTACACTTTTACTGTTCTACCTGATTAATTTAGCTTACCTGGTTTTTCAGGTTGTGTCGAGGCGGGGAATTGCTGGATAGAATACTTTCAAGGTACTTTTTTAAACTTGTAGATTTTTGGAACATACTTCATCATTCTGGTTAGACAAATACCAGGTTGATAATATCTGTGATTGTGAAACTGAAACCTGTTGTTCTATGATTTTTAGGGGTGGGAAATACTCAGAAGATGATGCCAGGGCTGTGTTATTACAGATATTAAATGTTGTTTCATTTTGCCACCTGCAAGGTGTGGTACATCGAGATCTAAAGCCAGAGGTACTAAAACTTATGTTTGCATCATAATTAATCTCTATATGCAATCCCCAAGCATTCAATAAAGCATATGATTTCATGGAAGGGCTGTGAATTGATTTCAACGTAAATGATTGGGTTATATATAATTCTATATACACAAATGTTGCTGGATTCAAGTTTCATTTATAAATCGTGGCAAAACTGCCACTCAGTTGCTGGGTTGATGTTTGATCTCATTGAACATGATTACTGATGACACCCAATAAATATTACATAATCCTATATACACAATTGTGACCAGTCACCAGGTCTCCAATCACATGGTTCTATCTTGATTATTCTAACTTCTGTTTGCTGCTTGTTCAGAATTTCCTATTTGTGTCGAAGGATGAAGATTCATCATTAAAGGCCATCGACTTTGGTTTGTCAGACTTTGTTAAACCAGGTTTGGCGTTGTGTTTGTGATGTTCTGGCAATGGATTGATATGTATTGCTTGGTTCAAGACTTTAAGTGTACTCAGTTGGGAATTTCATGGGTTCTTTTTTTTTTGTTTTGCAGATGAAAAGTTAAACGATATTGTAGGGAGTGCATATTATGTTGCACCAGAAGTGCTGCACAGATCTTATACAACAGAGGCCGATGTTTGGAGTGTAGGTGTAATTGCGTATATTCTACTGTGTGGAAGCAGACCATTCTGGGCTCGTACTGAATCAGGTATTTTTAGATCTGTCCTAAAAGCGGATCCGAGTTTTACTGAACCACCATGGCCTTCTTTATCCTTGGAGGCAAAAGACTTTGTCAAGCGCATGTTAAATAAAGATCCAAGAAAAAGAATTACTGCAGCTCAAGCTCTTTGTGAGTATTTTTGTCAAATTTTCGTGGAAAGTATGATTTCTTTATCTGTGCTGCTTCTAATTATCTTGTTTTGCAGGCCACCCCTGGTTCAGAAATCATGCAGAAGTAAAAGTTCCACTTGATGTACTTATCTTCAAACTTCTTAAGATTTATATGCGTTCGTCTTCTCTTCGCAAAGCTGCTTTGAAGGTGGGTATACTTTGTAATTTTTTCTATTTAGTATACTGATATTGAGAGATTATGTTACTAGGACTTCGTTGAGTGTCCAAGTGGCCTACTCGGCTATTTTATAGAACATTCATGATTTTGGCCTAAAATTAATGTCAAAGTCTCATGTTGGAGTGTTGGGATCCGACACGGGTACTTGAGTCTTGAGTTAATATGAGGATAACACAAGAATGCTCTTGATATACTTTACATGATTTGAGTGTTCTCTAGTCATCTTTTCCCATCTAGTTGAAGTTGTTTTTGCCTTCATAACTACCTAACTGGCTTCCTTTGTCTTGTCATCACAACTTTTTTGACAGGCTTTGTCAAAAACATTGACAGTCGATGAACTTTTTTACTTAAAGGAGCAATATGCACTTCTGCAACCAAGTAAAAATGGAACCATAAGTTTGGAAAATATTAAAGAGGTGGGTTTCTTGAGGATGCTATCTCAAAATCTTAATGGATTTGATAAGAAGGATGATATCTTAACTGCTTTCCTTTACCTGGCAGGCCTTGATGAAAAATGCAACAGATGCCATGAAGGAGTCTCGTGCTCATGAAATTTTAACTTCTGTAAGTGCTTTATGGATTTTGTGGATGATGCTGTCATAAATGTAAATCTTCTTCTAAGTAAGTTACTGTTTGTGGTTCCTTCTTCCTATGACAGTTAACCGCACTTCAGTATAGAAGAATGGATTTCGAGGAATTCTGTGCGGCGGCCTTAAGTGTCTACCAACTCGAGGCTCTTGAAAGATGGGATCAGCATGCTCGCTGTGCCTATGAACTTTTTGAAAAGGATGGTAACAGGCCCATCATGATAGAAGAGCTGGCTTCAGTAAGTTACCACTCTTTCATTTTTCAGTCTTACAGGTTTCCTGAGTGTTGCTTATAGTTAATAGATTGCTGCCTCATCTGTATATTTTGAAATTGTCTTTTTTCTATTGATCCTCCATTTTTGCCATTTTATTTTTGCTGCGATGATCATATATCAATCCAATTATAATGCTACTTGCCGAGTTTGTCTGCTGTTTCTTGCTTTTGTATTCCCAAAGCAATAGTCTACATTTCTCTTTTAGTCCATCCTGAAATAATAGGCTACATGTACTTTTTTAGTCCATCCTAATATAATAGGTCACTTTCTAAATTTAGTAAGTTAAACATTGAATTTTTCATATTACCCCCATCATGAGATCCTTAACAAAGAATCCATAAGATTTCATTATTATAGTGATATGATGGAGATTTGAAAAAACTTAAATAGCAAGGATATTTCTCTTATGTTAAGTCAATTAGAAAATGACAATCAAATGTGGCTTATCATTTAGAGACAGGGAGTATCGGTTAGTTCTATTAATAAGTTGGTATATTTTTGTATCAGACGGTTCGACATAGTCACACACCCACACTACTGTCTATTAGTTAAGGAAAATATGTCGTAGTTACTTTCATCCCTTCCATAATTCTTGTAATACTTGCAAGTTCAAGGTCAAACTAAAACACGAATTCTCACCATTATATATCGTCATTTGAGATCTTGTTATGTATTGTGTACTTTTTAAATATTAAAGTTCCATAATTTCTATTAATATATGATTGAAGATATTGATGGTCGGAGTAGTACATTGTGGACCTCGAAAATTGTAAGAATAATGGAATGGAGGAAGTATTAATATTAAAAGAAAGGGTAGATTTCTGCGTGTTTTGTTTGACTTGTGATGCCTTTTGTGTAACTATTACCTGGTGTGGCCAAGTGCTTAGATCAGACCTTTTAACAAGAGATGTTATAATTGCAAGAATCAAAGTCCCTTAGAGTACATATGTGATATTGTTTCAGGAGCTTGGATTGGGGCCCAACATACCAGTTCATGCCGTCCTTCATGACTGGATTCGGCATACTGATGGGAAGCTGAGCTTTCTTGGGTTTGTCAAATTGCTTCATGGGGTATCCTCTAGGACTCTCATTAAACCTCATTAAAGGTGTACAATCATAGGGTGCTCTTTGTTTCTAGTATCATTCGTGGTGCTTCGTGGTTTTGTGCATGTTGGGAGTTTCAAGCAAGTGCCATCATGAATTAAGCCTGGTGCTCTCGGTCTTGAAAATTGATTCCTGATGCAGCCAGAAAATGGATTTTATGGCTGAACAAGGAAAGCCGTGACTGGCGGGACAAAAGAGATCAGTTTATTGGCTAGCTCACTACAAGGATTAGGTTAATTGTTTCTGACCACAAAAGGAATGTATACGTCAATTGTTGTTCAAAGCCAGGCAAATATGTGATTCAGTTTTAGCAATATATTGTGTAGTTTTTGGCCTCTTGGGGGCTGAGGTTGATGACCTAGAGGTTGGCCAATCTGGAATCCGCATTGTTTCATAGTGCTCTAATTGTGATTTGTGAAACTAAAGAAAGCTTTTAGAGTTTTAGGGTGTCAAAAAGTTAAAGAAATAGGGTGCTATATTCTGATGTTTTCGTTACCACTCCCTTATTATTCCTTCAACTTTTGGCACGGTCTTTAACATACATCTATAATTGCTAATCTATAAAGTTGATAATTGATATATACCAAAGATCACAACAATACCAATTTAACGGTGTTTATAGTAATTTTTTTTTTCTAAAATTGAAATTAAAAAAATTATGAAGTATTTAGGTATACCTTAGCTTTTCCAGTAAAAAACTAAATGCAATTAGAAGAAAAAAAATGATTTAAGTTATTTGGGCTGTTATGCTTAGATATCAAATTTTTTGTAAGCACCAACCCAATCAGATGAGGGTAAAGAAGTTCACTTTGCCACTACACTCCACACTTTCATCCATGTAATATATAATTGGATGGTACCAACAAAATAGATTGCTAACTCCTATTTCTTATTTAATTAATCGATCAACTTGCTATTAGACATTTATTTTTTGGATTCGATAATTTTCATTTTAGCAAAAAATTTCGACATTACTATTTTTCCATTTTCCCTCCTACTCCACACTTTCATCCACCTATATAATTTTTGTTTCTTTTATTACCCCTTAATTCATCACCATCAATCCAAATATAGTTTTGGTGCACCCCAAAGAACTTTATCAATTGATTAGACTAACATTGAGAGAATGTGTGGTATCACATTGTTCTTTAATGACTATATCCCCAAGTCTAATATAGACTCTATTGTCCCCATATAAAGAAAATTAATTTATGATAAGTTAAGGGATATTAGATTAAGATAGATTGAGATCATGGGCCACAAATAGGTAAAGTTTTACCACTAATAATTACTATCCAAATTTAATCGATATTTATAATAGATCAGAATTTGTGCTTAATCACTCTCTAACAAAAAAAAGGCCCTATAACAAGGACTTGTTTGGTTCATCATAGGAAGTTGACCCGAATGTAGAGTTTTAACAAGGACTTTTTTTGAATGCACCATCAAATGTAGAGTTGTTAGAAGTTGACCCGATATGATAACATGACATGAACCAGACACGAAATAACGAGTTAGTGATAAACTTTGTTGACTAATTTGTTAAGCATGTCAACACGGGTGCAACCATTTTACAATGCAGCGTTGAAATTTCATATATGAAACTAACATGAATTGACATGCTAAACTTAAATAAGAAAAGATTAACATTTTAGCAAAGGTACGAGATAGCATAATTTGAATAATAAACAAAATTCAATATTTATATTCTTAGTGCTAGAGAGCGACTAAACATATTGATATAGACGGGATTCAAACCCATGTCTTGGGTGTCAGCTCCACAAACTTTACCAACTAGCGAGATGGTGTCCACAACAAAATTCAATATTCAAGCAAGTTGATTGTTATCTCATTATAAATTGTTAAGACGTCATAACAAAATTGGAAATAAGAAAAGAAAAGTAACATATAGTTAAAATTTTCTCAATATATCACCTAAAAGAAGTTTCTCATACTTAAACCTAAATGGGTTATGTAATAGATAACTCGACACGATTAACCGTTTCATTAAACAGGTTTGATTAGTGTGAATTGTGAAGTATTCCAACCTGTTAATTAGATTAATTGAATGAAGAGTTAAAGACTTAAGATTGAAAGGTTTTCGACACGTTTCATATTTGGCACGAAGATAAATTTGACACGCCACGACCTAATTGACGTTCTAGTTATCGTCAAACGAGCCATTGGACGGGCAAAAAAGTTGGGTCCCGCGTCTGATGAAATGTAACCTATAAAGGAGATATAAAATCAGAGAAGCAAACTCTTCCCAACATTTGACAGAAAGAACAAAGGCGTACGAACCGGCAGCAAAGAATTCCCCCTCTCTACATTAATCTATCTCCAATGGCTGCCAAAGGAAAGAACATTCTAATTGACATTTCATCATCTTCTTCCTCAGACGTTAATGGCGACGAAGACGACAGCTCCTCCGATATAGCTTCAATTTCAAGGTATATTCATTCATTTTCTTTTCTATATCTTTAATCATCATCAAATTCAAAGATGGAGATAGATAGAAATTTCTAGTTGCTGATTCTTTTTCTAGAGTCGTTTATTTTGAATTTCGCTGTGAAAACTTGAATGTGATTCAGTGAAGATGAATGTGAGTTAATCGATGATGAAGAGAGTGACGATGTTTACGAGGTGGACGATGACGAAGCTGAAAAAGACGAAGAAGAGGACGAATTTCTGAACGATGATGGCCATGGAGTTGAAGATGACGATGACGATCATTCTCTCTCTGATCGAGTCATTCGCTTTCTTCAAGGTGATAACATTATTGATTGCTTCTTCCAAATTTTTTGTCTAGAGAAAATCTGTTCGTTTTTTCTCTCGTTTGTTTGCCCTAGTTTCGCTTTGATTTTTCAGTTTTTCGTGAGCGTTTTGGTTTTGTAACATAATGATGAATCAGTTCAAGTGTTCAACCATATATGAAATTACTTACCTCAGTTTTCCGTCATATTCGTGTGGTTCATCGCAAAGTGCAGATATGAGATTGAGGATATGCGATAGAAGTTGTGGTGAATGTTTGTGTCATTTTTGTAACTTGTGGTGAAGTCTGAAGAGTTGAAGAACTGTAGGAACTAGCTAGTGATCATTTTTTATCTTAATTTACAAGGATGTGACTATTGTTAAGTTTGTTGATTTGATGATCTGTTCCAAATTTGTTTAGCTTCTCTGTTCTATTGATAATTTATTTCATTCTTCTGCTACCTAATTTTGACTCACACTTTGCAATGATTAGAAATTAAAGGTTACAAGTGAGAAATTTATGTATCATGTCGATGGTTGTCCTTACATACGTGTTCAATGAACAATGAAAATTGCAATACTGTCCCCCAAATATACAAGTTATATGTAAAGAAGCATTTTTTAACTCAGAAATTTCTAGTGTGGTGTTGAAGTTTGTATTTATACTTCTACAGTTCTACTACATCTTGCTCTTATGTCAATTAGGAAGACGAGATCTGCAAGAGCTAAGTCTAAAAGCATGCAAAGCATATTTGCGGAGCCATGGACTTAGAGTGTCGGGGAACAAGGATGAGTGTGTTGGTAGGGTACAGGAGCACTGGCGGTAAGTTATTGCGTAACAATGTAATATTTGCTTTTCATGAGTATTGATGGATATTTACCTTTTATAGGCTGAGAACTCAAGTCTAAGTTGTTTCATTTAAAGGATAAAAGACGGGAAAGCTGAAGCTCTATATCCAATGACATCATTTGTCATCAACTGCACAGGTTCTCTGCAGTATATTTTTCAATGAATTCGGTTTTCCTCTCCACTCATTTTGGTAAATTGATTATTCATTTACTTGTCTTTCTTATTTGAGTGAACTGAGCAGGCGATGTTTGCAAGGGAGACACTGTCCTCTTCAAACAAAAAGTCTATGGAAGGTATCGTGTTCATTGTAGCATCTATATTGTTTTTAACCATTCATCCTTGGAATATCTTGTCTCTGTTTCTGGTGAGCATGTTTCTCCTTTACTCTTTGTTTTACTTTTTTTTGTGTCAGAAAGGGAGGGGGGGGAACTAGTCATTATGAAACCATAATATATGAGGAATATCCCTTTTGATATGTTTTAGTTGTTGGAGTTGGTTAAGAAAACTAGTTGGTCGATTTTGAAGCTTAAGGACAATCGTCTTGGTTACTGATCTGAAACAAATAAGGAAGATATTTCGAATGTGTCAAAGTTCTGTGTAATTCTTTTGTCTCCTATGTCCATACCCCACTCTTTGTAATGTGGAACTCTCACGCAACAAAGTTTTGACAAAGTGACAAGGAACGGCAAAGTTATGGGGATTAGAACAGTTGCTGGACGAGTCGTGAAAGAAAGCTATGGTGCAGCAAAGCAACAACATACATTCACGGTAAGGATATTTTTTGATATTTATTTCTGATTTTCTGTTCGGCTTATGTAGATATGATCTCAGCCACTAAATCTATTTGTAAGCTGCAGAAGATGGTTGATGTTTTTATGATATTTATCACTATTCTACAATCATTAACTCTCAGAGTTCCCTATGTATTGGATACTTCATCTTTGTTCTCGATCATGTAAGCTTATTTTGTTCCCAACCTCTTTCATCTGCCAGGTTGAGGTACTCTGGAGCAAGGGCATAAAGAAATTGCCGCCTCTCTTTCCTTTGCTCGTCAAGGGCCGAAATCTCTATAAATTGAAGACCTACAGGAAGGTGATATCGATTTTCCCTGGCATATCTATTAGCTCTTATAACTTTTCTAATTGTCATCAATATAAAAAACTTCCAGCCATGGAAGAACGAGGGAGACAGAAGAAAAGCTCTTGCTGAAAAGCATAAACGAGGGACAGTCGCAAGATATAGGAGATCAAAGAGAAAGAATGCTTTGTCTACTAATAAAGGTTCAAAAGACCGACAGCTCCAATGCTTTTTTCTGCACCGATGTCTATAACTCGTGTCAATGTCTCCTCCATATGAAGTCTGAAACCAAAGCTTTATTGAATGTATGCTAGGCGTAAAATCTTGGAAAGGATCTCATTGTGAAAGACCATCTCAGATGAGTTATCCTGTAGGAGGCAAACATTTTGGTACAGAGAAAGGCATCTCATCTTCAACAAAACAGCAGCGTAATGTGAAGCAGGGAGCTGCCAGAAATGCTACCAGAGCTAAATTCTCCAAAACCTTGAGATCTCAAAAGCCAGTCTTTGGGGATGCTAGAGTTGCAACATTGCAGCCATATCATGGTCCTCAAAAATATTCTGATTCACAAGTGGGACCTTATCATAGGAGCGTGCCATTTGGTTCACATCCTGCAGAATTTCAGAGTGGAATTCCTTATCAGGGTCCAATGATGATGCCTGCAGAGCAACCTGGTATTTCTAGTCATTACCAGTTTCCTAATTTTAATAACATTCAATCACCATCGGAGACTCATATGCACTCTAGGCCAATCTTCCCTTCAAGAGCTCCACGTGGACTGTGGATAAATGGTCATTTGAGCTGCTCAAACCGAGGATGTAATGCGTCTGGATCTAATACATGTGTCATTTCTGCATGCTGGAGATGCTGTCGAAGGGCGGGGATGGGATGCAATGTCCATAGATGACAACTACCACTTTGGTGATACTACAATAGCTCGTCCACATGTTGTTTTTAGCATCTCTGCTCACTGGTCAGTACCATGTTTTGGTATCCGTTGAACAGAAAGGCCTTCTTGTTGGCTTTAAAAGGAAAAAGGTATGTAGTTAGGAAATTTTTGCTTAGTTTAAAGGATGAAAAAGAAAACCCACTCATTGAAGTTGCAAAATTGGCAGCTTATTATTTGTTGCAATAGGACATTATGCTTTTGATATTATTATCCCCCTATCTAGAAATAATTGTGGCGAATTCTAGTTTAAGATGTTCGATAAAGTTGTCATCAATACTTATATAGTAATGAGTAGTGATTAGTTTTCCCATATTACCCTTCTAAGATTGAGAAATGGGGATTAGGGTGAGTGGGAGATTCCAACTAGTATAGGCCTTTAGTTAAATTGTGTCATATGCTGAATGATGAGGAGTTAGAATGATGTAGCAACCATTTCCAGATGGAGTGAGTTCTGTGTTGAGCTTTGCCTGATATGAAGGGCATTGCCAGTAAAGCAAACTGAATCCAGTTTCTCACCTGTCAAAGCCTCTAAGGTGTTGGTATGTAGCTAAGATTCATTCAGAAAAACCTGGAAGTTGTTCAGGTTGGACAATATTTTAGTTGATTAGTTCCATTTTATACAATCTTATCGGTATTGCCGGTCTTCATGATTGTTATTGGCTTATTGCTAGTCTTCATGTCATGTTTCTTCCATCTTTGGCATAATAGTTGCTGATAGATAATGTAATCTAGCACTTGGTCAGCAATTCGGTATGATGGTCACGTCATCTTATTGATGTTTAATAGGATGGATTCACTTTGATCTTATAGTTGCGGAAGGCGGAAGCTGCAGAGCAATTAGTGTAAATATCATGTTTTCGTGCCTGAAATCATGATCTGTTTCCTTTGTAAAGGCTTTAATTCCATAAATTCAGAATTTGCTGGGAGTGCACCTAGTTCTTTTGATGAAAAAATGTGCACATAAACCATTGACTTTCGCTCTCTACTGCAGGTACATGCTTGTTGTTATGGATTCTTATTACTGACTTGGATGAAATTTGGACTTGTTAAATATTGGAGATCTTTTCGCCTGTTTACTGAATGCTTTTGGTTCATCAACATGGTATGTCTCTTCAGTGTTAAATTAACATGTCATGTTGTAACTACTAATGATTTTCATTGGACTTATTTTCTGAAGAACAATGCTAAACTAATTAATATTTAAAGAGCAGTTAGTCTGTCATTTCTTAAATATTACCTATCAGAAGTCCAATATATTGCCTGAAAGGGATGCAAAAATCTCTTTGAAGATGCAATGCATAAGCTGGCTCTAAATCTAAGGAGAACAGAGCTTCAACAAATTCTTGGGGCGACTAACAAGCCCTAATATCAACTTGTACAAGGAGTGGAAACATATTTTCCTTGTCTTGTTTTGATCACTATTGTCTTGTTTGTTTTTGCTAGGCATTCATTTGTTGAGGTGATAAATGGTTTGTTGATCCAACTATTCATTTCCCCTCCTAGGCTAGCGACGTTAAGAGAAGAATTCTGCCGCTGAAAGTAGACTAGAGGTGCTTTATGCTGTGCTTGATTCCCTTTCTCTGCTCCAGAGGACACGAAAAGGGATCTATGAAAGGAAAACCTTGGAAAATAGCCAAGACCCACAATCCTGAGCCTCTAAGCTGTGCGAGATACTGATACCCCACTGTGACCCTTCAGAGTTGGGTTTGCTTGCTCATCGTCTACGATTTACCTGACTACTACCAAAAGTAACAATCTAAAACTTCTCCGAGGGGTGAAGGTTAACTTTTTAAAGCCACTTTCTAGATACGAATACCATGTCGAAATGAACCAAATACAACCACCAAATAAGTATATCTTAAAAAGTTGTCTATATTTTATTTTTAAAATAAGACATACCTTAAATTGTTAAGAAAAACAACCATTGAAATTTGACTATTACCTAATAGTATTCGTTGGCTTTTACTATTCTTTTCCTTTTGGATTTAATGTTATTAGGAACATAGTTACTAGGAACCTTTTGAGATGTTTCATATTGGATGTTCGATATGGATTGTGGAGGTGTTGGATAAAGCTGGAATCAGCCAATTGCAGTAGACCACATAATAGGGGTAAGTACTAACTACTAAGTACCCACTAATTGACTGCCTGGGACCTTTCACAGAAATATCACTATCTGACTACAACACGAAGTTTCCGTATCTTCCATGCAATGCTTACCCCCATTGTTTGCTCCATTTATACTCTCTAGGCTGGATCCTTATTGTAATAGGGGGCTACATGAACTTTACTAGATTCCTGTCTTACCAACTATTATCGCCCTATGTAAGCCTAATGTCACGTACCGACTCTTCCCTAGTCGCTATACGTGGCCTACTTGCTTCACAGTCCCGTCGGAAGGCAAGTCAAGGCACCTGATTGCTTGCTTGGCTAGCTTGGCTAAGCTAAGTGTGCTACGAAATTGGCTAAGTATGGAAGATGGCTAGAGAGAAGATTTATAAGAATGCTCTTATATTGCTTGAGAGAGAATACAAGTGTTGGATGATATGTACAAATGCATGGGGATGCCTATTTATAGGCTCCATCCCTCCTTTCCCTAAATTCTAGAATATTCCGCACCTCCTTATTTGGAGGGTTCTAGACAATGTACACCCTAGTACATTCTAGAGACTCTACCACAAATATGTACAGCAAGGAAGACTCTAGATACATCCTAGAAGTCCCTAGCCTAGAAGCTTACCTCTAAGGAGCATGCTAGGCCCTTCTAGAAACTTCCATGCATACCCGTAGAATGGCCGTGCACCATCACCTGATTCTGGGCTTCAACTCCAAAATCTAGCTCGACCATTATCTTTATTAGCCCAAAATATGGCGGACCTCCAAATTTGAGCCCATTTGGAGCTCGTTTGGCCCACCAGATGCCTCGTGCCATTTTGCCCCTCGTCGGGCCATCGTCCAGCACCCCACGCTGCTTGCCCAGCGATGATTTTGGGGCGACGAATGCCATCCGTGACACTAAGGTGGCATTTTGTGGCATAATGACTTACAAAGCACTTGAAGATGCCAACAACTTTTGGGGCAAATTGGCAAAAGAAACATACTACTTCCGAGTTTCCACCAATTATGCTTGAAATTAACCCCAAGTCTAGTGTCAGCAGAAGTACTAATTGCTATGTGCTTTGAAATATCATCTTATAATGTTTAGAGAAGTTGTTATGTTGCCTTGCATAGTAATGGTTTAGTATTTCACAATACCCTTACTAAGAAAATGTTGCAATTATACCTGGGGCTGAGGTCATAAGATATTTAGATATTATTGAATATCATTTTTCCTGAAACATAAGCACAAATCTTGAAGTGTATATCAGATATTTATGATGAATCAAGATTAATAATAAAAAATTGAACATAGTTTACTTTTTTTTTTTACAACGAGAAAATTTGCATTAATTAAAAAAGAATGTACAGTCTAATGCTAATACAACAAAACATAAAACCAAGTAAACAAAACCAAAGGAGCTTTATTAACTCTCACAAACCATATAAAACAAAAACAAGTAAAACTGATAAGGAGTCGCATGTGCTGGAGGTCGTCGCTATTCAATGATTGTGATGATTGAGGCAAAGCTGATGGAAGTGGTAGGAGAAGCGAATCTTGTTCACGATCCGGACAACTATCAACCAACGGCGAGCTTCGCATCTCGCCGCATGAGCAATCCGAAAAACCTTATGTCGCTTGGAATTCTTGGCTCATGATCTTTTGAAGAGTCACGTCCTTGGGTGACTCATTACTCTCTTGAGAGAGTATTTCAGGTTTCTCCTTTAGGTAGGAGAAACGCATTTGAGTGGGCGTGCTGAAAACCACCAGATGCAACTAGGGTGCCGCCTTCATATTTGAATTTTCAAGGCAAGGATCATTAAGATCAATGCCAAGCTAAAAAGAGAGCTAAACATTTTGAGCTCTCGAACACAACTCCGATTTGAGAAACCGGAAAACACACGTCTCAACATGAAAACTTTTCATCGCCTCGTCCACGCTCATAATCTTTAGAATGACCAGCGGAGGGATCCCTAACTATTGGATCTCCACTCATAACTTCCATTTTCCCAAGTTCTAACCTTATCCAGCTGACAAACCTTTTGTGATTGCCACAACCAACCACGAAGAACAGCTTTCGCAACTCGAGAGAATCAGCTTTCTCCAACTATTTGAAGATTTACCACGCATACTAAGATAAAAACCAGCATACTTAAATCTAACATAACTAGGGAGGGGATACCCTACAACCAAGGGGAGGGGGAAGGGGAATCCCGAAAAACAGGGGGAAGGGGGAAAGGGAAGCCCGACTCAAAACCTCGAACCTAAACCAAGGGAACGGGAAAAGGGAAATGAAACTAACCACTTTGAACTAGAAGGGGGACGGGGAAGGGGAACCTAGTACCTAAACAACATGGGGGAATGGGGAGGGGATGACCGAACCACATAAAATAGGGGAGGGGGATGGGAAGATTCACGACACGACCAACGAAACACTAGGGGAAGGGGAGGGGGGGGGGGAGACTCGACCACAAACCTGGAGAGGGGAGAGGGAGACTCGAGTAGGCCAAACCCAAGGACGACGAACAGGGGTGAAACGGGGGAGGGAGAATACGACCCAGGGGGACACGGAGGAGGGAGGCACAGGGGAGGGGAGGGGAGGGGAGGGGGAGGGAGAAACACACAAGGGAGGGGACGACGGAGGACTGACGTGAAACAGAGGACGGGGAGGGGAACCCGAAGCTTACAAACTATCTAACTTGATGGCGTGCAGCCTCGCGACCGGAGAGCGGCGAGGCGCTTAGGCCGGCCACCAGCGAGCCTGTGTGAGGCGGCTGATGTTTTTGTGCTTTTAGGGTTAGGGTTGAGGAGAGTCGAGAGAGAGAGGGATACTCCTATTTTTGGGAAATGCATGAAAAGTTATACTTGAGAAGGCCTTTTCAATATTCATTGCAAGTCTTTATGTTCACAACTACCAATTTCTTATGTGTTTAGTTTTTCCTAGCTGCCACGCCTTTCCTCTCTTTCTCCAACAGTCTTTGTGGTTGCATGCTCATATAGGATTGAACAATAACCCAAAAAAACTTGAAAATATGGCTTTTTCAATCTTCATTACAAGTCTTTACAGCTCACAACTACCACATATCTTTAGTTTTTAATTTTTCCTAGATGCCACACCTTGTCTCTCTTTCTCCTACAATCTTTGTGGTTGCATTCTCTAGAACCAAGCTTGTCATATCTGGGTGGGACAATTGTACAAATCCACTGTTGCAAACCTGCTTGTACACATGTATACGGAGTTCAATGGATTTGCAAGATGATTGCATTAATGGAGGAACAATATCACCATTTTTGTTCAATAAGATACCAATGTGTATGATTGACTCATTCCATACTAGAAATAATCGCGGGAAATCCTTTGATAAGACGGATTCCTATTTTTCAATGATATCCCACGAACAAAACAATTGGCTGAATCTCGTAAAACCATTCTTAGTAGACCAAGAGGATGCCAATGGTTTAGTTGGAAGGCTCAGAATATTTTTTACAATTTTTTGGGTTTCAGTTGTACACTTTCTCCCTTTGAATCCACTAATGGGTTCATCCCAACTGAGCAGCATTCGCTTTCAAGGGAGTGGTGGTGATGGGAACAGGTTTTAAGACCGGTTTTTTAGCTGTTGTTGCGTGGGATAGAATCCAGGCTTCCATTGTTTAGGGTGCAGGGGCATAGGGATGTGCTGCTTACCATATGATGTACAATAGGGAAATTCTAGATGGTGAACCTGTTTTTTTGCAAAATTTTAGATAGTGGATTTTTTTTTCAGGAATCGGAATTCCATTTCTTTTTTATTTAAAAACTAGTGCTTTATCCAACATACAAATGTTGGTCTCACTAGTCACTAGCAACGAGTGACCCAACTTCTGCCAGAAAACAATTCAAAAATTGAATACCCACCATTATCTATTACCCGAAATCATAATGCAACCAAAGTAAGAATTGACCCCAAAAAAGAGGAAAAAAACAGAAAAGAAAAGAAAGGGCCTTGCCTTGGAGCTAGAAATGGTGGGGGGCAGTGAATAGGGGTCGTTGGTTTTGGTGGGTGATCTGAAAATACTGAAGACGCAGCCATTAATGGTGATTTGTGCTTTTTTTAGAGAAACTGTTGTTTCTGTTTGGAAGAATTGAAAATATGGTTGTGGAAGTTAAGAGCGACATGTTGTCTGCGCTTGTGGAAGGGATGAACCAGTTTTTAGGACTTTATATGAAATAGAAGTATTAGTGAATAATAAACATAATCTGGCCAGTTTGTGGCTTTCATTCAGAAATTTGCATTGAGGTTACCATTGGACCCTTTACGGCCCGTTTGGTTAGTGGTTATAAATGGTGGTAATGGTAACGTAATTTAGTGTAAATTTATAACGGAGTTCTCATGTCAATGATCATGGTAATGAAACTTCATCACAAAATATAGGTTTTCCTATATTAATTTCCATTATTACCCAATACCACCTTCTCAAGTGGTAATGGATAGTAATGAGATTTTAGGAAGAAAATGGATGTTTTGGGATCAATTTGCATTACCATGTGTAATGATGTGGGATTTCCTTTACAAATTTACACTATAATGCATTGCCATTACCACCATTTATGACATCCAACCAAACGGGCCGTTAGAGTTAGATTCGGGTTTGGTATATTGGTTGCATCATAAATGTATCAGAGAGAAAAAGTTTGGTGTGAAATTGGAGAGAGAGAGGAGGAAGAGAAATGATGATGGATAGGCCTAGGGGTGCTAGTGGAGATCTGCTTGACTGGACTCGAAAAGCATTTAACTTTACTCTATTCGTATTCGTTACTCGTTAAGCTTAGGGCCCTTATCCAACTCGTGCTCGTTAAGGTTTCGAGGTGAATTCGAGTTGCTCGTGAGCTACTCAACTCGATTAGTACCCCTAGTTGCTAGTGAAAAAAGAATGCAACATATCTATAGCCGATAGTAAAATCGAACATTATAAACTAACAAGTAGGTAGCAAATTCGAACATTAGAAACAAAAATATACTACTTTTACCTAGTGATGGAGTTCTTTTACGGAAAAACGAATGATTTTTGGGTTACTTTTTTCAAGTGATAGGATTTGTTTTAGGTTCCAGAATAATCAACACTTTCCCCTACTTTCCTCTCTATATTTTGTGTGACTGTGAAGTGTACATGTTAGGAATGATCCATCTTTTTCTCAACTTTTTTAGAATTTCTTTTATAGTATATAAAAATAATACCCTAGAAAAAATATATCAAAAAATAGAATTTATGGAGTTGCTCACTACTCACTAGGTTATCGAGTTGAGTTGATTCTTTTTTACCTCGTGGTAATTAAGGTTTCAAGTCGAGTGGAGTTTGATTTTCATATAAAAATAATCCGCTAGAAAGAGAATATTTTAAAAAATAGAAGCTAAATCACTGAGCCCGAGCTTATCGAGTTGAGTTGAGTCTTTCTTAGCTCACAGTAGTTAAGGTTTCGAGTCGAGTTTTGGCCGAATGTTGATTGAGTCAAGTTTGAGTTGTTTTTTTTTTTTTAGAAAAATATGGTCATGGAATTTACTATATACAAAGTTAAGGGTCACACACAAAAAAATCAACCATCTAGAAATTTGTAAAATTACATGGTTCGCTATGTAGTATTTCCCTAAGTAATAATAATTTATATGTACTCCCTCTGTTTTATTTAATTTGCCACATTTTCGTTAAATGGTTGTTTCTTTTTAATTTGCTACATTGTTCGAACTTTCCTTAAGTAATTTTTTTTTGTTTCACTTTTTCCCCTTATTTTACATTAAATGAAGTACCTTCAAAAAGCTTGAAAAGTGACATTGCTTAAATTTTGTGCAAAACACAATGTAGCAGTTAAAAAACGGAGGGAGTAATCTACAATCATTAAGACATTAAATATGTTCAAATGACGTTAAAGAAGTTTTATCTATATTGCAAGAATTTGGCCTCGTTCTTTTGGACTGGAAGAAACTGGACTGAACTAAACTACAAGAAAGCTGAACATGAGATAGTGTCTAAACTGAAGTGAATTGAACTGCAAGAAACTGAATTAAAGTAAAATGAACTATATTGAAAATAAGTAAAAAAAAAACAGGGCCTTTGACATGAACACACTCCGGAAATAGTCTGACATCCACCAAAAGCGCAAGCAAATTCTTATACACAGGTTAAACATAAGAAATCAATCACAACATCATCCATCTATCCTCACTGGTCACCATGTTTCAACTCAAGATTTGACTTATAATGTCTCGTGGTTGGTGTGGACTGGATTTGAAACCAACACAATGTTTGGATAATAATAGTAAAGGGAAATGTAGGGAAGAAAGAATAGGGATGACGAAGAAAAAGTGAGCTTTCATTTTCATTGTAAAACTTTGGGTTTCTTTAGAAGAAAGAATAATGAATGTTAAGGAAGAAGGAAGCTTTCCCTCTCCTTCCAAATTTTCTTGTCCAAACATGGTCTAAAAAAACCTAAAAGTGGTGGAGGGACGAAGATCAATCTCTTGCGTCCAAGCTGAGCGATCTTGAAGATGCAAGTGCCAGTAGGTCTGAGCTAGAGAATCTGGGTCCATCAAGCCATCTGCTGCTGCTGCTACTCCTACCCCGCTTTGTTGCTCCCCAGCACCTGTTTTCTGCAATATACTTGGAATCCTGCATTATTTTCCACTAATTTCAGATACTGTCATGGCTAGTAAGTAGTAATTTCCAGCTTTTACTTTTGGATTACTATTTGAGTGCGTGATTTATCGTTTAAATTTGTTCACCTCCTGTGATGTGTGTTGCATCCACTCAATGCGTAACCCTACATTATACTTTCTGGGTTTTTGAATACATGCAAGTTGCAACATTTCCTATCTATACTCTATCCAAGCAAGCTTAATATCTTTAATTATGTATAAGTAAAAACTATATAAAAAAAGTTGAAATTATGAAAGTATGCATTAAGACTCTATCAAATGAGACAACACTTCAATACTCCCTCCCTTTTTTTAATTGCTACATTTTTCTTAAATGGTTGTTTTTTTAATTGCTACATTGTTTAAACTTTCCTTATTTGGGGGTACTTGGCCCACCAAAAAGTAATACTATTATTTGTTTTTCTCTTTTTCACCAAAAAGTACTACTTTTTCACTTTTCCCCATTATTTTACATTAAATGGGTCAAAAAGTACCCTCTAAAACCTTAAAAGTGACATTGCCTAAACTCTTGTGCATAACATAATATAGCAATTAAAAAGAAATGGAAGGAGTATATTTTTATCTGGTTTATATTAGGATTGATATATCTAGGGATGATATACCCTCAAAAAAGGACGACCAAATTCCCAAATAAAAATGGAACCGGAATGGAATTCTAAAATAATGATTCTATTGAAATGGATGAAGAGTGAGAGGAGTCAAGTCACGCAACTTACTTGGGTGCTCCTACCAGGCCATCAATGATAACATGAGCAACGTGTATTCCCAGTGACTGGAACTCTCTTGACAGACATTGTGATAGTCCTCTTAACGCAAACTTCCCACAACCTTTTCAAAAGAAAAAATCAGAAAAAACATGACACTTTTGCGACAACTTCCACTATATTCATTTTTAATTACAAATATACGAGTATAATTCTTCCAATTATTAATTCTTAATCAACAAGGCGATATAATGGCACGTACATAATTCGGAGAAGCCAGACATGCCGTTAAGAGAAGCTGAACACCCTGTGAAGAGTATAGTTCCTCTTCCTCTCTCCACCATACCTGAAAGAACCTAAACCCGCAAACACATAAAGTAGCCATTATATTCACAATGAAAATACAAATAAAGGAGTGGGTCAGGTAACCCAGTCTTGTTGGGGTGGTACCCATAATTTTGGATTGAATTTCGTCTACATCACTGCATACGAGGCTCTTTGCACCAAAACGAATAAAATTCAGAAAGGAGGGAGGAGGACGAGAGCTTAAATAAGAATTTAGGAGTGTTAATTACTTGCTGAGCACAATGGAAGGCGCCAACGGATGAAACTGCGAGCGATTTTTCAAAAGAACTGACTGGAATTTCAGTGAAATTGGGTGGATGCAAAGGAAGGGATTGGTATGCAACATTATAGACCAACACTTCAACAAAACCAAGAGAGAGAACCCCTTCAAAAGCTTCTTTGATGCTTTTAGTATCTGAACAATCAATTCTTATAGCAAAAACTTGAGCTTTCTCTTCCCTAGCTATCTCTTCTGCAATCCTTGATAGTCTTCCTGTCCGAACCATAGTAAAATATTATGTAATCTGAAGATGAACAAGGAAAAGAAAAACAGTAAAAGAAAAAAAGATAAATAGTTGGAAGTCAATGAGTGGCTGTCTTACCTAAATCCCGAGAGAGAATGGCAACTGTGTAGCCTTCATGAGCAAACTTGCGGGCGATGGATCTTCCAAGTTTTGGGCCTACCCCAACAATGGCAGCAATACCTTTGGAGGTGGTCGAGGTGAAGCTGCTTGAGTTCGACATCTTTGTTAGCTTTCTGCCAATTCTTTTGCCCTAAGAGATGACTGGAAATGAAAATAGGAAAGGTTTGGGGGGAGGAGGGAGGAGTGTATCACTTATAGCAAAAACTACCATGAATACTACTCGCTTTCAAACGGTGCCCAGAATTTAATGACATAGAATGACAGAAAGTTAGAAACGGAACATTTAAAAGGTGAGCTTAATATAGAAGTTCCTACATGGCTACATTCAACTAGTGGGGTGTGCTGAAAAGGATTTCCCACCAGAAAGGTACTGTATCCTATTTATAGAATTTCGTCTCTCACTGGGATATTTATGGTCATATGGATCTTATGTAAAGATCTTAACGTGTACAAATTACGGGCCAATCATCTATAAGTACTCTTGATGGACACAAAGACCGATGGAAACAGTGGATTTGTTCTTTCTTGTAGAAGTATTTCTTTTCCTTTTTTGGACCTAAGAAAAGAGCTGTAAAAAGTAAAAAAAAATACAAATAAAAATGGCTTACTCCATTCTCACATAAACTGAGAGGGGCCACCTATGATAATTTACTAGGAGTACCATAAATAGTCAGTTCTCAGTTGGATAAGTGATATCAAAATGACAAAATCTATCTGACCAAACAAATGATACTTCGACTATAAAAATATGGATTCTCAGTCAACAGCATATGGGGAGTTCACGAGAATATAACTAGAACCACCACACAGTACATTCCAATGGTTTTTGAATTAGAAAATGGTAGATAATGAAGAAAGCAAAAAACTTAGAACTGAGAAATTGGAGCGCATACGTCACCTCCAGAACATACAGGACAATACCAGTCTCTCTAAAGGAGGCAAACCAACACCGACGACAAATGATGTAAAGTTAGGTCTCACATGTCAAGTTCATCAGCTATTACTCCCTCTCCCTCTATTTTAAAATAACTTTTTTAAGGCAAAATTGGCCCCAATATCACAAACTATGGCAACCTAGCGCCACCAACTTTGACTAGTAGCCAAAATGCCACAAACTATTGGCCTGGGTGCAGTGAGTGTCATAATTGACGCCAAAGGTAACTTTTCTCGACACATGCTCATGTGACTTAGGCTTCTAATCAATGAAAAAAATAGGATAAATGAAAGAAAAAGGGGAAAATAGGAAAAAAAAAAATAACATGGATTTCCCGCCGTCGGCAAGAAAAGTTAGCTCTGACGTCATTTATGACATTCGTTGCACCCAGGCCAAGCTTTCCTAATTCCTATTTTCAATTTCTGTCATACCTTAGGGTAAAAGAATTGGCAGAAAGCTAGTAGAGATGTCGAATTCGAGTAGCTTCACCTCGACCACTTCCAAAGGCATTGCTGCCATTGTTGGGGTAGGCCCAAAACTTGGAAGATCCATCGCCCGCAAATTTGCTCATGAAGGCTACACGTACAGTTGCCATTCTCTCCCGCGATTTAGGTAAGCCAGCCACCCATTGACTTCCAACTATCTATGTTTTTTTTTTCTTTTCCTCGTTCATCTTCAAATAACATAATATTTTACTCTGGTTCAGACAGGTGACTATCAAGGATTGCAGAAGAGATAGCAAGGGAAGAGACTGTTCAAGTTTTTGCTATAAGAATTGACAATTCAAATACTAAAAGCATCAAAGAGTATGTTCCTTCACATTAAAAGATGAGTTTAATAATGAGAAAGAGAACACACCCTAAAAAGGAACAAGGTAAATTAATAGGAAAATGACTTTTACACGATGTTTGCATAGTAATCATGGAGGGAAAGGAGATTGAAGGAAGGAGATAGGAAAGTGTGGGTTCATATAAACATCTGAATCTTTTGAAATTAGATGGATTTGGTATACTACGAGCGGAAGAAAAACAAATCATTCTAATTATCTTCCCTTTTCCTTTCCTTGGCCTCATGTTGAATCCAAACAAAAGAAACCTCAAACTTGGCCTATCCAATTACCTATTATGTCATGTAAGATATTCGAACTTGTTATTTACATACTTCCTCCGTTCCAAAATAAGTGAAACACTTGTGTCAAAAAGCTCTCACATAAATTAGAGAAGTGTTTCACTTATTTTGGAACGGAGGAAGTATACAATATACCCTTAAAGCAAAAACTACCATTAATATTACTCGCATGGGCGGGTATATATGAATGTTAGATTTGTACCTACAATTGCTAGTAGGTAGGTGGTGGATATAGAAAATTTAGGTGAGTATGGCCTATGGCCCTATGGGTATGAGAGAAGGAGTATTAGCATTTGACCGCCTGATTGACATCCCTATATATCACTTTATTAGCTTATTGTATTGGTTAATTTTAAAATCATGACCCAATATTCATTAATTAAAACTTTTTAATCTTATTATAACCAACTAATAAGAATTAGCGCCACACAAATAATATATAAAATGCAGGAATGGAGTTTTGAGTCCTTACTTTGAAGTAGGATATATCAACCTGAAAGGCTGAAAATAGTATTTTTGTAAGTTATAATATGAGTGATAGATTTCAGTTTTTATCTCAAGCTTTAAATGTTACTCCCTCCGTTTCAAAATATAAGTCGTTTAAGGTTTTTGCACACAGATTAAGAATTTAGTTAATTTTAGTTAGATTTGCATGGGTAACAAGAATTGACATTAAATATTGTATTGATAATACAAAGTAACCTATATATAAAGTTGCATTTAATCTTACATTGATATTGTAGAATACCTTATATTTTGAAATAATTTTTTTTACCTAAAATACCTTATAATTTGAAACAGAGGGAGTATTTACTTTCACCTGTCGTAAGCTATGTGATGCTGTCATACACAACATTATAGGCTCATTAGAATATGACTAGGGAGCATCCGAGAAAATCCGAGCATAGAATTCCATATTGATGGTTTGGTTGACAAAAAGGATATAGTCTTTATCTCACCCTACCTCAACCTCAACCTCAACCTCAACCTCAACCTCAACCTCAACCTCAACCTCATCCACTAGCATTAGCAAGTGGCTGCTGCCTGCTGGTAAGGCAACTTAAAACTTAGGATTGAACTGTTATTTTATTTTCTGGGCTAATATCACCTAAAATCTAGTATTCTCTTTGTATTCCTCTATTCCTTACTTTTAGGACCATTTCTAGAATATTATTAGAAAAACAAAAATAATTATGTAGGATTTTCTTAGAATTGTGCCAATTTTTCAAATTATTATCAAATTTTAAAAAAATTCACTAATATATACTTCATCTATTCCAAAATACTAGATGTAAGACTTGTCTACTTTATATAAAAGTTTTTTAAGAGAAGTGTTACATTTATTTTGGAACGGAGGAAGTGCTTTTTAATTCATAAAAAAAAAATCAAAGATATACATTGAAGACTGCGTAAAAGTGATGATAAAAGGCTTCACACTAATGTATGTAGTAGGTGAACTACTATTATACTAGGTAACTCAATCTTATCATTCCAATGTGAGACTTAATTGGGATGTATACCCAACACGGAGTATAAAGGAGTTGCTGCGTTTCTAGCAATTTAGCCCCAAAGAATATGCTATAACATTTACTTGAAGTTTAAATATAATTTTAGCGGTCAAACATGGCAAGTATCATATTAAAAAGGTGTACACTTAATAGCATATTTTTAAAGGGTAAGAATCGATCTCAGGCGTGGCAAGTAGCCTCTCTACTCACCCCAACCAAGTCTCATTAAAGCAAATTATTGGTTATGCCCGCAATTTGTTAGAAGCAAAGCAAATTAGAGTAAGGCATGGGCCATGATATACTTGCCCTGGCCAATGAGAACTACTTTGGAGTCTTTCTGTCAAGAAAAGCGGAAGATCTTTAAAATTTTGCCTTTGCCCTTTTTTCTGGTCCCATACCCCCAATCATTGGTTAATGAAATCATTTTAAATGTGTCGTTTGCCAGCTACGGAGCATATATCTACCAATCCCCCACATTATTGTAGCATATATTTTATGGGACCCTTAGATTTCATGCAAATTGGAAATGCTGAAAGGAAAATCTGATGGTTAAGGCTACGTTTAGTTCGCTTTATTTTTGTTTATTTCAGATCAGATCAGATCAGTTCATATCAGATCATGCTTATATTTAAAAACTTATTATTTTTTTTATTATTATTGTTCTTATTATTATTATTGGTATCATGATTATTATGATTATTATTATGATTATTAGTATTACTAACGCTATTATTATTATTATTATTATTTTATTGTTATTATTATTATTATTATTGTTATTATTATTGTTATTGTTATTATTATTACTATTATTATTAGTATTACTTTATACGATTACTATTACTATTAATACTGCTACTATTTACTATTCCCTCCGTTTTCTTTTGTTCTTCATATTTGGAATCTTTATGTGAGAGGAAATTGGGCAAAGTAGGAAGAACATTCGAAAACGGAGGGAGTAGTACATTTGTTCAAAAGGATTATTATTATTATTGTCGTTGTTGTACTTATTAATTATTATTAATGTCGTTGCTATTATTATAAATGTCATTGATATCATTATTTCAAGCTATATGTGTTCAAGAAGAAGAATGTTATTTTGGCATTTATACGTGTTTTTTTTATATTTGTTCTAATTAACAATTTTGATATGCGATGTTCTTTTTGATGTTGCACATGTAAAGAACATGGTAATAGTATATGAGGTTTATTTTTTTTAACAATTTTGGCAGAATAATATAAAGTATATGTTACTAGTTTATATAAAACATGAGTAGCAAGGGATAACCTAATGGTGTTGGCATCACCTTCAAATTCCCCCTACACGGGATTTCAACTTATCTTTAAAAATAAAGTTTATATAGAACATGACAACGATATATGAAGAATTTTTAACAATTTTGTTCAAGATCATATGATTATATATATTTATAGGTTTATTTATAATGAAAAAAGACCAATTGATTGATATAACAAAAAAAAATGTTGTTAGTTAAATCCAAACATGTCATCAATATAAAAATAACATCTATCTTTTTTTTTTTGAGGGGACATCTATCTTTTTTTTTTAGAATGTGTTCTTTAAATATATTTTGTATGCTCTTTCAATATATATATGTTCTTTTTTTTATTATCATTAATATGTTCTTTCATTATTACCTAAATTCTTATTATAAACGGACCTAAGACATGAACAATATGTTCTTTTTACCATAAACAATATATTTTTTTTAACCTAAAATATGTGTTCTTTTATTTTTAATTGTATGTTCATATACTATGTGTTCTTTTTCAAAAAAAAAAATTATGCTATTATTATTATTATTAAAAGTTGTGCATAGTAATAAAATTATAGTAATAGTAATATTAGTGATGAAATACAAAGTAATAATAATATTAATAATATTAATAATAATATGTTTTATAAAAGATAAGTTCAGATCATATCAGATCATAAAAAATAAGTTCAGATCATATCAGTTCAGATCAGTAAAAATAAAGTGAACTAAACATAGCCTAAGGTAAGGTGCTGCAATTTGCTCCAGCGAAAGGATGAGATCTAGAAATCTAGATAGGCTCGGGAACGAGTGATAATGAAAGTATTCCTATTTCATTATTTTCATACTCTATGGAGGGTTACAACTTACATGTTTATGTAATAGAGAAGTATCATTTTTGTGTTCAATTTTGTTGCATTTTCGACAAAATAAGCAATTATTATAGCGGATAACTATTTTATTAGACTAAAACTGATAGATACCAACTCTTAAATATTACTAACTTTGTCCTTTCTTTTTTCTTTCATTTAAAAAAAATTAAACAAAAAAACATAAAAAACGACGTACTTTTATTGTAGAAATATTAACATTTTGATAAGAAAATGACTAGATATCTAAATGATTGAAATACGCATGTGTAGAGGCATTCATTAACTTCATTCAGAGGTGGCGGGGGTGGGTGATTCACCTTTCTTTATCTCGCATTCGATATTTAGAGTTTACTTTTATTGAAATATGACATTTTAATTTATCATTTCTTTGGATATTTTTCTTGAATTAGTTACCTTTTTTTTAATCATATATTAGTTACTTTGCAAACATTCTAATGGCAAATGACCTTAATTATATTATCAAGTGTTTGCCACGATTATAGAGAAAGGGATGTCGGACTTGTGATAGATGATATAGATATGATGATGTATAATACAAGTTTAGTATAGAATATATTACATAAAGTGTCCATGCAAAGGTGTTGTTGGAGTACAAGGTGACACTCAAGAAAGGGGGTTGAATGAATGACTAAAACTAATCGATTTTCGCAAAAACACTCTTTTGGCACTGTGTCGTGCACTGTGTTATTCACTCGTAAACTCTCCGATTGATGTTTTTGCTCGAACGAAATTGTATCAAACAAGAAAACAATGAAATCAAATAATAAGACACAGGAATTTAACGTGATTCAATCTCACCTCTGAGATTTACGTCCACACAAACTACTCTTTTATTATTTGAATCTTAAAATACCAAACTCTTGATACAATACGATTCCCCCATTACTAACTCTAGTAGTACTCCCCAACACTTAACCCTAACTGTTGCTACCCTTTATAATATGGGAATTACAGAAAAAATGATTACTCACAAGCGTGCTTCTTATTCAAGCAAATAGAGGATCGTTACAATCGTTGTTTAGAAACCTTAACTTACTAGGACTCTCTGCCGTACACTGTGTTCTGGGAGTTCGTTTTCAGCTCTAAAAAATATTAATCTCGCCAAATCTGAAAACATGATTTTGTTATAATGATTTCTATCCCATATATAATTCAATCAGCTGAATAAAAATTATTCTCCAAGATGTATATCTTTTTGAACAATTTTTATTCCTAAAATAAAGGGATAAAATATTTTCCTATTCAAAATCAAACTTTATCTTTTATTAAAAAACTGAATTTCTTTCTTTTCTTATAAGATAAGAATTCCTCCATATCTTATTATAATTTTAATTATATCAGTTTTTTTATCCAAAATCTTTTCTTTAAAAATCAGTTTTTCTTTTTACAAACATTCTCCTTTTTTATTTCGGAAAATCTTCAAACACGTTTTCTTAATCTTTTTCGAAAACAAAAATTTTATCTTATTAAAACTGATTTTCAAATAAAAATTCTTTTTCTTTTTAAAAACTGTTTTTCGAAAATAAAAATCCTTTTCTTTTTAAAACTGGTTTTCGAAAACCTTGTTTTATCAAAACTCTCCATTTCTAATTTTAGCACAAAGTTCTAATATGTTAATTACACATGAATTAATATAACTAGACCTAAGCTTCCTTGTCTTCACATCATCCAATCTTGATATCTCGATCACTGTTACAAATATTCATGTTATAGCATAGGGTGTTTATCATCATCAAAATATTCATAGTTCAAAACACAAGAAATTCCCCCTTTTTGATGATGACAAACACATAATACTTCCCCCTCAAATAATGCATCATTAATCATTGTAGAGAGATAAAACGTAACACCATTCATAACATCAATCACCATAATCCAATAGCCAACATACCAAAATACATACCCAAAAGTTAAGTTCATTTTCCATCAAAATATGCATACGAGATAATTACGATACGAGATAATTACGAGATAATTTCCTTCCTAAGTTTAAGCATTATACCTATCAAAACTGATTTTCAAATAAAAATTATTTCTCTTTTTAAAACTGTTTTTCGAAAATAAAAATCCTTTTCTTTTTAAAACAAATTTTCGAAAACCTTGTTTTATCAAAACTCTCCATTTCTAATTTTAGCACAAAGTTCTAATATGTTAATTACACATGAATTAATATAACTAGACATAAGCTTCCTTGTCTTCACATCATCCAATCTTGATAGCTTGATCACTGTTACAAATATTCATGTTATAGCATAGGGTGTTTATCATCATCAAAATATTCATTGTTCAAAACACAACAAATCCCCCCTTTTGATGATGACAAACACATAATACTTCCCCCTCAAATAATGCATCATTAATCATTGTAGAGAGATAAAACGTAACACCATTCACAACATCAATTACCATAATCCAATAGCTAACGTACCAAAATACATACCTAAAAGTTAAGTTCATTTTCCATCAAAATATGCATACGAGATAATTACGATACGAGATAATTACGAGATAATTTTCTTCCTGAGTTTAAGCATTATATCTATCTTCCCCCTTTTGACATTATCAAAAAGGAGAGGAAACACATGTAGCTACACAAAATGAGATAGTCTTAGCAGAATAAGTCAGTAGCTCAAGCAATAGATACTAAGGATGCTGGTGCTATATCATAATCCAACTCACAATCTGAAGTCATTAAGCAAAAAAACAATCCAACTCACAATCCGAAGTTATGAAGCAAGAAATAATAATCATGAAGGATCATGGCTGATAGCTAAGAAAGTAAGATAAAGATAGGCAATGCAAGCTTGAAGATTTGAAATGGCAATTGGCTCAACAAGTGCTTAAACCTTTCTTTTCAGATTTTCAACTTCCGCAAATAAACATCATAGGACTTTCATCACGGCGGCACTGTATGTGATTCTGTGCCACTGAACAATCATTTCCCTTTCAATAACTCATCTTCAGATATTCTGGTGACCAAAGTAATAATCATCAAAACTGTTATATTTTTATTCACATTTGAATTGAACTCTAGGATTTATCTAAAATAAGTGTCTTACTCTCCTTTTCTTTCTCTCTTTTTTTTTTTTATAAAGGAGAAGCAGACCATACAATATTACTAGAGTCAATCAATAAGATATCAAAGACAATAAGTTAATTCGGACCTCATTTTCTTTTTGATACATCTCATGGCACTGTGCCTTGCACAGTGTGAATCAGTACTTTTCATTCTTTCACGTATTTGTGTTTCATTCCAACCTTTTCATGTTCCCCCTTAACTGATGCGTCTTTTTTCTTCCATCATCTTATCAAGATGTTCTTGCCCCATAGATTATCATGAATCAAGATTAAAAGCACTTGTTGAATTGTGGAGTAATGGGTGAGGAAAATAAGGATAATAATAGGGAAATGACGATAAGGTGAGACATATGAAAGAAAGAAATAATGAGGCACAAATGTCAAACTCATAAATAGAAAATCAGAATATCGAGCTAAAAATCAAGCTTGCCATAGGAGAAAGAATTAACATTTCATAGCTCAATAATTCGGCAACTTAGGATCATATAGCTCATTAGTTCGGCAACTTAGGATCATGACATTAGGACAACATCATTAGATCATTACGAGTCCTTTTTTTTTATCAAGTAGACCTTTACTCACAAAGTTTGACAAAAACATGCACTCCTACTCCAATTAACATATTTAAAAGGAGGACAACAAGCATAATACTCAACTAATTTCCACAAATTAATCCCAAAGCCACGAATTATCTTGTAAAAATACTCATGCATGAAATTCAACAAAATTACCTCGATCACACAATTGTGATATGCTCAATAAGTTGTGTTTCAAACCACTTACCAACATCACATTCTCTATGGAGTGTGTTAGGGATTTGCCGACGTTTCCAATACCAATTATTTCTCCATTTTTATTGTCGTTAAATGTAACACACCCTCCATGGTGGGCTACTAGTGAGAGGAATTGAGATTTATCACCAGTCATATGTCTTGAGCAGCCACTGTCGAGATACCATAGGCTACTTCCTCTCACGTTTGCCTGCAAAAAGATCACTTGTTAGTTTTAGGAACCCAAATCTGTTTGGGTCCCTTTTTCTTTCATTGAGCTTCTAACAAGTCTTTTCTAACCCATATTTGACTTACATACTTTACATTTTTCGCAACAGTACTCTTTTTCTTGACATTACAGTCATCCATAAGGTGTCCATTCTTTCCACAGAAGTTGCAAATCAAATATCCAAGTAGATCGACATATTTTCTTTTACGAAAGTCTCTTTCAAAAATTTTGGCACTGTGTCTCTGGTCTGTATATCCTAAACCAATTCTGTTTCGATTGCTAGTTGTAGTGGACATATAGTCTAGGGCTTTTTGACCAGCTGACCATTTTTCATATATTTTTCGAGCAATAGCCATTTGTGATTCCAAGAATTCAACAGAAGTGTTTAGATCGCTATTTCTTTTTCTCGAAATTTCCAAATCTCTTTTAACTTTATCAAGTTCATCACTTAACTTAGCATCATGAGGTAGCATAAGTGGAACAATTCTAGACCTTTGTCTTGATTCTTTTAACTCAGTTAACTCATGTTTTAACGATTGAATTTGATTTTCAAGATCCAAATTTTTATCCTCTAACACATTGTATGGCACAATGTTATTAACAACTTCTTTTGCGAGAGACTTTTCGTACCTTAAAGCATTTAACTCAACATTTTTCTCTTCAACAGTTTTTTCAAGTTCATCATTCTTTTTCATCTGTTCTTTACAGTCCTTTAATAAATCCTTATATTCCAATTCCAACCCAATCTTTTGCTTAGTTAAATTTTTTACTTCCTTTTTCATGATTGAAAAATCATCATTCATTTCTTGACAATCATCAATGACATTTCCAAGCAAAGTAACAAGTTGGTTTTTTGAAATAAGATGTATTGAAGGTTTTAGAGAAAGAAGACTTACCTCACTGTCCTCGGTTTCATCTTGTGAGTTCGAATTTTTTGCCATTAGACACAAGTGAGAATCATCCAGGCACTGTGCCTTTCTCTGAGTTGTCTGTACAGCATTCAGACACAATTTTGCTTCATGGCACTGTGCGTCTGACTGTTCTTCTTCAGAATCCGAATCTCCCCAAACGGCAGCAATCATTGCTTTCTTGAACTCCTTCTTTGTTTGCTCCCTTTTTTCTTTAGGCTTCTCATCATCCCATAAGGGACATTCCTTTATCCTATGATTGTACTCACTACACTTGAAACAACCAGAATTAGTAGCACTTTTCTTAAAGTTAGAGGTAGTGCTCTTACCTTTGAAATTTCCATCTTTTTTATGATTGTTGTTTTTGTTCTTTTTGAGAAATTTTTTAAATCTCCTAGTAAGAAGATCAATATCATCATCACTATCACTACCTTCACTTTCCAATTCAGTTCTTAAGGCTATACCCTTATTTTTTGCTCATTAGTCTTAGAATCTAAAACAAGTTCATGAGTCATTAATGATCCAATAAGTTGTTCTAGTGATAGTTTTGTCAAATCTTTAGCTTCTTGAATAGCAGTTATTTTAGGAAGCCAACGATTTGTTAAACTTCTTAACACCTTTCTTACTAAATCTTCAGAAGTATAGGTTTTACCTAGAGAACGCAATTCATTAGTGATTAGTGTAAATCGGGTAAACATCTCTTTAATAGATTCTTCCTTATTCATAGTAAACAGTTCATATTGTTGCACAAGTAAATCAATTCGAGATTGTTTTACCTCATTCGTACCTTCGTGGGCCAATTCTAAAGTATCCCATATCTCCTTTGCTGTAGAGCATGCCGAGATCCTTGAGTATTCATCAGATCCAATTCCATATTGGAGAATACTCATAGCTTTGAAGTTCTTTTCGGCTTTTGCATAGTCAACTGAATTGTAGTCGTCTTCATCCTTGTCGACCATCTTTCCTTCAACATTTTTGGCTTGGATAAGTATTGGTCCTTTTCTTATGACTTTCCAGAATTCATAATCCAATCCTTGGATGTAGATCCTCATCCTAGCCTTCCACCATCCGTAATCTTTTCCGTTGAAAATCGGACACTTTGAGTGTCTTTCTCGAGAGTCATCTTGCATGTTCATGACTTCTATTCTCTAGGAATGAGCCTTTCGAGAATTGTCTGCTCTGATACCACTTGTTGGAGTACAAGGTGACACTCAAGAAAGGGGGGTTGAATTGAGTGACTAAAACTAATCGATTTTCGCAAAAACACTCTTATGGCATAGTGCCGTGCACTGTGTTATTCACTCGTAAACTCTCCGATTGATGTTTTTGCTCGAACGAAATTGTATCAAACAAGAAAACAATGAAATCAAATAATAAGACACAGGAATTTAACGTGGTTCAATCTCACCTTTGAGATCTATGTCCACACAAACTACTCTTTTATTATTTGAATCTTAAAATACCAAACTCTTGATACAATACGATTCCCCCACTACTAACTCTAGTAGTGCTCCCCAACACTTAACCCTAAGTATTGCTACCCTCTATAATATGAGAATTACAGAAAGAATGATTCCTCACAAGCGTGCTTCTTATTCAAGCAAATAGAGGATCGTCACAATCGTTGTTTAGAAACCTTAACTTACAAGGACTCTGTGCCGTACACTGTGTTCTGGGAGTTCGTTTTCAGCTCTCAAAAATATTAATCTCGCCATATCTGAAAACGTGATTTTGTTATAATGATTTCTATCCCTTATATAATTCAATCAGCTGAATAAAAATTATTCTCCAAGATGTATATCTTTTTGAACAATTTTTATTCCTAAAATAAAGGGATAAAATATTTTCCTATTCAAAATCAAACTTTATCTTTTATTAAAAAACTGAATTTCTTTCTTTTCTTATAAGATAAAAATTCCTCCATATCTTATTATAATTTTAATTATATCAGTTTTTTTATCCAAAATCTTTTTTTAAAAAAGCAGTTTTTCTTTTTACAAACATTCTCCTTTTTTATTTCGGAAAATCTTCAAACACGTTTTCTTAATCATTTTCGAAAACAAAAACTTTTATCATATTAAAACTGATTTTCAAATAAAAATTCTTTTTCTTTTTGAAACTGTTTTTCGAAAATAAAAATCCTTTTCTTTTTAAAACTGATTTTCGAAAACCTTGTTTTATCAAAACTCTCCATTTCTAATTTTAGCACAAAGTTCTAATATGTTAATTACACATGAATTAATATATCTAGACCTAAACTTCCTTGTCTTCACATCATCCAATCTTGATAGCTCGATCACTATTACAAATATTCATGTTATAGCATAGGGTGTTTATCATCATTAAAATATTCATAGTTCAAAACACAACAGGTGTACTATATAGCTACGTGAATTGATAAATCAATCACCTTAGATCCCCAAGAATTTATCAATGTAATAGAATGGGCGAAAACATTCACTCGGAATCAAAGCAGAAAAGAAAATTCTCGGGATAACATTCACTCGGGGTTTGGGGGGCTTTGGGGTAGGTTGTATTCAGGTGCCCTTTCCTCCTTTGTTCTAAAGTTTTAGTGTCAACTGTCAAGGAATAAAGCCATAAAGGTCACTCCTTTGTCCATTAGAAGAATTGCAACTTGTCACACTGCAGACGTAACAAGTGATTCATGCCTATAGAAATAAAAGATGAGGCCATGACTTATTATTTGAAACTAACCAAACTACAAACTGGAATAATAATTCTGATACATTTGATTACAGTTAACGTTGCTCAAATGAACACGTATATGTTTTTTAGTTTTTCTAACATGTGTCCATTAGTGTTGGTAAATCTTTATCTTTTATTTAACACTTTTTGGTAATTTTTCCTCTTGGAATCAACGCTTGTATATCTATACAGCTATAATGTGAAGTGTTTCTCTGATATTTGAACATTTGTACCTCAATGTTAATTAATGTTCATCATGTAATCAACATATATCCAACCAGTCATATCGTCCGTTCAAGCTCATTAACAATGGTGTTTCAATCTAGAAACTAGTCAAAGGACTGAAGTGTTGTTGAGAGTATGAAATCCTGAGTAGGTCCAATCCCGAGTATCTTTATCACCAGAGATCCTACAAAATACAGTCAAACTGGTCCAGGGGTTTTTCCGAGAACGCCCCTCCGACGCTCAAGTCGGTTGAGATTGAGTTAGAGAGAGAAAGTGAGTAAATGTAGAGAGAGATGCTCTGGCTTTTGTAGGTTAGAATTGAATACATGTTTATTGATTAGATTGGCTCCTTTTATAGTGTTGGTGATTTCCCAGACAGGAAAACCTAATGGGGGACATCCCACCTTTTAGGAAAGTTGTCTCCTTATTAAGGTAAGAGTCTTTTCAGCTGAGAAAAGACTGATGGGCTCTTAGTAAGTTCTTTACCTTTTGACCTCATAGGTGGATTTTTTTATAAAATAACATTTGACCAGATCATAGGTCCAAACAAATGGTTAGCTGATAGAAGGCAACATACTGTTAATAAGAATTTACAAGATCATCATAATTTTTTTTGGCAGCTGGTCATCATCATAATTCATACATCTCTATTTAACAGCTGAAGGTTCACTGAATAAGCCAACTTTTTTAATAGCACAAATTCTTCAAAAGGACGGCCTGACGTTAAGTTTAACGTAGACTAGGCCAATTAGTTAAAGCTTAGCAAAAATTCTCATTGCATCTATTAGTTACGAATTTTAACGAATTAGTTAAGCTGAAATTCATAATCATTGATTGACCATAACTTTTAACTTAAAAATCATAACTATTTTCTAGAAAATCATAAATGTCAACCCAAAACCATAAAATAAACTATAATTACTAACCTAAAACAATAGCTATCAAACCAAAACAATACTTATAAACCCAAAAACTATAACTTATAACCATAAAATTATAACTATATCCAAAAATCATAACTATCAACCTAAAAATCATAACTATTCATCTTAGTGCCATAATCATTAACCCAAAACTTTTAACCAAAACATAATTATTATCCTAATAATTTAAACTATTCACCCAAAACCATCACTATGAATCCGAAAACCATAGATAATAACCAAATGACATAAATATTAACCAAAAAAGTAACTAGTAACATAAAAATCATAATCCAAATACCATAACTGTTAATCCTAAACATTAGCTTGAAAACCATAACTAATAACCTAAAAGTTATAACTATTAATCCAATACCATAACTATCATATTAAAAGTCATAACTATTAATACAAAACCATAACTGCTTCCTAAGATTTTAAATACAATCTTAACTTAATTTTGACTAATTCGTCATGTCAACAGGCTTTTTGGCGGTCCAATTCGACCACCAAAGCTTATGGATTTTGGTAAAAGTACTTATAATATTAGGTTAATAGTTATGGTTTTTGGATATAGTTATGGTTTTTAGTTTAATTGTTATTGTTTTCGAGTTAATAATTATGGTTTTGGGTTAATAGTTGTGGCATTCTGGTTGACTTTATGGTTTTTGGTTCATAGTTTTGGTTTTTTGGTTAATAGTTATGATTTTGGTGTTAATAGTTATGGTCGGTCAATAGTTATGATTTTTGCCTTAACTAATTGAGTGTAGCGCTTAACTAATAGATAAAGAGTCATTTTTTTAAAGATTTGCAGCGCTGAACTAATAATTTGACATTAATTTAAACCTCAACGCCAGACCGTCTTACAAAGACTAGCTAAACAACACAATGAGGTGAACTACTCTTCTTTGTCTCATCAAATTAAAATGTCAGACAACTTGCTCTATTGATATTTGCTAAGATAATCAATCTTCCATATACTGATATTTGGGGTGCAAATCGAGCAAGTCAATCATGAGCAGAGGGTTGCTCGACTCGTGCTCGCTAAGTTTCGAGTCGAGCTGCTCACGAGCAGCTCGTTTAAAGTGTCAATTCACCTTGAATTCTAGGCATTTGATTATTATATCTTCTTTTCTTTACAATTCTTTTTCCTTTTATACTAGATCAATTTATTGTTTATTGAGTGTTAATGTATTTCTTTATTTTTAAGAGAAATTAATTAAAAACAATTGAGTTGCATGCAAGGTTATCGAGTTTCGAGCTCAATCGAGCAAGTTCGAGCTAACTCGAGTGGAGTTTTGACTGAGTCAAATTTGTGCTGCTCGCGATCTGCTCAACTCGATTAGCACCCCTAATTGATATAGTGATATGCAAGTACTTTTCAGTGTATCCAACTATTCAGTTCATTTTAAGCAACTTGAACTTTAGTGGCCCTTTTAAGCCACTTGCTACAGTACTTATATATTAAGTTTTTTTTTCTTTGACAAAGTAATACTTAACTCTTAATTTAAGACTCCGATCCATCGACAATTGATTAGAAAATCATAGAAGGAGATGTTTGCGACAATGATTGGGTTAGCTTTTCACCTTGGCGATAATATGAAAGATTCCTAATTATCAAAAGATCAGATAAATGCTTGCTTGTAAATAGTGAAATGTATTGAGGTGTCATTGTTATTTGGTTATGAGATGTTTTCTTTATTACCTTTTCTTGCAACGGTGGTACCAGGTGTTCGGAGAATCGGAGAAGCCTGAAAGAACGGATAACGTACCATTAACCAATAGCAAGCATACTTGTGTATGGTCGTTTACATTATATTCTTTGATTATGTGAAAGTAGAATTCTTAGTGAAAATTTACATTTACATCGGATTCCTTATCGTATCCAATGATAATAAAGAAAGGAGATGACACCTTTGCATGTGGTCGACGTGTTTCAAGTCTACCTAACGCATTGGTTCTTGATGCCTATAATAATGACATCAGCAAAATACAATTTTTGCTGAGTGAAGAAAAAAAAAATACATTTTAATGTGTATCGATGTACAATTATTTACACGTCTATTTTTGTTGGTCAATGGTATGGCTTCCTATCTCCCACATGCAGTGGCGGACCCAAGATTTTTATAATGGTGGGTCACTATCAATTATCAATCGAAAATTTGCAATTTTTCCAGTTTAGCGATCAACTTTCGGTCGCTAAATCGGTAGCTGATTTTTTTAGCGACCGAAAATCGGTAGCTAATTTTTTTAGCGACCGAAAATCGGTAGCTAAATTTTTTAGCGACCGATAAATCGGTAACTAATATTTTTTTCCCAAAATAATGGTGGGTCACTTGACCCACCATGCCCCAACGTAGATCCGCCACTGCCCACATAGGAGACCAAGGTTCAAATCTTGGTGGAAGCAAAGTTTCAATATTATTGGGGGAAGGGGGGGTTTGGGGGCTTGTTGGGCCTCTGGGTGAGTGGCCCTGTGCGAGGGCAGCCCAGAGGAAATTCATCTTACCACGGGTTCCCGAAAGGGGGCCCAAAAAAAAAAACAATTCTCTAAAGGTCTACAACCACGTCATGACATTAATATGTGGTTGATATGGTAGAGATGTAACATGAGTATGGTACATCAAAAATTACTATTAAGCTTATATTTTGTATCTTAGAAATATATAAAATTTTGATGCGATACGTAGTTAAAGAAGATAAGTTGCAATGTGCTTATTATATGTTAATTATTTTATCAAAAGGTAGATATATAGAAAAGGAGCTAGTATGATGTTTCTTTTATTAAATTGAGAGAAGTTGGGTATACTATTTAATTTGATAGAGATAGACTGGGTTAGGGGTGGTGTTAGGGTGAGGGTAAGGGTTCAGGATTAGGTTTAGAATTAGAGTTAGATTACGGTTAGGGTTAGATTAGAGTTAGGTTTAGGGTTAATAATGGCAAAATGGTAAATAAAGCTAACGGTGAGTTAACGGAAGTTAGAAAAAGGGCATCTGGTGAACAGTTTTGAAAAGTCAGGGGTATATGGTGAATTTTTGGAACATTGAGAGTATATTGTGAATTTTTTAATTTGTCGGGGGTATTTGGTGAAAAAACCGTATATATTTTAATGTTTAAACGATTTAATTCTTAAAAGGTTGACTATTTGAAAGTCAAAAGAATTATTTAATGATTTTAAATAATCAAATATTTTATTTAGTCATACTTTGAAAAATTATTTAAATAGCTTAAACATCTTTGAGTTTAGTAAAAATGATTTCAAAATGGGTTAGAGGAACCCAATTACACTAAAGAACCCAATCATTAAATATTATTGAAAGCCCAAACACAATTCCCTAAGCCCACAAGGGATAACTATATAAACCCACAAAACCCAAAATTTTCCCCACATCAAACACACTTTATTTTCTCTCTTCCTCCTCCTTTTTTCAGCCTTCTCCCTTTCCTCCTTCTATCTCTTTCTTCGGCCTCCTCTTTACTCGGCCACGACAGCCTCCACCTCCGGCTGCCACCACCGTCCGGCAGCAGCAACCGGCGACAACACGCCGCCCTTCCTCCCTCCTGTTTCCGGCGTGTCCTCCCTCCTCTTTTCTCTTTGGTTTATTTCTTCCTCCTCTATTTTATTAAATGTTATGTTTATGTTTTTAAGGATTGAATTAATGTTTTCATGATTAAAGTTATAGTTTGATGATTTAAATATAAAATTTAAGATTATGTAATTTATATAGTGAAGTAATTAAATTTCAGATTTAGTTATTATGTTTAAATTAAGGTTTTAAGTATCAAAGTATGGATTTTTAGGGTTTTATGAGTTGGAAAATCATTGTATTATATTATAGTTTATGAAATTGGATACTCTTATGATTATGATTATGTCTAAGCATGTTTTAAAGGGTTTTAAACGCATTATAAGTTGCTGAAATTTTTATTAGTATGCTTATGATGGAGTTTTAATTGTCAAAGTATGAGTTTTTGAGGAATTTTAATGACTAGTATGGTAGTACTATACTAGGAGGCATTAATGATTGAAGTTTTAATGATTAAAAAGGTTTTTAAAAATTTTTAAAGAGGGTTTGAAATATTTTAAATTTGCTGGAAATTTATTAGAGTATTGATTCTTGGTTATGTTGGTATTTTGGTAGGCGGAGAATTCTCTTTAGGCGAATTCTAAGATTGTTAAAGTAGCCTCGCATTTTGTCTACACAAGGTACGTACGTACATACCTATGTGTTGGTTGGATTAGTATCATGTCCTAAGGATGGGATTGATGTAGTATCATGTATAGGGAACTATTTATAGTTCATATATGATTTATATTCAAGTGAAATTACATGTTTTATGTCGTTGTGCGGAGCATGTTGATTATATTGATTAGATTATGTTTGTATGGATGATTGATGCAAGCATATGGGATTGGGAACTTTATTTTATTAATTCACATGAGGGATTAATAATTATGTTGTGTGGATCATGTTGTTGTTCCCTTTGGATTATTTTAATTACTTTATGAGGACTGAGGGCCTTATTTGGTAAGTTGGTTATTATTCACCTATGAAAGGTTGGTTGATTGTTGACTTGGATCAACAAATAAATAATGGTTATGGAATTAATAATGGAATTATTCTTGGATTGTTAAGTTGATGATCACCTTATCTAATCCTAAGATAAAAATGGAAGTTTATGTATCCTTGATGATCATATTGTTTGCCTTACTTTTGTGAGTCATAACAAGTAAATAATCTATTAATCATTTAAAATGAAAAGTGAATAGCAATAAGCTTTAGACTTGTGCACGTCTGAAGTGTTGGACTAATATGAGTTGGCGTACATGGTGGTAGCCCATGGCTTTTCTTGGGACCGGATTGATCAACGTGTCCTATTTTATTTAAAAGGTTCCTCGATATCGTAGGTCATGGGAGTACGGAGTCGCGCTCGTACTTCGTCTTCTAAATTGAAGACTGGTTTGGTTTGGACAACTCTTTCCATTGCCTATTCCATCTAAATTAATTAATTTAATAGTTATAGAGTCAAGTTCAGCAAAATAGTCTGCTATGTTATTATATTATTATTTATCTTTGCCTTAATGTCTATTAGTATCATGTTTGGTTTTATATTTATTTATTATGTCGTACTCAGCTTTGCTGATTACGTGCTTTTGCGTGTGTAGACACCAAATTTTGAACTCCTTTTTCGGATAAATAAAGATTTTGAAAAGAAATAAAAATAACGAAAATCGTCATGCATCGTGGAGCGCGCACCCCATCAAATGCATGTTTCGCCCCGGAGCGCGAGTTTCATTCCATCGTATGGTTTTCCATTTTTGCGTATTAGTCATGCAGTTTCGGCTTAGAAATATAATTTTCCGTGAGTCGTATTCAATAACTAAAACCACCGTTTTAATAAAATGATTCGTAGTATAATCATGCTCGTCTTTACTAATTTGACGAGTTTTCGTTAATTGTCTTAAGTTAGTCTTTCGAAAAACGAAAAAAAAAAACGAGTCGCATTTTGGCGTCGGTATTTTAATCGTATCCCAAAACCGGTAGTAATCAGTTTTCTTGATGGTCAAGTCATTGTTCATTGAATAAAGAATAAAAATATATTCTTTAGCCACTAATCACATCCTTTATCCATTAGTTAGAGAATAAGAATCATGAAAATGAGTGAGAATAAGAATCAAATCCCATGTATAAGAGGCAAGAATCCGGATTTTTTCCGGAGGATTCGAGTGTGCGCCAGGCACACGATCATGCGCTAGACGCTTGATTGTGCGCCTAGCGCACAACAGCATCATGCGCCAGACGCAGAGCCCTGCGCCTAGCTCACGGAGATGTGCCTAGTGTAGGCTCCTGCGTTTGGCGCAGTGATCTGATCAGTTTCGTTTTTCACGTTTTTCGATGTATTTTTTACGTATTAGGATGTATTTAGGGAAGAATATTTTCTGAAAATCTGATTTTGCCTCATTGATGAGAAAATCCAAAAAGAATTAGAATATTTGTGTTTCCAAAAAGATTTGATGATGTCATTAGGGTGAGGTCATTAGAGTGATGTCATTAGGGTGATTAAGGATGGGAAAAATCAGATTTTTTTGGGTTAAAAATCTAATTTTCTACTTCTTTGAAACCCTAGTTCATCTACCTCATTGCCCTGTAAATACCCTGCTTTTTTTACTTCAAACCAAGTTGAGCTAAAATCAACTTAACTTCACAACTTCTCTCAATACTACTCTCATCTTCTCTACTACTTCCTTCCTCTAAAAAATCTCATTCAAGAAAAGAAAGTAAAAGTTAGGAAAATAATTAGTATGTAAAGAAGTTCATCAAAAGAAAAACACAAAAAAAGGGTTTAAGTTAGTAATTAAGTGAATTTAGAAACTCACTTAGAAATTAAGAAAATCACAAAAAAGGTAGAAAACTTTGCAAAAGGAAGTGCATCATTGAGCTAGCAAGGTAAAGTTGAAGCTCTTGTTATTTTTTCTTGATTATTTTCTTAATCACATACTAACTTTCTGCTTGTTTCTTCTTATCATTTTTCACTAGTGGAAAAAATTCCATGTGCTACTTGTCAAGTGCTTCGGTTGAACAATCAACCCAAGCACTTGTGAAAATTTTAATATTAAAAATTCACAAGTGCTCTAGTTAAGAAGTCCACCGGAGCACTATATATCAAGTGCTCCGGTTGACTAGTCAAACGGAGCACTTGTGAATAAGTGCTCCGGTTCGTCAACCCGAGCACTTGCACACGTTTTCCTCCAAATTAATAACTATTTTAGACTGTAGCGCGCTCCACTATTAATTTCCCCTCAATTAATTTGGAACCCTCCTCCCTCCCGTTCAAACTCCTCTCTACTGCGCTCAAAAGAACCGTCAAGAAATTAACCCTCACTAGTCACTACTGCGCTCGTCCGTCCGTCGAACCTCCTCCTGGTCCTTCGCTTCCATCGTACTACTGCACTGAAATCTGCTGCCTCAGTCGATCATCCTCGCATCTTTGAAATTGGGAAATCTGGTGAAGGCGAACTCGATCGTGAGGCTACCACTGTCGCACTCGCTAGGTCGCACGAGGCTTCTGCTGTGCACGAGGCTGCCACATAATTTTTGTTTCGGATTTTGCAACACAAGCTCTTCAACTAGCCGTTCAACTTTAAAGATACATAGTAATTTCAAGGCAAGTTTTCAATTTTCATCATTTTTTTTACCTAATTTCAATTTTCTTGTAATCAATGTAATCAGTTTCAAGATCCTCAAATCGAAACCTCGCAAATTCGCGAAACAAATTCACCTATAACCAGAAATTTGAACAATGGAAATACGATTATCAAAAATTCAAGATATACGATTGATTTTTTTTTTTTCAGAAGGGTCCAATGATGGTTAAAATCTTTGAGACCTGAGATTTGTCTTTCTTTAATGACAAATTAACAAGCATAATTTTCTGAGGCCTCCTAATTATTATTTTTTATTTATTAAATTTAATTTAATTTATTGAAAATTATTAGGTTGAATTAATTGAAAGGATGAAATAAGCACTGGGCTCTGAAATTTTTGATGCATAACTGTAGCCTAGAATACTATGTCTGATCTTTTTTTTATTATTATTTATTTCGAAAATTTATGGTATTTTATTTTTTTTATATTAAGGGTCCTGTGATTGTTGGATACGAATCATCAGAGCTGAATTTTAGAAATTTGATGAAATTTATTTATCTCATTTTTTGGAGATTTTACCTGATTGATTTCACCATTGTCACAACTCGGAGGTCTCAACAATGGAAATAAACTGCCTGTTTTTGGAGTTCATGGTAAAAAATTAACGAAAATGGCATGGTTAGATATGCTATTGACCCTCTCAAAAAAAAATATGCTATTGACTTTATACTGGGTAACCAATAATTTAAGTGGGAATTTATAATTCTAAAAACCAGTCAAAGTAAAGCAATTATGGAGGAAATTTTTATACAAAAAAAATGAAAACTTTGAAGATTGACAGAAAAAATAAGAATGAAGAATGCATGTGCAAATTCTATCAACGTAAGTATATACCTTAACTCCCTGATTCTACCGGTATCAGTCTTCCTTCATTCTTGTCATCAATTGCTTTTCGCTTTGTTTAGCAACGATAATATCAGCATTACCCACCAAAAATTATGGGGATTTGTTGCTTGTAAATTGTAATTGAAATGGATAGTAGATGCGGAAAGAGCACGGATCAAGGATTTTGAATTTAGGGTTGTAACCAAACCATTAGGAACATAATAAAGAAATATTTTGATATATATAGAGATACGGTTGTTCAGGTAGCAATTGGAGTAAGATAACAAGCAATGTGATGTCTTTTTTACCCTAATTTTCCTGGCTATAATTTTGAATTTAGTGCGCACAACAACATAATGGGGTTGCTTGCGGCTATTACGTGATGAGGTTTATGTTCGATATACTCACTTGTTGCACGGAAGTCGATGATCTTGAGAAGGTTTGTAACATTCCGTCCCCATATAAACTATGACTTAGTTTCATCCTAATTAGTCCTTAAACAACTTATTAGACTAGAATGTAACCTAAAATTACATGTTATGGTATGAAATAGATAAATTTGACCTAGAACGGCCTTTACTTGCACAAATTTGACTAGAACGATCAAATTAGACTTGTAATTGTCGTAGTAGTCCTTAAACAACATATTAGATTAGAATGTAACCTAAAATTACATGCTATGGTATGAAATGGATGAATTTGATCCAAAACGGCCTTGAAACGACCTTTACTTGCACAAACTTGACTAGAAAGATCAAATTAGACTAGTAATCGTCCTAGTAGTCCTTAAACAACATATTTGATTAGAATGTTACCTAAAATTAAATGCTATGGTATGAAATGGATGAATTTGACCCAAAACGGCCTAAAACGGCCTTGAAACGGTCTTTAGTTGCACAAACTTGACTAGGACGATCAAATTAGACTAGTAATCGTCCTAATAGTCCTTAAACAACATATTAGATTAGAATGTAACCTAAAATTACATTGCAGCGAAGAAGACAAAGGGAAACAGGAGATCTGATGTTTGGTTTTACTTTTCTTTTATTTTCTTTTTCCTTTTCCTTTTTTTTTTCTTTCCTTCACTTGTTTTGCTGTATACGTTTCACCTTCCATCTTCTAATTTCTTCTCCTTTACCTTTTTATTTAGGAGTAGTATAAATATTCTAAACCCTTATTTTGTTAGGCCCCAAGTTATTAGCCAAGTTTTATTTTATTCACCACTCTTAGTTTTAGAATAGTTTTAGGGTTTTAAGGAGGTTTAGCCTCCATAGATTGGTTTAGAGAGAAAAGGGAGAAAACTCAAAGAGAGGTTGAAGATTGTAGATTCAAGGGTAACACTTGTATTGGAACTTTCACCCATTAATCAATGAGCATTTCTTACTCTATCTCCTCTTTTATAGCTTTATTTTAATTGTTTTCATTAGATTTGTTGTTAAATGCTTAGTTTAATTATTTATGGGTTATTTTGTTTAGTTTAATGTTAGATTAATGTTTAGTATCATGTTATTAGTTGTTAATTTCTCTAAATTTCTCCTTTTTGTGTTTATGGAGTAGTTAGTGAGTTAGGGTTTGGGTGAAACCCAATCATGATTGAATTGGGCATTTGAGATTGGATTTAGAGATTTGTGTGATTAAATTATTGCTTGTTTAGCACTTCTAATATATGTTGCATTTTCTTTGATCACTTGAATGTTGTATTAGATTGGAGTAGATTGATTTAGGTTGGCATGAGAGTGTGACCTATTGATTTCTATTATTGGCTTGGGTTACTTTGAACCTCGGGATATGTTAGTAATGGATGAAAGTCCTTATTTGATGTCTTTGAGAATTTCTCCGCCTATGAGAGTAGGATGAGAGTTGTATGTTGGGTCAATAGCTCATTCAAGTAGTGTTCATGCATTATCTCTATGTTTGATATTCTTATGCCTATTTCATGATTAGTTGGTGTTTAATTTCATCTCCTAACTTTAGTTATCTTTAATATTTAGTTATTTTCGTAGTTCTTATTAGTTGGTTATTGCCAATTTCCGACTCCTTCTTCGACCTAGCTTATTGTTTAGTTAACACATTTCGATGTACCTTAGTCCTTGTGGAAGAATGACCCTTACTTGCCACTTTACTTAGCTTAGTGGTCTAGTTTGGTTTTGTTTGACTTTAGGAGACTAGTAACGACCTAGTTTCCCCTATGTCACTATGGTATGAAATGGATGAATTTAACCCAAAACGGCCTTGAAACGACCTTTACTTGCATAAACTTGACTAGAACGATCAAATTAGAATTGTAATCGTCCTAGTAGTCCTTAAACAACATATTAGATCATAATGTAACCTAAAATTACATGATATGGTATGAAATGGATGAATTTGACCTAAAACGGTCTTGAAACGGCCTTTACTTGCACAAACTTGACTAGAGCGATCAAATCAGACTTGTAATCGTCCTAGTAGTCCTTAAACAACATATTAGATTAGAATGTAACCTAAAATTACATGCTATGGTATGAAATGGATGAATTTGACCCAAAACGGCCTTGAAACGACCTTTAGTTGCACAAACTTGACTAGAACGATCAAATTAGACTAGTAATCGTCCTAATAGTCCTTAAACAACATATTAGATTAGAATGTGACCTAAAATTACATGCTATGGTATGAAATGGATGAATTTAACCCAAAACGGCCTAAAACGACCTTTGCTAGCTTGCACAAACTTGACTAGAACGATCAAATTAGAATTGTAATCGTCCTAGTAGTCCTTAAACAACATATTAGATCAGAATGTAACCTAAAATTACATGATATGGTATGAAATGGATGAATTTGACCTAAAACGGCTTTAAAATGGCCTTTACTTGCATAAACTTGACTATAACGATCAAATCAGACTTGTAGTCATCCTAATAGTCCTTAAGCAACATATAGACTATAATGTGACCTAAAATTTCATGCTATGGTGTATATATATAATTGTCTCTATTTGATCTTATTAGGTTTACAACACACCAAGGGAGGAGCCATTTAATGTTGAGGAAATCAATGAAGTTCGAGACAAGTTTGCTTCCTTCGTTACCGATTGTTGTCTATGAATTTGAATTCTAAATATGTTGTAAACACATACTTTAAATCTACGGTAATGTTTTGTAACTCAATTCTACACTTTATATAATAATAGTATTTTAATTTGAATGTTTATTTGTTGGATTTTGAATTTCATGTGCACTTTTTTGTATCATTGTACATATTATGTTGATGATATATGAGGGGCAAGAGGAGGTTAAGCATGGTGGTGAAAATGAGGCTGCAGGCTACGTCCGTCAATGTGTTGTGTAAATGTTGCAGCTAGTGCTCTATTGTAATATATACTCTAGGAAGCTAATAATATAACCAGCGCTGGTTTAAAAAAAAATACAACAAGTGCTTCGGTTGATAATAAACAATCGGAGCACTTGATGCACAAGTGCTCCAGTTGTCTCTTATCAACCGGAGCATTTGATAAATGCTCAAGTGCTCGTATGGGGTCTGCTACGGGTCAAATACGGAGCACTTGTAGCATTTTTAACCAGAACACTTGATGTTTTTTCCACTAGTGTTTTTTAATTTTTTGAGTGATTTGGGTATGTGGAAGTCCTAATAGGTTCCCAACCTTAAATCACCCCACCTAGAATAGTCAACTCTAATGGGGAGACTCTTAGGAAACAATGTGTTTATGTGATTTTCCTTAATCAAGTTGTTGTTCATCACCCAAAAAACATGTTTTCATAAAAAAATTCAAGAAAGAGTTGTGCATAAACATCTCCATAAAAAAATGTGATGCTGTAATTATAATCAGTATCAATTTTGTATTTTATTTCATTTTTCGTCTGCATTAACTAAGTAGTTGATATGATGTAATATTTTTCCTATGAAGTGCAAGATGTTTCCAGAAACTGGGCTTTGGAATTTCTAAAAAACGAATTTTGTATAAATAATTAAAAATCATACAACTTTATTGTGCAAAACTGATTTTGTCCAGTACTATATAAGCTTGTCTTGTCAATAAAGTTTAAAATAAAATCATTTATATAAAACTAAAAACATCAACTTTAAAGAATACATCAGTAGCTTTCCAAAAATATAAAAATCATATTCATATGAATTTTATACAATTTTACATCATTTTTACAAAAACGTTCATGTAAATCACTAAATTCTAGAACACTGATTTTTTATTCAGTTAAGAAAATAAATAAAAAAGGGTCTTAAAAATATTCAATTTAAGTGAAAATTTCCAGTCTAGTTTTTCAAAGTGTCTAGAATGTTCATACCAAAATTTACTTCAAAATAAGTTCAGAAAGTTAGATTTCAAAGAACACATTGGATAAAGGTCCTGTTTTGACCAGTTTTGGCATAAAATTCACCATGATTCAAGTTGTCACTAAAAGCTTGTGAAATTTTGATACAACATAAAGAACTCACTGACCTATTCATAGATATATCACATGCTCAATTTAACGCTTTCTACAGAAAGTTGTGAATTTTACAAGTCAGTACAAGGACAAAAGTGCAATCTTGAAAATGAAATAAAGTGATTAACTCAACTTTAATAAAAAAAATTTATTTTCTTTTCACACGAAAATGTTAATTAAAAGTCATTAAATTTTAAATTTCTCTTAAAATGACTCATTTTATCATGTAAATAAAAATCAATAAAAATTGTCATAAAAAAATCAAAATCAAAGAGGTTAATTTATCTCTAATTTTTACAAGTTTTACAAATAAACATGAATTCCAAAGGCCATTCAAGGAGATGAAGATCAAGGAGCATCATGGTGAAGATCAAGATTGAAGATTTGTATAGATCATAGAATTTGTACATATTGTTGTAATAATAATTTCTTTGTAAATAGTTATTACATCACTCATTAATGTAAAAACATGGAGATGTTTATGCATAATTTTCATAAATAATTCCACAACTTTTTTTAAATAAAATGAGCAACCAATGTTACAAATGTTGCATGTTGGGCCCAATATATCATTGTATATGAATTAAATGACCCAATCTCAATTAAGAGGAAAAATTACAAATCTAACTAAGTTAAATTGTATGATGATCCATCTTACATTTTCAAAATTGTTCTCCATAATCTTCAAATGGATCAATTATATAATTTGACATAATTAGATTGGTAATTATGATCTCCGAATTGATTTTAGGCCATTTCACGTGTCTCGCTTTAAATGGCCAAATTCTAATTAACCAAACACAATCTCCAGATTTGATCTCAAATTGATAATTTCTCTCTAAATAACTTAATAATCTTCAATTAAGATTATTTCTCAAAAGCCTTCAAATTAGGAAGCAAACCTCTTTTCCTAAGACCTCTTGAAAATTTTAAATGTAATCACTAATTAAGGTGGTTATTTCAATCCTCGATTAATCGCTAATTAGGGCGATTAATTCAAACTCTTCATTTAATCACTAATTAGGGTGATCGTCTCCAATCATTAGTTAATCGCTAATTAGGGTAATTAACTCAAACTCTTTATTTAATCATTAACTAGGGTGATTATCTTAAATCTTGAATAATCACTAATTAGGGTGATTATTTCCTAACCTTCATTTTAATCTTCATATTTAATCATTAATTAGAGTGATTATCTTAAACCTTAATAATCGTTAATTAGGGCGATTATTTTTCTCATTTAATCACTAATTAGAGTGATTATCTTAAGCCTTGAATAATCATTAATTAGGGTGATTATCTTAACTTCCATTTTTAATCACTAATTAAGGTGATTATCTTGATCCTCCTTCATATTTAATCGCTGATTAAGGTGATTATCTTAACCCCATCTCAATCACTAATTGGAGTGATTACCTTATTCCTAATAGATTTGTCTAATTCTAAAAGGTGAGTTATTCATAATCTATTTGCCTCCCCTTTTCTTCCCCAATGGAATTGGCCATTTAGGGTGAGACATAAGATCGAACTACGATGGCTTTGATCCATGAGTGGATTCCAATCTCGCAATGATTGGTACGTAGTGCAACTTCAGTGCTCAAACCTATGTGCAAATTATGTGATTTTCTTTCTTTTGAATAGTCATGATTACATTAAAATGGAAAATAACGCATTTAGTAAGAGCCCGTTCTGTAGAACGGAAGAGGAGACGAGTTCCAAACGTTCGCACCTCTTAACCTAAACCCCGAACCCTATCTCATGGTATGAAAGACCAATTTTCAAAAAGCCTTATCCATATGAAGTAATCATCGTTTTAAATGATATTTCTTGAAATTGATTTTAAAATGATTTATTAAATAAATTTGTCCCTATTCAGATATTAATAGGGTGGCGACTTCAAAGTTTTCTAAAACTCATAGTCAAATGAGAGACTTTCGTGGGATTTAGACCGTTAATTAAGACAACCAAAAATCGAGTACCACATCGTGTATGTTGGACATGGCTATACCTTATTGATCCTGTGATGACCCATTTGGTGAGCAGTCTCTCGGGATCGATAGTGCATTGTCAATTTCAGGTTTGAAGATAATGCATCATGGGTTCATGATTCGTGGAGAGCTTGTGTTTAGCTTTTATACTTTATAGTTGTTTAAATTTGGTTGATTTTGACTTTGGTTTGGTTGACTGTTGACTATGGTTTTTGGAGTTGACTTATGGTACGGTTGACTAAGTTTATTGTTTTCAAAGTTATTTATTATTTTCCGCTGCAAAATTCTGAATCAGCCGATACGTTATCACACGGGCGACAATGCTTTGATAATTCTCTAAGTTTTATATTAAAAAGGTATTTTGGAAAATAGAGAATTGTCGGGGTGTTACAACCTTCCCCCACAAAGCAAACCCTAGCAACCCCTAAAGTCCCCTGCTGGCCCCACAGGCTCGCTGGTGGCCTCAGGGTCACCGGCGAGCCTGCCTCTTGTCCTCTACATAGGTTAGTTTTCCCTCCCCGGATCTCCCCCTCCCCGTTTCCCGTTCATCGTTCCCCCTAATTTTCGATCCCTTATGCGATTCTCCCCCGATGTGTCCCCTCCCCTACTTCACCGTAATTCGCGAGTCTTCCCTCCCCCTCCCCTGCTATTCCCTTCATGTCGTTCCCCTGTTCGTTTTTGGTTGTCGTGGTTCTGTCGTCATTCCCCTGTCCTGTTTGTCGTGGTTCGTTGTCCCCTCTACCCCACCACTGCGCCGAGTGCAATCTTACCTGTTCTGTGTCGTGGTTTTATTTGTCGCCGTTGAGGTTAGGTGTGTGGCGTGGTTTCAGTTTTCGTGGTTCTTATTAAGTTTTAGTCTCCCTTCCCCGCTCTCCGTTTTAATTTTTTCGAGCTTTCTAGTTTTATTACCCCTTCCCCGTTCCCCTGTTCTCGGTTGCCGAGGTGGATAGGTTCTAGCTTCCCCTTCCCCGTTCCCCTGATCTAGTTCGTAGTGGTTAGGTCTTAGTGTCCCCTTCCCCGTTCCCCTGTTCTAGGTTTGAGGTTTTACCGTTTAGTTTTCCCTTCCCCGTTCCTCGATAGTGTTCATAGTTTTCTGTTAAGTCGCTTCGTCAATGAAGCAAGTGGTTGCGTTTGGTTGTAGGCAAACGCTTGGTAAGTGAAGGCTACGTGCAGTTTTGTTTGGCTTGATTCGTCTCGAGCGGCGCAGGTAGTGTGGTGTTGTCGATGGCGTGGTGTTATGATGTGGATGGTCGTTATTTTCATTTGTTTCGTCTATGTTCTCAGTTTTAGCCTTAGTTTAGGTTTATCCAGATCCAATTTTCCTTGCCATTTTGTGTATAGTTGTGCTTGGGTGATAATTAGTAATGATAGGTGGGCAGTAGAAGGTTCTTGGTTTCCTAAGACAAGGGAGGCTCTAGGAAATCTCGTGAATAGAACCATTACTCCTAGAGTTGGCCATGGTTTTGAATATGCAAATGTAGGGGTTACGTTTGAGTATTGGGTAAGATGAGAAGAGGTTCTCACTTTAAATCTGTTGTGGTTCGATCTTCTAGTTTCAAGATTGCAAGGTTGGATCATCGGATCCGTAGGTTGGGTGAATTACTTCAATATAAATCACCTCAAGTTCATGTGATGACTTCCGGAGTCATCACACTTCAAAAATGCGTCTTGTGGGGGGCCCTCCAATTTAATTCGGGGCAAGTTTCGACCTCCACGCATTTTGAGTTCCAGTCTCGTGAGACTAAACTCTGGATACCCTCGCAGAAGGGTCAAAAGTCACCAAAGGACGTGACTTTTTTGTTACTTCAATCAGTAGAATCCCAAGAAGATATTTTGACTTTTTTGTTACTTCAATCAGTAGAATCCCAAGAAGATATTTTTGTTCAAGGACCTTGGGATTTAATGTCTAGTAGACACTGGGGTCTACTAGATGAGATGCGGCAATCTATCTCTGAAGATCGTCTGGGTTTCGTCTCTCAACATGTTCCCTCTCATATCAAGTTTTCTTCATCAAGACATATAACCCAATCCCACTACCATCGCTCGAGACAAGTTTAATTTGGACTAGACAAGTACTAGTTTGTTTTTGTTTCATAAAGTATGTAAGAGCACATAATGAAGTTCACTTTAGCTTCTGTTTGTTTTGTTTATGTTTGGTTGTATTAACATTGGGCTGCATTTCCGTTTTTAATTAATGCAAATTTTCTCGAGGTTAAAAAAATCCAAAATATTTCCCTTATTGAGCAAGAGACTTAGACAAGAAAACAAAACAATTAAACAAATAAGAGTTTCAGCTTCACTTTGCACACATCTTTAATGACTGGAATACAAGATGCAATTAGTCATCAGACTCATCACCCCTTACAAGATGCAATCAGATACGTGGTACTCCTATTCTGTGCAAAATACCTAATATGAAAACAAAACAAATCAGAGCATATACACAATTCTTGATAATTTAACATCCTTTTTTTCCAACTTATACATTGGACTTAGACATACCGCATTTAAGGTTAAGAAATTCTTTTGACCCATATGAAAATATGTTAGATATATCATATATAGGATCTTGTTTGGTAGTACTTCTTTGATTATTTTTGTGCGTAATAATAATTCCCACTTTTGGTCATTTATTGCATATTTTGATTCATAATGTTTTTGGCAATTTAGGGAATGGAAGGATAATGTGAGCAACTTTAGGAGGACCACGACCACCGGCAAGCAACAGTTCTGATTGCTACTCGACAATTCTACTGGACCACCATTTCATCAGTTGAAGTGGGGTTCTATGCAAGTTGCACCCATTGCCGATGAAACTGTGATAAGTGTTACGGTTGGATCACACTTTAAGGATGCTAATTGGAGACTTCTAGTTGTAATAGGGTTTGGTTCTAATATCATGAATGTGAATATGATAAAATGACTTTTTAGGGTCTGTTTGGGAACCATCATTTCATTTGGAATGATAGGATTGTTCCAATTCACTTGTTTGTGTACTCAATGGAATTGGATTTGGAATTGGCTCAATTCCAATACAATTCCAACCCAAGTTAAAAATACATGACACAGATCCCACCCCTCCCCCTGTCATTTCAATTTCTCTCCCATTCTATTTTCTTTCTCCTCTAAGTTCCCTATTATTCCCTCCCCTCCCCTCCCCCTCCGCCGGCGACCCCACCCCACGTCCGAATTGAAATTCAATTCCCATGTTTCCCAAACGAGTTTGGGGAATTAGATTTGGAATTCAATTCCCATGTTTCCCAAACGAATTTGAGGAAATAGAATTGGAATTTAAATGCACGATTTCAATTTCTAGAATTAAAATACTAAAATTGAAATGAAATTCGGATTCCCAAACGCTGCCTAAATTAAATCTACTAGAATCTATGAAAAAAGAGAATGCTCGCGGCTTAAAATAATTGGTCATTACACCTCCAAAGAAAGTGATCATTTTAGGTTTTTGAGATTTTGACTTTGGTACTACATTGCTTTGTAAATTTTTTTTTTTTTGAAATTAAAAATTAATTCATTGATTCAAAGTCATACGACATCTACAATAGAAGTCAAAACTAAACAAATACATATCAAAATGAAATAAATACAGTTTTAATATGACAAAACCACGATCGTTGAGTAGATCTAACACTTCTGAAAACCCTCGTCTTTCACATCGCTGTCTGATGCAGCCTTCTGTAAGGGGGTCTATCGATCTTTTGTAGTTTTGAAATAGAACTGGATTCAATTCAAGTGATTGTAAACGAAGTACTGACATCTGTTGCAACCCCGCACAAATTTCAATCAACAAATCAACCTCTTGAATTACATAAAAACCCAAAAATAAAGTCTTCAAACTCTCACATGGAGAGAGATAAAACCCAATATATGGGTAGATATAACCCAATAAATGGGTAGAAAAACTCTCCATTAGAGAGAGACTGAAGTTTATTAGAAACATTAACATTAAAAACTAGTAACAAAAGGAGAAAAGGGGCTTACCACCTCCCAAAGGGTGGTGGTAGCCCCTAGGTTGAAAATTAGGGTTTTGTGGGAGAGGAGAGAGAAGAGAGAAAAATAGGGGAGAGGAGGCAAGTAGTTAATCTGACTAATTCCCTACATTGCTTTGTAAATCATATTGACAAAAATAACTAAAAGCTTTTGCCCGTTACATCACTATTTTAATTACTAGTATCTTCTTTATAATTCACTAGACTTATGGACTGTGTCATATACGAATTAAAAAGTCAATAATAAAGTAAATTTTTTATGTTGGAGAAAAATGTAATAACATTTTTAGAAGTTTTTTAAGAAATAATTAATTGATACAATAATTAATGAAAGATAGACATTATAGGAAAATAAATTAAATGATTACTACTATCAACTATAGTTTCTAAACTTTTTTTTTTGGGCCCCCTTTCGGGAACCTGTGGTAAGATGAATTTCCTCTGGGCTGCCCTCGCACAGGGCCACTCACCCAGAGGCCCAACAAGCCCCAAACCCCCCTCCCCCCAACAATATTGAAATTTTTGCTTCCACCAAAATTTGAACATTGGTCTCCCATGTGGGAGATAGGAAGCCATACCATTGGAAAATAAATTAAATGATTACTACTATCAACTATAGTTTCTAAACTATTACAAGATTCTTACTAGTACTACTACTATGTTTATATGGTGAGTTAAATATATTTGATATATGTATACGCTATATTCAGAGTACTCCTTATTAATATAAACACTTGGCATACAAGAAAGAAGCCAAGTGTCGATTCGTTAGCGAGTCTATTCAGCTTTATATACATACTAGTATTGGGACCTGGGTAAATGCCCAGACTTTTTCGTGAAGAAGAGGTATAGTTTTTAAATATTTACACCCCTATCTTTGGCCGTTATAATTGTCTGATATAGAACAACTAAAAGTTATAATATGATTTTGTCATTATCTTTGATGTTGGTTTCGAATTTATATGTCATGAAGAAACTCACTATATCATTCAGAAACATACTATATCATGCAGAAACTACATCATTTCTGAACAATCCACTATATCATTTCGACATTCACTATATCATGCAAATTCTCACTATATGATTCAGACATTCACTCTATCATGCAGAAATTATATGTTACTTTAATATAAAATTTTATATATATTATAAATGGATCTTATTATAAGATACTTTTTAAACACTTTCCAATGGTAAAAAAATTATAATTTTACGAACTATATATTAAAAGTTGTAATCAATTTACTATATTTAAGTTTTTCATTGTGAACCCAACTCTATTTATTCTTATCCTAAACTCTATTTGTATTTTAATCAATTTAGAACTCTATTTATATTTAAAAAATAATATGACATGACACTTAATGAGCGCGACAAATGGCGTCCAATGAGGACGTCAAATGTCGCCACCAACCCTAATTCTAATTGATTCCCTAATTCCAATTGCAGTAGGTTACTTTTATACTTTAACCCTAATTTTTGATTGAATCGCTAATTCCAATTGCAGTAGGTCACTTTAATACGTTAGTATAGTCAATATTTCTTTTTATATGTTACTTTAATATAAAATTTTAAATATAGTATAAATGGATCTTATTTTAAAGTACTTTTTAAACACTTTTCAATGGTACAAAAATTATAATTTTACAAACTATATATTAAAAGTTATAATCAATTTAGTATATTTAAGTTTTTCATTGTGAACGCAACTCTATTTATTTTTATCCTAAATTCTATTTGTATTGTAATCAATTTAGAACTCTATTTATATTCAAAAAAATATGACATGGCAATTAATGAGCGCGATAAATGGCGTCCAATGAGAACGCCAAATGTCACGACCTCGTGAGCTGGCTTTTGTACTCTGCTTTATATAAATGGCGACCACATTCTAATTGAATATCTTATAACAATCCTAATTCTGATTGAATCCCTAATTTCAAGTGCAGTAGGTTAATTGAATCGCTAATTTCAATTGCAGTAGGTTACTTTAATACGTTAGTATATAGTCAATGTTTCCTTTTATAGGTTACTTTAATATAAAATTTTAAATATAGTATAAATGGATCTTATTTTAAAGTACTTTTTAAACACTTTCTAATGGTACAAAAATTATAATTTTACGAACTATATATTAAAAGTTATAATCAATTTACTATATTTTAGTTTTTCATTGTGAACCCAACTCTATTTATTCTTATCCTAAACTCTATTTGTATTTTAATCAATTAAGAACTCTATTTATATTTAAAAAAATATGACATGACACTTAATGAGTGCGACAAATGGCGTCCACCAATGAGGACGCCAAATGTCGCGGCCTCGTGATCTGGGTTTTGCCAAATGTCGCGGCCTCGCGATCAGGCTTTTGTACTCTGCTTTATATATTAGTTATATGATAATTAAATATGTAATCGAAAATTAAGGTGGCAACTCATACAAATCAAGTACTGTTTAGCTAATTTCCTTAGTTCGCTCTAGGTTTTCTCCTTGGAAGGGTTTTTTTTTCTCTCTAGGGTTTCTCCCTGGGAGGGTTTTTCCTAACCTTCATTGCTAGGTTTTTTCTGCTTTTTTGAAGGTCTTTCCTTCATTCTTTACCCTTCTTCCTCTTTCATCTCTTTTCTTCTTGACTTTAATTGTGAATCTTCGTAGGGGTTTCCGCTGGTGTTCGTACCGGTGGTAAACCCCAAAAACTCCTTTAATTGCTTCCAATAAGTATATCCCATCCTTAAGATGATATCTATTTTAGGGTTTTCAATTTCTTTTTTTGTTCGTCTGTTGAAGGAGGAAGATCTAACAATCTCTATATTCTCTGTAAGAATCTAGAAGACCATGGAAGTATTTTCACCCAAACAACTATGCATCAGCGGAAGTTAAGCCGAATCAGAGCAAACTCACATATTGTATTGCTTCGGATGAAGTTTTAAATTCAGGCTATTTTTAATCAAATATGCAATGTATCTAGTTCTAAGGTGTTATATACTTGTGTTAAAATTTTTGATTTTTCAGGATTTTATTGTATATGCCCGTTTGACTATCACTTATGAATGAAATCATTTTTCTTCTTGTTAAAAAAAAAGGTGCAGTTTAGCTAAACTCGGTTTGTCCCATATGGCTACATGGATAAGAAAAGTTTGTCTTGGAAACAGCTAACGACTCAAACAAACACAAAATTTGAGCGCCTCTTCAAGATTATCGTTGATGTCTGACGATTATTTGGGTCTCGTACTTGGGCTTGGACCGCTTGGTCCCAACATTCTCACTTGCTATGAATGCCTGACGGTATTTTGCATGGGCTTGGTCTTGTTCACAAATTCTCCTATCTGGAGAACACCATTATTTTTTTATAAAAATAACGTAAAAGTTGCAAAAAAAAGAAAGTTAGATAAAAGTTAATTAAAGAGTTGTAAAAATAAGACCTTAATGAAGTTATACAAAGTCCTCATAGCAATTTGAACCTCCTCCATGCATGTAAGGAGCTAATTCCAGAAGACATTTGGTTTGTTTTCTTCTTAACATGCATTTTTTTAGGATTTTATACTTCTATAAAAGAGACGAAGAGCGTGCATTATATTAAAAACTCATTTCCTAGCCATCATTAATATGGAAATGGCTAGAGTTTTGCAATAAATAACAAATTCCAAAATTATAGAAATCCAATTTCTAGTCGTAACCATGTTTTGTAGATGAAAACTAGTTATTAAGCCCGATAGATGCCCCAGGTTATCAATATTTTCATGTTAAAAAAGTAGCATCTAATGTTGTATAGTTCATTGGTTAGAACTTTATTGTATTAACTTGAGGTCACGTGGTCAAATCTCATAAGGAGCATAGCGTGTTTCTAATTTTTTCATGTATCATGATGACACGGAATGACACAATTAAATGGACAGTATCACGTGGCGTGTAGACTTGCTTAGAACCTTTTGGTTGGTAAAAGGTGTAAAACAAGTTTACCATCAAGGGGGAAATAGCTCTTGTATTGTGAAAATTATTTTCCTTTAAAAAAAAGAGGGAAAACACACTTTCCTCCCTCTTCCTTAACAACTTTTTTCTCTTCTCTTGTCCATCGTCTCCCTTCCCCTTCTATTTTTTCTTTTTCTATAGCTTTTTTATATTAAACCAAACAAAGGAAAATTAGCTTTACAATTGAATTTTACATTGTAAAATGTTTAACATAAAAAATTATTTTACATTGAAAATGTTTAACTTAAAAAATTATTTTACATCCAACCAAATTACCAAACCAATCCTTAAGTTGACAAATCTTCGAAAAGGAGACGGAGAATAACGTGCGCGATTAGTGAAAGCTGGTAGAATGAATAGGGCATGTGCTAACGTGGACGGGTTTAACGTTGATATGATTTGGTTGGAAGGAGACAACTTGCTTGGCAGGTATCTTTCCAAGATTACTAGTGTTTTCTTTCTGAGTGGATAAGTAACTGTTTGAAGTGGCAAGGAACATTCACGGAAACAATGAAATTCTAACAGTATGGCAGCAGGATACCATTTATGTTAAAGTAGTTTTTAAGGAGGCGTGATAAAACGATACTCCCTCCGTTTTATTTTGTTCTTCCTATTTAGAATCTTGACACTATTCACAATTGAAGAGAATCTTTTAAATTATTTTCAATATATGATAAAAAAATATAGTCATGTGGGGTTTTGTTTGATTCGTCTCAATGAATACTTTATTAATATTTAATCATTATAATTTTTACTAATACACGATGAAAGATACTTAAGGTCAAAGACGTGCATTGGCAAACGTGGAAGACAAAATAGGAAGAACAAAAGAGAACGGAGGGAGTAATAGTTAGTGGACACCTCTGCTCACTAACAGCTTTATATTAATAAAATATTGTGGGAATCATTAAAATAATATTAAGTCAAAAAGTGACAGTGACAACTTTTTCCCCAAAAAGTGCAATTGGTTATTGATAAGAACCCATATTTGTGTATTTGAAATCCTGGTTATTGTTAAATCAACCCCTATTTATGTGTTTGAAATCCATGTTATTGTTAAATCAACCCCTGTTTGTCAAAAAGTTAACATGTGATCTCTGCCATAAAGCAAAAAGTTGCATTGATTTGCGTGTCCCATGCAGCTTTTCCCCCAAAAAGTACAATTGGTTATTGATAAGAACCCCTGTTTGTGTATTTGAAACCCTGGTCATTGTTGAAATCAACCCCTGTTTGTGCGTTTGAAACACATGTTATTGTTAAATCAACCCGTGTTTGTGTATGTAAATATGCGAAATTACACAATTACCCCCGTTAGCGGACAAAGATGCCCACTAACGTTTTATCACCCTCGTTTTAAGCACATGATCACAAATGTGTCTAAAATAGTATGGGAATTCAACAAGCAAAATGATGATTGATTGTATGTTGTAACTTTCATGTGAAAAATCATTTGGTTCTTCACTACAACTTTGACATGACATGACAGGCTTAAGTTGTCAGGTGACAGTAGCTGTTTCTGTGATTCAAGCTGTTATTTTGTATAGGAACCAAAATACAAGAAAAGGTTGATACAGGTTTCTGTTGTTTGGGGAGTCAAGCAAACTGATGAAGAATTTGTTTCCAAAAGAAATAAACATGGTTCATGGGTTTATAATCTAGTCTGGTATTGTTCGGAAATAAACATGGTTCAAATTACCGTTCTGCTTCTGTAGAAATTTATAAAAGAACCAAAGAGAATAGAAGGGGAAGAAAACTAATATCTATTTCACTTTAGAACGTACATAAGAATATGTTATTTATAACTAGACAAACAAATACAAAATTGGAAAAACAATCTTATGATCATATTTAGTGGACAATCATATTGACTCACTAAGTACATTAACACAAGTTCTCAAAAAAAAAAGTACATTAACACAAGAATCATAAACAACTAATACATGCTCCTAAACAATAGTAACTAACCAACCACTGATTTGAATCAATATACCAACACACCCCCTTGCTTCAAATTTGTAAGATATTTTTGAAACACGTCTCTTCAATATTCTTCAATAGTGTGATGGACATCTCATCTCATCACTAACACAATTTTGTTAATACACATTATCACCAACCTTCATTCAATGGAGCACTTCTCTCCATGAACTCTCTTCGACATTTTCTTGCAAATTTGACCACACCGACTACTACAATTTCGGAATCGACTCGGCGTTGACTACGACTTCCACCATTATCAGATTGTCAATTATTTAATTTGCTTGTGAAAAATTGTCCCTTTACCTTAAATAGCGTGTCTCTCTCTTTTTTTTTTTTTTTATAATAACTAAATATGATATTTTCATGGGCTAAAAGGAAACTCACCCACACATCTAAGAAAAAACCATTTCTTGTCATGGTTAAACACAAACACACTCGCAATTTTATTTATGTTTTATAATTTTCTCTCCTAATTTTTTTTTTAAAAGTTTTTGGAATTCTTTTTCTCTCATTTTCTTCTTCTTCTTCATTGCTCTCTACTTTTTTTAAGGATCTAACTTGATGCTCTGATATTGTGTAGAAATTTATAAGAGAATTTAAGAGAAGAGAAAGGGAAGAGAACTAATATCCATTCCACTTAGAAAGTACTCCCTCTGCTTTTTTTATTTGCTACATTGTTGCTTTGGGAATGAAGCCACTAACTTTGACTGGTTATTTTGATTTTTCTATAAGTAAAAATATAGTCATGTGTGGTCTTGTTAGATTCGTCTCGATGGGTAGATTCATAATATCAAATTTTCTATAATTTTTACTAAAACGAAATAAGAGATATTAAGGGTTAAATAACGTCTTGAAAAACGCGCAACAAGAATGTAGCAAATAAAAAAAAGCAGAGGGAGTACATAAGAAGAAGCTATATATAACTAGACAAACTAATAACTTACTACAAAATTGGAAAAACAATCCCATGATCATATTTACGGTGCGTTCTCTCCACCTTAAAAACCCTGAACTAAACTGAACTTATCTGAATTTATTGGACCTGATTGGACCTGATTGAACCTGATTGGAACTTATTGGACCTGATTGGATTTTATTGGACCTGATTGGACCTGATTGAAACTTATTAGACCTTATTGGACCTGATTAAAACTTATTTGACAAAAAATTTAATGAGTGATAACGTAAATACTACACCTCAAAATTTGTTATGTCATAATAATTATTAAACTTGACCCTTCGAAAAAAAAATAGTACTCATTAATCTCTACTTATTTAAAGACGAATTGCAAAATATTATAATTATGATGATTATTATTGTTAACCTTATTTGACCATGATTATAATATTTTTTTAATAATAACATACTCAGCTAATAGTAATATGAATAATATAATAATAGACAATAATACGTATATAATACTATATAATCATAGTGGTACTTTAATTAAAATTTTAATTTTAATTTATTGATCATTGACTATTTGGACCTTATTAGAATTTATTGAACCAGCTTGGAACTTATTGCATCTGATTGAAACTTTTTCGACCTTATTGGACCTGATTGGAACTTATTGACCTAATTGGACCTGATTGGACCTGAAACTTAATTTTTTAAGGTGAAGATAACACAATCTTAGTGGACAACCATATTGACTCACTAAGTGCTCGTTTGGTTGACAGTTTATGTAGGCAATGAAAATTCCCATGATTTTCTCATTTGAGAAGTTGTTTGGTTGACAGAAAATTGAGAAAATGGGTGCAATGGAAATTCCTTAGGAAATTGAAATTCCCACAAAATGTGGGAATTTAATTACCCACTCCCCCTTGGTCAATTAGAATTCCCACATGTATTGCAAATTCTTTGATGTCAACCAAACAAATTTAGGCCATTTCCTAGGAATTAGATAAGGAAACTAATTTCCTAAGAAATGAAACTTCCTACCGGAATTAAATTCCCATGTATACCAAACGAGCACTAAGTATATTAACACAAGAATCCTAAGCAATTAACATATGCTCCTAAACAATAGCAACTAACTAGCCACTAATTTGAAGCAATATTCCAACAACTTCGACCTGACAAAAATTTACCCGAGCTCAGAACCTAGTCAGAGTCGACCCAAAAGTTTAGGGTCTTGACACATTTTTTTCGACCAGAAACACAAGATCTCCTAAAAAAAACTGAAAATGATATGTATGAAGACTGGCCTGTACCAAACCCAAATTAACCTGACGAGGCCAACCATTTACTTCATATTTCCAGTTCTGGATGTTATTTAATCTCCAAGTAGAGCTTCTTTGACGGTTTTCCGGTTTCGTAAAGTTTCATGTAACTGTGAGAATACAGAGACACTCAGACAGTGGCCAGTCTTCTATCAATTCATTAAGCATCAGATTCAGTTACAAGTTTACAGCATCTGGTTCGCTTGTTGGCAATACCAGTTAACAATTGAGGGGAAAACATCTGAATTTTTATTGATTTATTGCTTGGATGAAATAACCAAAAGAATGGCAAAAAGATTAGAACAAAGGGCACTAATTACATCAAGTCTAAATAGAACAATCAATACAGAGGATCCATTTATGGAGGTATAGAGGTACCTACTTCACTGCCTCGCAAAAAAGCAACCGAAATAATAATTTCAAAAAAAAAAAAAAGACAAACTTTCTATGTACTTCTGTGTGACTTTGTGCTAGTAAAATACAGACCTACAACTTGTTCTGAAGTAGAAGATAATGAAATCTCAAATTGCAGAGATTTTTATGGATGTATAATGTACCTGAAATTGAAATCATAGGGTACCACTTCTACTAAATCCGAAAGAGGAACTTCTCCTTTTCTCTGAAGGCAGCTAAGTGAGTCTTTCCTAAGCTCATCAGGTAACTGGAGACAGACCCAATCAAGCAATGACTCTAGATCCTTTGCAAAGTCAAGTTGATACCAATCCAACAGCTTCGGTATTATGAACTTGTCATTCTTCGACACTCCAACTACCGCCTGCAGATACTCTGTCTTTGCTACTTCCAACTCGCTTTCAATTTGAGATGCCGTGTACACCCTCACCTATTATTCACATAACACCAAAGCAATATTAGCACATCATAACTTTACTCAAAGGCAGCAATAGAGAGAATGTTATGTGAGGGACTTTTAAGAGATCCCATTCACTTCACAGTTTACAAACTACTCTCTTTGTCCTAGATAAAGCCATTCACCTAACCGTTCTCCACAGGACAAATAAGTAATTGACATTATTTAACCTTACTAGTTCTTTTTGTTAGTAAGGGTAAGAATGTATATATATCTCTCTGGAAGTGAATAGCCATTTTTCTACCAGGATGTCCCAGATTTACGTTACCATAATATCCTTCATATGTTTTTTTTCATATTTTTTTCTTCAAAGTTGGGCAGTACACTCATTTACCCACTTAAATCTAGGGCGGAGAGAGTATAAACTCACTATAAAGTTTCTATTATCTGCCAACCGTTGGACAAAGCAACAAGTTTCTTTGTTGAACACTAAGATCTTGTGCAAATATGATTGAAATTCATCAAGCAACTCCTAGAGAGGACGGAAAACTCACAGCAGGAGATGACCAACTTCCACAGGATAATGCAAATGTAACCAGTGGTTCTACGCACTCCAAACCAAACATTTGGCTGGTCTTCAAGTCATCACCTTTGGCTGCTTTTTTGCTACCCTGTTGAGAAGAACAAGGTTCGTTAATGTGATTAGATGCTGATTCGCTAAACATCTACTTAATCACTTGTTAGTGGTCAATAGCAAAGTTGATATCTTTACCTGTTTCAAATAGAATGGTAATCTTAAAATAAAATGCTCGATTGTGATCGCATTCATTCTCTGCCCTCCCACTGTCAAAGTTGCCTGTTAAAAAGAAATATAAAATTATTGAAACACAATTGTATGCAAGAACTGTATTCTACATCATTCCTATGATTATAAACAGTCGAGATCTTTCCCACTGAAAAATAATGTCAATTCTGCTTGAGATAATATTAATCAATGTAGTTGGCGTAACTATATATGGTATTCAAATTGCTAGCAGGATAGATCACACAAAACAGATAATTATACAAGATAAGCAACTATACATACGCGGGAGGATCTATATGCAAGAGATGGATGGGGGACAGACAAAAATAAAAGGGTGCTGGACACCTAAAAAGTACCAAAAAAAAACAGAGAATAGGTGTCTCCACAGAAAAAAAAAATTTGCACTCGAGAGAAAACTTTTTCTATGATTAATGCTTTCGATGTTGGAAAAGAGAAAAAGGAAAACCAATGAATGAATCACAAGTCACCCCCTTATCATCAATATAGACTGTATAAGAAACTCAATACAATTAGTAAACCTTAATGCTTTCTTATTTTTCCTTTTAATAGGGATATCCTAAACAATTTGCATTGGTTAATACTCCTGGCCTAAAAAGAAGGCCACTAAAGATCTTTGGATAAACTTTTAGAGTAATGTATGATTATCCAGAAAATTCTTCAATTTGGGTTCAGGGAAACAGGAGTAAAGAATTTCAATTTGTTTTTGAGAGGAATAAACAGCATTTTAAGAGGAACCTCACAATCATGAAATACAATGATTTAAAAAAAAAAAAACATAACTCGATGAAAGGAGAACTCTGTTATGATGCACACTAGTACGGAATGAATTAATTTTACCTCACGCATCAATAAGACAACCTTTTCAGGACTTCCGGGTATGCCATGCTCCAAAAAAGCCTGAAAAGAGCATAAATTTAGCAAAAACTATGACCCATAAATTAAATTTCAGGATAGTACGCACTACTCAGCGTCCCTTACATTCATCAAGCAGGCATTGTAAGTGTTTATCCAAAATGCAAGCTTATGCTGGTGGCTAAGACCGTCCAAACTGACTCTGGCAAGCTTTCCAAGGAGGAGCCTAGATAAAAGTATCATTAAGCTAAGTAAATATGCCAAGGCAAGTGATCCGAACTTAATAAAGTAAAATTAAGGATATTGCAGTTAACTTACTTTAGTTTATGAAGTAAGAATAGAGCATTTCTTTTCCGCTTAAGGTCAAGGGAGATAGCATCAACTATGCATAAATCCTTGTAAACACCAATATCTCTTTCCTTGAATTCGGCAGAAGTTCCATAAGGATCCTGAACCACCGCATTTTTCTTTTTGTGGTGAGGGACGAAAGATAAAGAATAAGGCGATGTGTCCAATGGAGTTCCTTTATCATTTGTTGTTCCCATCCTGATAAAGATACTACACAGGCATTTCAATATATCCTCTGAGATTTTGTTTGGTTCGCTGTCTCCTCCCAATTCCTTGTTCACAGGCTGAAAGACAGAAGATGTTAGAATTATGACATACTCCCTCTGTTTCGCCATAAGCTTAACACTTACTAATACTAGATGTTTCACAATAACCTTAACGCTTGCATCTTTACGCTATTTGGGTTTGTTTTCCCTCTTTCTCGCTACTATTACACAAGTCCCTTTTTCTTTCTATCTCTCTCGTTTTCTTAGTGCCAAGAAAAATGTTAATTTCATTGTGAAATTGACAATAGTCATAGATTTTATTTCAAATACCAAATAACACCCTCTGTATGCAACATATATACCTGTTTTCTGGGAGAATTCACAGACTTCTGAGACGGTTGACGCTTGAAAGAGGACTTCTTAACCGGTGTCTTGACTCTGGAAAGTTTCCTTTCTGAGAATTGAATGTTTCTAAAGGAAATACAAGTCTTTTGATCATCTTCTCCTTTCCCCTTTTTATCAGACTCCAAGGAGAATTTAGGATCACTTAAACCTTGTTTCCCATTTATCAAATCAGTGGACCTTCGCCTAGTATGATGAGAAATAAGGTTTGTGTTTTGGTTGGAATTGCATTGTATTTGATTTTCTTTCCTTCTACAATTTTCCACAGAATCTGCAGTTGAGTTTGGTTCATCCAAAGAACCTTTACCATCAACCACATCACTAGTATTTTGCACTGTGAGATCAGAAACAATGTCAGATGAAGTTGATGTGGTTCTAGCTAATGATAGTGAAGATCGATCAGACACAATGTCGGATGAAGTTGACGCCGTTCTAGCAACTGATAATGGAGATTTCTCTGAATCAGATTGCTCTTCTTTCGAAGAACATCTGCCCAAAATTCGCTCGTAGTAATCAGCTGGATTCTCTAGTTTCCTCTTTGAGCAAATGTACACAGCTTCCTGGTATAAATTATGCCTGTAAGTCACAACCTGCTCCTCAAGCCGCACCACCTCCTCTTCCAAGACAGCAATCTCAGCAAGAAGCTCCTGTGTCTGAGATCAAAAGAATCCTTCAGCAATTCAAAATAACTTCATTTTGGTAATCCACATAAAAACTACTAATAATCACAATGCACAACTTTGACAATAAATCGACGAAAGTGAGAACATTGATGGATCAATACACATTGAAAGAGTTTTGCTTACATTAGGAGGGAGATATGGAGGTAACCGAGGAAGAGCACCCAAAGGCCTGTTAAAGGCTCTTTGGAGAGCCCTATGTATATTTTCTTCATCTCTGAGCTTCTTCTTCAGTTTATCAACCTAAATTTCAATTCCAAAAACAAAAATTAAGCAAAATAAGGATTTAAGATGATCAAATTGAAAAACACATATATAAAAAAAAAACAGAAAAAAGTTGATGGGATTTAATAAATACATCTTGCAATAAAGCTAATTTCTTCTCTCTGCTTTTAGGACTTCCATTGATTGTAGCTTTCCCTGAACCTGGTGATCTAATTCCCTGCATCTCCACCTTGTTTTCCTGTGATAATTGCCAAAACTGGAACAATTATTACATAAAACTCCAAAACCAACAGAAATCTGAAAAAAGATGAGAAAGACATAAAGTAGGAAAACAATAATAATTCTCTCTTTTAAAAAAGGAAAATCTTAACATAGATTTGATATAAAGATTAAAAGCAGCTTACTTTCTTTAACTCAATTGAAAAGGAATTTCTACCCTTTTCCATTTTCTTTCTTTCTGTAACTATACCCAGAAGAAGGAAGAGAGACTATATGTATCATATAATTGCAAAAACACAAAAAAAAAAAAAGACTTAATCTTTAAGACCCATTTTCCCAGAAAACAACTTAAGATGGGATTTTTCTAATTCATCAATAATAGTGATTCAAAGACTTAACATTTTGCAAACCAAATTAACAGACCCACCAAAGAATTTTCAAATGACAGCTGGAGAAATACACTAAAAATTCAATTAAAAAAATCAAATCAAATTAAGGGAAGAAAGAATGAGAATTAGATTCATACATTTTGATGGTTTAAAGGATATTTCCGAATCTGTTGAGACGTGCGGGCTTTAGTATTCATCTTTTTCACTTCATGGGCAGCATGCATTCCAGCATATAAGCTATAGTTTAATTCCAATCAGAAGAAAACAATTAAAAATTGTATAAAATCTCACTCAGTCAAATAAAAAAAACAGTTGTAGATCAATAAACAAAACCCCAAAAAAAGCTACAAGTAAAACAGAGTTAGTGGGTATATAAAATTCATGAAAAATTCTCTAAATCAATGAAAAAACTTTGTTGTTTAATTTGAGAAATGTACCATTTTTAGAGCGGGAAAAGAGTTTGAATTGAATATAGGAAGAGACCCAGAAACAGAAACGTGCCTGGATTTTGCTGAATTTCTGAACCCAGTTATTATTCCTTCGAAAGAAGATCAAAAATGTTGAAAAAAATAATAAATTAATACAACTCTTCAAGTATTTTAATGAATTTGGATTTCCAGAAGAAGTAGAAGAAGAGGATCTTGGGAAGAGTGAGACAAAGCTGTAAGAAAACGATAATAATAAGTGTTTGAGCTTAAACGGTGTTCAATGTTTTGGAGTATTATGTATTGGCATTTATGTTACAAATTTTGTTTCTTTATTCATAGAAAAAAAGTGGTACTTAAAAAATTTATGCACAAAAATAAAGAGTAGTGAATGAATGACTGAAAATGAAAGGAGAAAAAAGGGATGAACTGGCAGAGATGGGTGGGGTGAGAAGGTTGAGAGAGGCAAGACATAGTATTTGTCTTTGGAATTTGGAGAGATGATGCTAAAAGCTCAAGTAGCAAAAGAAGAGAGAAAGAAAGTAGTACTAGAGTGAACAGAGAGGATTGGTATCTAATCTAATGTGTAAGATATTTTGTAGTATTTTTTTATTTGTAACGTTTTTCATTTTAAGAAGTTGTATACTATTTGTAACATTGGACATTTTGGATAATATATTCTTTTTTCACTCTCCTAATTTATAGGATCTTTATTTATCTTTCTCTATCTCTGTCCTCTCCTAAATTCTTGTGACGATGTTTCAATATTAAAAGTAAAAAAAACGGAAAAAAATACTTAAAAACTCCATACGCCCTCATGTTTATTGTGGCCTTGAAAATCTTTTCAATTAGTACTCATATTAGTAGTATCATTCTATGGTTTTTATGATATCGGTAGAAAAATAGCTAAATATCAATTTATCTGATTGAATCAAGTTTAAACTCTAAATAGATTGATACCTATAATAATTAACAGGCTAACTGCTAACAGCTCCTAGAGTGAATGTGGTGTGAGTGTGTAACTAGTGTCAGGTAAGCCCAACCTTGTTCCATCATGAGTACACCAGCGTGCTCTAATAATTTACTCGACAAATGTTTTTACAAAAGGTTACTCTCAAAAGGAATAAGATAAGATAAAGACATAAAGCTTGCATCATGTACATCAGTACATCTCAAAATTAAGTTTTTTTATCAAATATCTCATGAGTTTAGAGGAATGGTTTAATACAATCTTTAGGGCATCCTTAGTGGTGAAAAAAAAAATAAGATTATGTACATAATCTTAAAATGGGTTCCTTAATGGTGAAAAAAAATAAGATTGTGGGTTGATTGGAAAAAAAATTTGGTATGGGATGAATGAAATGAGGATCAGGCGTGGGAGTGGGACCCACTGCCTGATCCGAGTTTTTTAAATTTTTTGCCGTCTGCAGCCCAAAAACGCGTTTTGGGCGCAGACACAGCAAAAAATTAAAATGTCATTGCGCCGACGCGCTGACACATTTAGCCATTGAGCGCGCGACATGTGTCGCTACTTTCCACGCGGCATTGCTTGATTGGTGAGTGAAATATAACCGTTGCAAAATTTGCAACGGTTATATTTAAAAAAATACAAAAAAAAAAAAAAAAAAAATTTACCAACGGCTTTATTTTTTCGAGCTCTATAAATAGAGACCCATTTTCCTATATTTTGGACACACTTAATTTTCTCTCTCCTTCTTCCTTCACTAATTTCTTCTACTTGTTCTAAATTATTTCATTAACTCTTCTTCTATTGCTCTTTTATTTTAAAATTCTTATAATTATGGAGCCTAATAATCCTAATTATATGAGAAACCTACCCCAAAACCGCTCAAAAAACCAAATGCCTAGGCAACAAAATCGCTCAAATACCTCTCAAATTATCGTCAACCCTCTCAAAATCAGTCAAATTATCGTCAACCCTCTCAAATAAATATGAATCAAAGGGGTGAAAATTCTCAATATTATTCTCCTCAATATGATAACCTTTACCATGAATCTCCATCTGAAAATGCCAACCTTTCATATCATCAACTTGATCCTAATTATGGGTTTTCTCAATATCAAGAAGATTCATCTCCATACAATGATGTTGATGAGGATGGTGGTCATTACCAACAAGGTGACAATGATGTTGGTCAATACCAACAAGGTGATGATTCTGATGATTATGATGAGTTTGTTCAGCCAAATCAATCCTTTTCGCAATTACTATCACAAAATCTATCTGAGCAACCACAACCACAACCACAACCACAACCACAACACAATGCAGAAACAAGTTGTAATGGTAAGAGGGCTTGGGATCAAGTTGAAGATGAGAATCTCATCTCAGCATTTATGAACACTTCTCTTGATAAGGTGATTGGGACGAGCCAAAAGAAAGGCGTCTTCTGGGGAAAAGTTTGGGATGCTTTTGAGGCAGGCAGAATTGCCAATCCAACAGAAATTGCTCCAAGGAATGCGGATATGGTGAAAGGTCATTGGAGTAGACTTGCTCCACGGGTTTTAAGGTTCGCTGCATTTTATGACGAAGCTCTTGCAAGGAAAAAAAGTGGTCAAAACGATGCAGATGTTCTGAAAGAAGCTCATTTATTGCATAATAGGAAACATGGTAGGTTCATCCTCGAACATGCTTGGAAATTGATGAGGAGGTTTCGTAAATGGAGGGCCATAGTTAATAAATCAATGGAAACTCCACGTGGTCGCCCCAAAAATTCACAAGAAAATGTTGATTCACCTGCAAGCGGAAGTAGCGGTAAAAGGCCGAGAGTTGATGGAAGTGACTCAATGCCCGAGACACCTACCAGTGGTGATGGAGGTGACGTCGAGCCACGAGGAGATGGTGTGAAGATACTACTGAGTTCACTTCAAACACAAATAATGATGGCGACGAATTTGAATATTATAATGATCGGATCGTAGATATCAACCGTTACATGGCGAATAGAGATGCAATTGAAGATCAACATGTGCATCAATCCTTGAAACATGATTTGGTTGCCAATATATGGCAGAAGTTTGGCCGTAACGCTAATTAAGAGCATTTCATTATGTATTTTATGTAGTTCGTTCCTAATTAAGTTTATAATTCGTTCTTGTATTTCATTATGTGTTTCGAAATTAAAAATATATTAAAAATGCTTAATTGTGTCTCATAATAGAATTATTAGCTCGCTAATTACTTAGCATATATTAAAAACGCTAATTGCGTATGCTACGTATTAATAATTGCTAATTATGTTGATAACTTAATTATTAAAATGATAATTATAATATTAAAATTATTAATTACATTAATTAATAATATAATAGCAATTAATAATGAATATTTCATGTCATTAAAAATTAAATAATAAAAATATTATGTAATGGTGGTTGGGTGATGAGAGAGAAAAAGTAGTTGGGTGGGGTCAAAAAGTAAGAGAGAGAGGAAAAGGTAGTTGGGATGATCTTTTATTTGGTTCACCATTAAGAAGAAAGTGGGAAAAGATTGTGGGATGTAATTTTTTAGACAGAGAAAGTTAGAAAGAGAGTGGGATGATCTTTTTTTTCATTCACCATTAATGGTGCTCTTACAACTTTACAACTTGTTGAGTGTTTCTCTATTTTACATCGAGTTAAACACTGTTCGTTACAAAATGAACAACTTCTTTGTACCTCCTCCGTCTCGTTTACGCACTTAATAATCCTATATACCTTCGTCTCTTTTCAAAGGAGATCATAAAAAAATTGACAATCAATCTCACTATATTCGGTGTGCTCATGAAATATCATGTTAGTAGTAATATGAAGCGGAGCTTTATTTTTATTTATTTTTTTGACAACGAGAAAACAGCATTAATTAACACAAGGAAGTACAACCTAATGCTAGTACAACCAAGCGGCGCTTCATTAAGTACAAAATAAGCATACTAGTTGACAACCAAAAATCCCCAAAGGAAACAAGAAAAATCTTCAGCTAAGTGCATTTGGCACATTAGCAATGCATAGACCAATACTCGAATTTGACCAAGATTGAGAAATTGCGGTTTGTTTTTAATCTTTTCAAAATTAGGAGAAGCATCCGATATACGGATACCAAAATTAGACCACCTTAGTAGAGTTGTTCAAAAGGCGAGAGATGGGCAGGGTTTCGTGCCAAAAGCTAAGCAGGCCCGTATTTGGCCCAGGGCGAACGGCGCGGAAGCCCAGGGCCCCCTGCCCAAAAAAAACGAAAAGCCAGTAAGTTGTAAGTATGAAAGCAGTTTTAAAAAAAAAACAAAATAAATTTAAACTATTTCTTCTTTTCTGTTTTTATTTTTTATTTTTCAGTCTTGGAGCGAAGCTTCCTTCCGCCTCCGACAACGCGGTATGTTTTCTAGGGTTTATCATTCTTCGCTCATTTTTTTTCAATTTTTTTTATTTTTTTTTATTTTTTTTTGTATTTATTTATAATTTTGTTGTTGAAATATGTGAATGCAGAAACCTAGAGATGTCGATGAGAGTGACGAGGATGATGTGGCGGAAGCAAAGCCACATGTTGAAGAAGTAGTAGAAGAAGAAGAAGAAGAAGAAGAAGAGGATGAAATTGTTGAATCTGATGTTGAGTTAGAAGGCGATATTGTTGAACTTGATAATGATCCTCCTCATAAGGTCTTTTTCATCTTCTTCTTTTGTCTAATTTATATATTTGTTTCATCTAAGTATTAGAAATGTGTGATTTGATGTGTGCATTCAACTGTATATCACTTTTAATTTGTTCTAGAATTTTCATTGTATATCATTGATTTTACTTGTTGATTAGGGCCCAATTTTTGATTTCGCCCTTAGGCCACCGTATACTCAGAAACGGGGCTGAAGCTAAGCCATTTGAGGCGGATAGTGTTGGGTAAGGCTAAACTGGTATTTTTGAGTTGGGTTGGACCGGGCTTGGAACCAACAATGAAAAGCTCTCCAGCCTAGATTGAGTTGGCTTTTCTAGCCAAAACAAGGCAGGTTGGGTCGGGCCAAGCTGAAGGATGGACATATATATAGTGTGTCAAGTACATGGAAAGTCTAAAATATATTTAGGAGGGACAAAAATATGAGGTTAGATTTCGAATATAAGGTGATGGAAGAGACAATAATATTAGGCTAAATTATACTACTATGCTTTCAAAATTAATATAAATCCTATGTTACCTTGAATAAAACAAAGTAATAAGCATTATTTCCACTAGAGGTGTGAGTGGACTGCAAAAAGTCCAGAGTCCAATCCAGTCCAGTCCAGTTCAAACTTGTCGGACTGGACTGGAAAATATTTGGACTGGACTCGGACTCAATTTTTCGAGTCCAAATATTTTCGGACTGGATTTGGACTCACCCCTTTGGAGTTCAATCCAATCCAAAAAATATTTTAGCATATAATATATATACATATACATATAATGTATATTTAAAAAAATTCTTAATTTTTGTTGAAATTTTGGACTTTTTAACATTCCCGCTCTAAATTCTTTTACGTGACGCCAAAATTTGCACTTACCCTCCAAAAGTCCAAAGTGAGAACTGAAAGCTTTAACCCTTTTGGCGCCTTTTGTATTTTGCAATTTTCATTTTGTAAGACTTTAAAAATGTACGTAACTTACTTTGTGGAATGGATGTAATGAGTCCAATTTTTCAAATTTCAACAATTCAATCATGAGAAAACATTGTGAATCTAAATAAGGAAAAAAAAATATAATAATCGGACTGGACTTGACTGGATTTGGACTCAAGAAAAAATCTGGACTGGACTGGACTCAGAAAAAGTTCGGATCGGATTTGGACTCAATTTCTCGAGTCCCAAAAATGTTGGATTGAATTTGGATTTGGCAAAGTCCAATCCAGTCCAATCCACTTACACCCCTAATTTTCCACCTTTTATCTTTGTTGTGGATGTCAACAAATTCTATAAATAAAAATTTGGAAAACAACATAAATAACTTAGGATCGAATCACGTCTAAATAACAATTCAGCTTCCACCTCTCTATAGACCCAATATGCCTCCTCATCCTCGTTGTATTGTACAATGATAGGGTTGTTGATTCGTCTCTATCCAGTGGAAACATGTGTACTTCATTACTTCTTAATTCTTATAGCTGCTATTTTTATATGTATGCTTCTTGTAATATAGTCATCTATTAAACGAAAAGAAGCATGTTGAACTTGTCAGTTTTTCAGTAACTTCTCACATAAGGGATATTATGTTCATTAGTATTATTCAATACAACAATGTCATAAGTGAGTCGAATGGTACTATCACATCCTTTTGCCAAAATTTGATATCTAAGCAAGCAATTCATAATTTTTTTAATATACTTTATAAACCAATCATAATAGTTCTTCCCATATGATAATGATTACATTTTTTTTCTACTAATTAAGCAGATCATAGTTGCTAAGTTACAATTTGCAAGTTGCTCTTGTTGTCTTGTTGACAAACTAGCCGTACTGACTCAAAATAGAACGGGCAAGAAAAAGACTTGCAAATCAAGCAACAAAACGTGCCAATTAATGATTAGCCAAGAAAGATTCTTAACAACTCAGGTAAATAAATGTTAATTGCAAGTTACCCACATAACAGATTGGCTTACTGATTATTAAGTGAAATTATTGTACGGATATATACTACTCTTGGTATGAATTTGATTTCACTAGACTTTTTTTATTAAAAAAAAGTGAAAGAGAAAGAAAGTTTTAGTTAATCCTTTTTTATCAGGATAATACTTACTTTATTGTCGGAACAAAATTCCTACATCTACGATCCAATCAGCTGTGTGGTTGGCTTCTCAAAAGATGGCGTAGTGCGCAACTTTAAATTTGAAATTCCAACAATAACTATGTTTTGCATATTCCAAGGTGTAGCATGAACTTTGTTGACAGAGTTTATGTCAATATGATTGTCACCTACCACCTCAACTAAGTAATACCTAATTGTGAAGCAAACATCAACCCATTTCGAAGAGCAATAGCTTCTGCTATTAGAGTAGCAATAGTACCCAAATTATAAGTAAGACCTGCTACGGAGGCACCATCCGACCCTTGCAAAAGAAAGCCAGCAGCACTGCAGCAGAGTTTACAGTAAAAGATACATCAAAGTTGAGTTTTACAAAACCCTGGGTTGGAGGTTGATAGGAAACCAAAACCTGATATGGCCTATGGGTTGGATGTATTGAAAGTAGTGGTAATACCTGCAAACAAAAAGTTATCTAAAGCAACACGGTAATTTCGTTCCTTACTATTATAAATTACCCTAAAGATAATTTGTAAAATGTTGAACTCTTTGTTATAAAAAATAACATAATTCCTCTCTTCTCAGATGGACTAGAGGAAAAAGATAATATTTTCCAGAGTAGGTGTATTATTAGATAGTTGATCAAATAGATGCTCAAAATTAGACACATAAACATGTGAAGAAATCTATTGTCGAGCTTTAATATAAGACCAAACATGAACAGTTGTCGAACAATGAAAAAACATGTCTATATAACTATATAACGTTCTTCCTTACGTATAAATCACCAATGACGATTAATGTGAAATAAATTAATAATATAAAGTTAAACTGTTGCGATTAAAAAAATGGAGCTACTTGTTTGATAATACTCCACCCAAAAAAGAGAGTTTGGTAAACCATCTTTTAACTGTTGGATAATAGCTGAACTGCTGAAGATAGAAGTCCCCGGTTGATAAATGCCTAGATGAGCTAGGGCCACCAAGCCACTAATAAAGCATTTCCATGCATGTGGCTGGAACATGGACCACCACATTACATAATGTCATAATACATAAATACATAATGCCTTCCAACTCTTTAGTTTCAGAAACGTTGCTCAGCTTTTAACACAAGAGGCTTTTAAGCCAAAACTAGCCACAAGGCCCACAACATATCATCATGATTGCAAGATTAGAATACTGTTGCCTCTTTGTTAAAACTCTATCGTATTGATTGTTTCCCTCCCTCCTTTACTTCTTTTCGCTAACGGAAAAAGGACATAAACAACCTCTATCTGCTACCCTTATTAATGACACTAGAGTACTTATCTGAAGATCAATGCAAACATACAACACATGCAAATACAAATAATGCAATGCATGCTTCCCTTTCACTCCATCTATCTTGGCCACCCTAACTCTTACACACCAGGGCGTACCTATAAGAAGGTATATACAAGCGATATATAAATACACTATGTGACACACAGTGGCACATAAACATAAATTAGTGGCAAAATCGAGGAATTATGGTAAGTCATTGTCTCTCCTATGATTTTAGATATCTATTAAACTTGAAGGTGAAAGCACTATTATATCATACTCGATCCATCTCCTTTTGTTTGCCCCATTTTCTTTTCCCCAAATTAAAGATTGCCTCATACTGAAAATGATGAGTAATTCATGAACTGAAATTAAATGTTTTAAATTATACAACACTCGTGCTTTGCCTCGCTCGTAGCTTGGCCATTTCAAGCTGGCATTTATCTCACCTTCTTTGAGAAATAATTTTTATATAAACTCGGCCTCCGGATAGAGAAATTTTGGCTTCCCCCTTCACTTGACGTACGTGCACGTTACACACTATCATGATGTGTATATGGCTGATAAAGTAGTTGTCTTAGCTATTATATATCTATGCCAAAGTTTAATTTACATGGCCATATAGTCTTGTTTAAGGTCTATCTATACGATTACATGACTATTATTCTAACTCAAGTACCTATTTAGTAACACTTATTCCTTCATCACAACACCACACCAGCATGACATGAAAGCAACACTTACATTCTTTTACCCAATTTATGCAAAGTTCTAGGCCCCCTAAAATTTCAAAGCATAGACTTAATAGCTTTGTGATCATATAATACAGAGATCGATCACGACTTGCCTTGTGTGGTCTCTTACAAATTGGACCACAGCTATGCACATTACAGGTAAACACCAGGTTGCCATATTAGTGATGCTACATCTATTATCGCTAGAATTTATTCAACAAATTTGGCTTAATAACTTTTCCAAGTCTAAATGGCGCCCAATCTGATACACATTCATAATTCGAAGTAATAGTAATGAATTTATAATACGTTTTACTGTTATCACGTCATATGTAAATGTCCATGGTAATATTCATCTACCAGAGTATGTGACAATAGCAGTAGATTATAGAGTCAATTAAAAAGTCGAAGAAATCTGTGGTCTGATTCTGTTTATGAACAAATTTTTATATTTTTAGATGTGGGGGTGTAATATATTGAGTGGTGAATTACCTCATGTTATTATTATAAATTCAGTACAATTACCTCATGTTATAACTTTGAGTTTTTTTTTTTTGAGGGGACGTGTTATAACTTTGAGTTTTTTTTTTTTGAGGGGACGTGTTATAACTTTGAGTTTTTCTACGTAGTGCCCCTGTGTTTTACGAAATTTTATATTATACCCGATCTTTGTGAAATTTTCATGTTGTACCCTTAAACTTTATCAGACCGACCTCATTACACTTTACAAGTTCAATAACACCAAATGATCTAGGTATGAGAACATCAACAGAGTTGAAATTTGGGACATTTGTCACTGTCAGGTAGGTACCTTTTACTTGGTTGAACTTCTAGGTTCTAACAGGGAAAATTTTGGGATAAGGGATACAATTTCAGTGGAAATAATAGCATGATATAATTTAGAAAGGGACGTTATTTCTAACAAGTACTGGCATAGAATAGTATAGCACGTCAATTAATCACAACTAATGAACTTTAATATGTATACAGCCGGCGTTAATTAAAAATAGATGCATGATTATTAAAAGATCTAAGTTCCACGATCACATGAGAAAGACTACTTAACAACCAACATGGATTGTGATTTAGATTTTCACTAACTCTGCACTTCACAAATCACAATCGTTTTGAGATTAGGATAAGAAATGCAATTCAAGATTAGATTTGATTTCTCCCACATAATCACTTAAGTCTAAATTTATCATATCTTCTCTTAAAAAATAAAGTAGAAGAAGCGGGTTTATACACCAGTGTCTATTTTAAAAAAGGTCGAGTCGTAACAAATAATGTACAACTATATGTCTCAATTCCAACATAATTGATCTTGATAGATATAACCAGCTCTTTTAGGTACTTTTTATTTCCTAGTTGATCTCGTCCTTCCCCACTAGTTGCTTCTATGAACTTGGTACCTCGTGTTACATGATTATACATTGTATTATTGTTAGGTTTTCCATATAATTTGTTTCAAAAAAGATCTTAATTAATAAGAAATTATCATTAATCTTTTGATTTTACGCTTATCACTTCCCAAATCTGAAATTTCAATTCTTTTTTCAATATTACTATTTGTAAGGGTCCTAGTCTATGAAAATGAGATATCATATACTAATACTCCAATATTTTGGATCTATGATGGTAAGTCATTTGGAACCTTCCAATAGAGATTGTTTTCCTTTTTGTTCCATCTGTTTTTTTTCTCTTCCTTTTATTTAGGTGGGGGTATTAGGGGTGGAAAATAATGTGTTGAAGCAGACATAATTTGTCTTCTTTAAGGTATTCATAAGCTGTGTATTACCAATTACAACTCCCAAGTCCTAGCCAACTAATCATTTTCAGATATTCCAAAAATGATGAATAAAAATATACTTGTACACTGCTCATGATTCAAACTCTGTTTATATTGACTTCTACAAAATAAAGTTGCTGTAACTTGCAGATACTTGTGTTCATTTACGCATGCTTTCCATGCATTGTAAATTGTAATTTATTTAACTTACCCAAAGACACCGCCATCTTGATAATTTGTCGTCGTCCTTTAAACTGAAAGCAATTTAGATATGGAACATAGATATGATAAAGGGAGAAAAACAATGCCATGAAATTTTGGTTCAGCTCCAAGTTAGATTATTTTGGGTTTAGTCAGTTTTACCGAGTGAAAACATCGTCAGGCTTCCGGTTACATTCTTGTTCAAGAATGGCTATTTGGCGGTCGGATCCCTAGCGAACCGATCCGGTTGCACACCACTCGCTCTCATAGTCTCATGTTTGGTAACTTTTATCTTCCAACTTCAAAGTTAACCAAGTATGATCATTGCAGAACAACCAAGCAACCATAGACAAGAACACTATAGCTGAGAAAAGAATCAAGTCATCTAATCGAATAATCCATTCTAGCTGAAATTGGGTGATGTGAATTTTGGTTTGTGTCTAAGTTAGATTATTTTTGGTTCATGTCACTTTTGCTAGGTCTAGACATTATTGTAGCATGACTTTCACATGATACCATGTGCAAGATGTACAACAATATTAGCCTTTTGGTCTAAAGTCATATCATTAGTATTTCCAAAGTACCATATTTGTGACATCAAATCACTATTAGGGACTAAAGGAATTTCTCAAATTCAATGAAATCATAAGCCAGAAATAAATTTTTTAAAAAAAAAAAGCAAGTTAGTTTGATTATTTTTTGATTTATTATTATTAACCTTCATCACAGTAACTACTTACAGATGTAGGTTGAGAGTTTGTCATGAGAGTTTGTTGCGGACCCCAAAAAAAGAAGCTATTAGAGTGATCTATATCTCCAGAGGTTATGGTAAATGAACTATTTGGCCTACAAAGATGAAGTCCAGAAAAATGGTTACCCCAAATATCATAAGTAAACCTATCCTCCTCCACCCTGGCCTCGTCCTCGGTTTGTACTGCTTTCTTGGGATCAATCTTCGGACCAGGAGCTCGAACATGTGGGGCCACTGCCAATCTCGAAGAAGAAATACGGGTCCCAGGAAATGTGACAGAAGCTGAAAGTAGAGATTGAGTTCCCGTCTTCCTGGACCCACCAGGAGATTGTTTTTGGTGATTGCCAGGAACATTTGGTGGTTCAAGGCTGAAGGAATCATGAGGGTGCATTTTCTCCGTTGATGGAGAGTAAGTTTCTGGAGGAGAGAGAGTTGTGATGGGAGAAAGAGGAGATGATGGTGTAGAATTCCCACTATGGCTGCTGCAGACTTCAATGAGTGCATTTCTCTTCCTTGAACGCCTTCTTTTTTCCTTACGAGTTTTTACTGTCAAACAAACAGGTTGTGCTACCTCAATTTTACCAGCATTCTCAACTGATTTTGACTTAAAAGGGGAAGAGGTCGCTTTGGCAGCGTCTGATGAAAGGTTTATCTCAGCTCGTCCTTCCACATGATCTGCAACGATCTCCTGCTTCATATGGCCTCTTTTAGTTGGGTGAATAACCCTTCCATTGCCCTGATTGTGAAGCACAGACCTTGCAACAGGAATCGATCTTTTCTCACTTTTGATCAAGCAACTAATAAAATAAGAGGGTATAGTGAACCAAAAGAGGAGAGAGATTAAGACTGCTGCAAGAACAATGGCCAAGGAATATCTCCTTAGTCGCAACCATATGATGGATTTACTACAGAGATGAATTGTATTGAGAGGAATACTTGCTTGTATTGGTATAACAAGAATTCCAACGGCCAAAATCAACTCAAGCTCCCTTTTTACTACAGGCGTAGAAAAATCTGCCTGGTATGATAGCCCAAGCTCGAAAGATTCTCCAGGCTCCAGAGAAAAACCCCGGCAATTATGTACAACAAAACCATCCAACCCACATTCTCTCCCTGAAACATCTATCCTCTTCACTTGGACAGGGAAATCACCAGCATTTACAGCAAACAGCTTCTTTGATAATGGCTTACGACAGTTAGAAATAACATCCTCAATGATGGACACATTTAGAGGAAAAGGCAAGTTTATATTGAAATCCAATCTCTGCATGAGTTCTGAACCCTCAAGGATGACTAGGGAAAGGGATCCACCAAATCCACGCAGAGACAACAGCTCGAGACCAGAAAGATTGCTTCGTATGAAAGCTGAGCTTTTCCATTCACATCTATTTGAAGGGTGAAATAAGATGGGACCTAAAGATGCTGTGCCATTGGGATGCAGAAAGGCCTCTGTCACTGTACTGTCTGCTACTGAAAACCCATACTTATTCACTCTAGTAGAATCATTACAGATAGAACTACTTAGAGAGGGTGAATTTTGATGACCATAGCAGGTTTTGCAATTATCAACACTTTCTCCTGAGTTTAGAATAAGCTGCACTATGACAGGTTGTTGGCTGGGATTTCTGAGAGTTATTGACTTGGCATGATATTTCCCAATCGGAATTAGTGGGAAAAGGAGCTCTTGGTTGTCAAGTAGATAAAACCCGCTCATGGTGCTCTGAGCTGTCCATCTTTCACGAACAAATTCATCTGCCTCTGTAATTCCCAGTGCCTTCATGTAGCAATTCGAGTGTTATTACTAAAACACAAAAAGAACAGAACTGATGCACAGAGAATACTCAAGAGTTCCAACCATATTAACTATTATGCTTCAAATATTTGAGCCAACATAGTTCAAATATCACATTATAAGAATGACAATTTAACTTATTCCAGCCACAATCCATGATTCATGCAATGTCTAGGCACAATTTCAATTTCAGATATTCTCAAAACTTTAACAAAAAAACATAGTTCACATTGTCATTTTTCTCGTGTAGATAAGCAGCCGTTTCCGGACGATAAACAGTATTACATTCGGTAGGTAGTTAATAATTTTTGGTAACTGTGTTGAAACAAAATTACTCGATCTTAACAGATTAATCCCATGATGTATTCATGACAATGCAAATTGAACAAATTATTTTCAATCTAACAGATTAACATTATGGAGATTGCAATTTGGACAAAAATTTATCATACAGAAGCTATACCAACAGCCAGGAAAATGGTACGACATGCATATTCACTGTGTGAAGGCATAACCAAGAAATTATTCTGTGTTTTCCTTGGTAGATCCAGCACAGTCATCAGCTGGATGTGTAGGTTGCAATAGTTGATATACTTGCGCCCATATTCTATGTCAGGGTGAAATAGGAATACGCATGAACATTCCTCTAGAAAACTTGAAATGCAGTATGCATGATATGCTAAGGGCGATAATCATGAAACACTAGCATTGTTAAACCAAGTCCTTTCTCAGAAGATACAAACACACACAAATGATAAGCAAGTCAAGTGCTGAACTTTGTGGAACCTGATATGGTTGAGATGTGTTGGGCACAAGAACTAAGTAATTAGTGGATTAACATATACATTATACACCTCAGAGGCTTGACACTTCTTCCGTGAATCACAGAAGTACTCTAAAGGAAATCATTTCAGTTAGAAGGCGTGATTAACAAGATCGACAGAATTCTGAAAGGACAGAGGAGCACACTTTTTCAGTCCCTACTGTCCCTTCCTCCCCTAACAATAAGAAAGCAGTAAGCGATTATCTATGAACTTATCGTCGTGTTCTCCATTGGGGGAATTCCTCTTGACAACGATAGTTTGTGTCACTTCAGAGTCCAGAGCATCTAATTACATATTACTATTATCTACTCTTGCATCCAGAAGACACATTCTGACTGCAAAGATTTTTTAAAAGTGAGAGATATGTTCCTGCCAGCACTTATATGTATGAGTTACGATGGTATGAGGTTTTTGGAGGACTGGCATATCAAAGCACAAATCTAACAAGCAGGTAGCTTTATCTTACCTAGAAGGTGAAAGAATACATATAGCAATGTAAATAGAGGTACAATAGAAAGCAAGAAATATGTTCATACCTTGTTTAATACTGGAGAATTTTCATAGCTGCTCAGAGATCCTGTTCTATTACTAGGATCAACAATGTCAGGCATATGAAAGAATGATGCCTGCTGTCGTCTGGGACAAATCCCAAAAATTTCCAGGCAAGGAACCTCAAGAAGAGGGCTAATGGAGTCATTTACCAGTATATCTAGCTTACAGCTTGTGTTTACATCAGGTATCTCAAGGAAGGAATCATAAATGGAGGAGTCATAAGTCACCAGCGCTACCTGTGAGACAGAGTAAGGAAAAAGTAGGAGTCCTTCCATGTATTTTATCTGCAGGAGCTTTTTGCTGTCAACAACTTCATTAATCTTAACAATCTTCAACAGATGTGATGCCTTGTTTCTTACTGAGACAGAAATAGTGGTTTCACTTGCATCACAAGGACCAATAGCTTCAACAGATATTGAAAGTGAAGAAGCTGTATTGTTCCAGGTTGCTGTCTTACTTAGTCCTGCTTCAAAAGGAACCACGAGTATATCCTTCTCGCCCTCCAGGGGCCTAAACAGCTCCATACAAATTGCACCTACAGCTCTTCGTTCTGAATCAGGTAAAAAGCTCATTTCCATAATGCTTTGAGTTCTATGAGGAGTAATTAACCAGTTATTAAGAGGCCTAACTGCCATGACCATGGATTCTAGTTGTTCAATATCACCATCTGCAACCTTGTGAACACTGGAAAACGTGTGCTTGTTAGACCCTTTAGTATTCTGTTTTCTGCATATTGTATCAACTAAAAGAGAACCACTATTTTCAAAAACTGAAACCAATGCAGTTACTTCCTCCAGGTCAATGGTATCATCGAAAGGATTAGACAGGGATAATATCCTACTCAACCACCCACCAGAAGAAGCATCCAAGCCCACCAAGGGCCTCAGCCTATAAGGAGATTCAACCGAAAAACCCTTAACCTTTACCAAAAAACCACCAAAACTTGTGTGCAAAACCAATTCAGCTGAAGACAAACCCAACCTATTCGGTAAGTAGGCAAAAGACATGGAAGTAACTTGACCAGGTCCTAATACCACCTCACTAAAATTGAACGGGTAGAACTGTGAGTCAGTGCTGAAAGGTTCGTAAACCATTAAAGTACTTTCATTGCAGGTATTCTTTAGCCTCAAGGAAGCTACAGAGGGATGAAACAAAAAGCTTCGTCCCCAGTTCAGTTTACTTGGGCTTATAGATACACGAGGATATGAGGAATCGGAAGATGGGGAGTGAGACTTTTCTATATCTATCTTCTGCAAGCTAAAACTTGTTTCCTTCTTATAAAGTAAATGCTCTCTACAAGAAGACAGAACAATGTGATCAGCATCCTTCACAATAGGAGTTAACTTCTCATGGCCAGACTCTCTAAAGTTCGAAGAACATGCAACATTCCCTCCATCAGCTAAGCGAAACACAATATCATTGGCACACCAACTAACATTACCATCTGATCTGATTGATTGTTTAGGTAATGCAGCTCCAGACTCACTCCTGTTTATATCCAAGTTCCCCGCCTTTAAACACTGCGCTTCTGACCGAATGCCATAAAATGTTGAAAGAAAGCGACACAGTTCCGACCTATGACAAGCATTGTCATCAACAGGAACCGTCTTCTGATGTCCTGAGCCATAGTCCAAACTAAGAAAGCTCGAGTAAGAGCTACAAGCATTGTGATTTAAGTGTTTGCGAACCCCTTCTCGAGGACATTTCCCACAATCAGCCAAGCAAAGAAGTGTACAAAAAATAGCGATCACGCTCACACAAATGCAGAAACCAGTAGCTGGATGCACCATGTCCCTGTAAAATGCATAAGTGATCGATTATAGAAAGCTCGACTAGTAAGCCTTGAACTCCAAACTACAGAGCCATCCAAAACCCCAGACCATATTCTGGTCAAAATCACTATATATAGTATGAACACCAGCAGATGGGAGTGGGACCAACATTAATGGACAATTAATTGCAAACAAAACCGAAAATAGCTTTTGTGTTCATACATGTCTAATAGTTTGCTTCATGAACAAATTTCTGACGACCAAGGAAATTTGAAAAAAAAAAAAAAAACAGAACAAAGATATACTGATACTTCTAAAAAACACTCCAGATTATATAAACGTCATCCAAAATACCACATCATCATCTACTCCCCCACACGGCCACACCCCCACAAAAAAAAAACCCATATTATTGCAATTCTTTCATAACTTTAATAATTAGCGTACCACATCATTCATATGATAAGTATTCATGTAAACATTTAACTGTTATTTCAATAACAAGAATTAACCACCAAGTTCACAATAACTAACTCATTTTTTACCACCCAAAACTTTAAACAATCAACTAATTCCATATTTTAACCAACTCCCATCTAACAAACTACCAAAAAAAATTACCAGTTTTGCTGATTCTATAATAAGCAAGTAAAGCAATAAAAACCCAGATAGATAAAACTGCAATAATTAACATAAATAATAAGCTTGAGCTTAAGAAATAATATAGTAAGCAAGAATAAATAGATAAGAAAGAGGGAAGATTGAAGACTTTGGGTTACTACTTACCAGTTGAGCTGAGCTCTGAAATAAAAATTGATGATTAGGGTTTTGAATACCAAATCAACGAAACAAAACCCACCATTTGACCTAAAAGAATCGTTTTTTTTTTCTGTAATAAAAGGGGTTTTTTTCCCTTTTTTCAAGAAAAATAAAGATGGTTTTTTTTTCTTAATTTTGGGCCGAAAATGGCATCCGCCACCTGAAGATAGAAGCGAGTGGCCTTGGAAGAATGGACAAAGAGAGAGGATGGTGGGAAAATGAGGAGGAGAGAGAAAATTATAAGGAATTGACAATTTTGTCCCTCCCTTATGTTTGATTTTATGGAATCTTTGGTCTTAAGGAAAGGGGTAATTTAGTCAATGCCAAAGTAACCCCTTTCTTTTTCACTCTTTTTAGACGGAAGAAGGTTAAATAAATGGACTTGAAATTTTGAAAGTTTTTAAGTGTGACGAAAGGTGAAAGTGATGGTGATTTTGATAAGTAAACAAAGTTACTCTATCAAGTTGGGTGTTTAAGGAGTCAATGGTTGAGATGAATTTTGTTTCTATGCTTCATTGGAGTTTATTAGGATTTATAAGGTGGGGTTAAGGACTAAGGAGTCTTTGATGGTGTGCTTATGTTAATTTAGGCTACACATCAAGTGAGCTGAAGAGTACATAATTATGAGACAATTCGTAACCTAATGTTTGGGATAAGACGTTTGTTTATCATCAGTGTTGTCTCATATAGTGTTGAAAAGTAACTCTCAACCACAAGACCTCTAACACATGGAGATCCCAAAATCTCAATAAAATCACAAATACAGAGTAAAAAAAACACATTACTTTTCTTTCTTCCTTTACAAAGGGGATAGAACATAAAATCATTGTCACTTCTTAATGGGATAAACGCATCATCTTTATAATCACATTTCATACTTGCTCATCAAAGATTACAACGCAATGAATCTAATTTATATCAATTTATTATTTTTTCTTGTACACCTAATCGAGTTCGCTTGCAAGGAGATTGTGAATTCAATTGATTGATTATTGAACATACAATTATATCACATGATCGTAATTAACATCAATTTCGACTGTAACTATAAAATTAACATCATACCCAAAGCATGCTAATTAATATCATAAAACCTATCGATTTTGATGTTTTCAATTATTTTCTCTATCTCATCACATGCTTCATAAAGGTTTGATTATATAAACACTTAATGCTTACTTCTAGTAGAGAACTTCACATAGAAAAAAATAATTGGAACATTAAGTATTAGGTAATCAAATCATGATTAGATTCCACTTACTTAACTATGCCGATTTCATAGATTTTGTGCTTAAACCCTGAGTACTTGGATATATAAGAAGTAACATGGAAGATTAAAACATCTAGCACAAAATTAGAGGTGTGGATTACCTTCGATTTTGAGGTAGAAAAACTTTCATAAACTTTGAGGAGAACAATAAGATCAAAACCATTCAAGTATAGGCAATGTCTGCAGACTCAACAGATGATATATAAATGGTGACTGCTTAACCTGTAAGAAAGACCTTGCTGGAAATGACTAATATATTGATGCCAACTGGCAACTTTGGCCTGTAGTAATAAATATTAATTGCTTTTTTTCCTGATATATAATGTGATTTGATACATAAGAGTAATATTATCGATAAGTAATTAAATTTCTCTAACAAAAAAATCTATAAGTAATTAAATATAAAACATTAAAGCCCATATAATGCTTTTCTTTTATAAGACTCCTTAATAACGGTTGTATAGTACACTGTACACTTCTACTTGTCATAAATAATAAACCAAATCATAAAAGATTAGCTTTTGGAGTTCATATGTTTTTTATACAGTATTCCCTCCCTTAAGCTTCCATGAAAGCCTACCCATCTATGGTTCATGAGATTAAAACAATAAAATTTTGATCACATAATTTTCATTTTTATATAACTATTATCATGTAAATTTCGTTAAATCATTGCATTAATGTGTATTTGAAAATACCATTTTCAATAATACTTGATGATAATGCGTAATAAAAGATAGTTTTATAAACGAGTTATGAATAATAGACCGTGGAAAAGGCTATTAGTTACTATAATTCAATGGAAACAAAAGAAGGATAAACTACATCTGAATTCTGATTTCTACTTTTTCAATGACCTAAAACTGTGCCAATTATGCAATTATGCCAATAAAAGGAGAACGCATACGAATTTGAGATCTTTTTAGTGGTCCATTATTAAATATGAATTTCGTTGCATTTCAATTGCAACATTTGTTTTTTGAGAGTCAAAATTAACTAATATTGATGGTATTCATCCAATTTATATATTACCTCCGATTTTTTCAAGGATCTTCCTACTTTCCATTTAAGTGCATTTTATAAAGATATTTGTACTTTAACTTTATTCCTTATTTGGTAATATATATTTCCTTTTTACACTACTTTATCCCACTTATTGAACCCACATAATTCTACATTGTCTCACAACCACATTCTATCTCATATTTAGATAAACAAAAAGGATTTACTTGCACACGTCTATCTTCCTTTACATTGGTTTATGTTGGTATAGTAAATAGGAAGATCCTTAAAGAATGGAGGGAGTATAAAATAAAATTCAAGTAGGATTTTATTATATTTATTATAATATGTGTTCTCATAATATTAATTTTGTATAAAAATATTAATACATAATTAAATATATTAATGTTTAAAATTAAGAATATGTAAAAAGGCAAACCTTTCAACTAAACTTATACTTTTATATTGATTAATTTGATAGGTTGGCATCAAGTATTAATCCGTTTTCGAAATAAACAAAACAATGATTCATCATCTAGCATGAGGCATATCGTATGTACATGTCAATTATGTTTCCATCTAATCGTTGAATTTTGCTCAATAATTATCTTTATGCATCCAATCGTGTTGATATGCAATGCAAAAAAAAAAAAAAAAAAGTCTAACCAGTTGAATCAATTAGAGTGGGTCCACTAAATGTAATAAAACAGAAAATGTTTAATCAGATTTTTTTTAAGAAAGGTGTCAAAAGATTCTGTATGTCATTGGTCAATTAAAGATTCCTGAGAATCTATTGGAGTAAATTAAAACATTGGTAGGACCATGGCATTAATCAACCAGTGGATTCCTTGGGTCACCACTCCTGAGTCCTGACCCATTTAATTGTTGAGCGGACCAGAATTTAGAGTCCATATCAGTCAGCAAATTCAGGCAGCGGGCCCAACACTCTCATTAGTTCCAGACTTCCAGTCATGCCCCGTTATTTTTTTTTTCAACTTCGAATTTTTAAAAATTTACTTAACATCATCTTTTTTTACTACTAATATATACTTTATATCATATGTTTCTTAATAGATACTACCTCCGTTCCTAAATAATAGTTACACTTTGACTTTTGACACTATTTACAAAATTCAATTGGACTATCATTTGTGATTTATGGGTAAAGAAAAATATAGTTGTGTGGGGTCTTGTTTGATTCATTTCGATATGTACTTTTAGAATATCAACTTTTTATAATTTTTACAAATACAAAATTAGAGTTATTAATACTCAAAGTTTTGCATCGGCATGCATAAAAAAGTGTAAGTGTAACTATTATTTAGGAACGGAAGTAGTATATCATATTGACTGCACACTTCCTTATGCACATCTTTAATCATCAATATTTTGAATTGTATATTATTAAAGATTACAGAAAAATAATACTTCATCCGTCCCTAAATAGAGTTCATATATTTCCATTTATGTCTGTCCCAAATAGATTTCTCATTTCCTTATTTGGTATGGGTCCACTAATTAAAATATTATTTAGCTTTCATTTTGGGGATATTATCTCAGATGACCCTGACATATAGGCATTTTCCCCAAATAACCCCGATATTTTCACCCCTATCGCGGATAACCCAAAACTTGTATTTTGTCATTAAACTTGACGGAATGGCTAATGGCGTTAACTTCTCCTCTTCTGGAACAAGCTTATCTCCTCAAATCCAGAACTCACACCTTCAAAGCTTATCAATGGCGTTCAAGTCCATTCTCTCTCTCCTCAAATTTTACTCTTTCCTCTTCCCATGTTTTCAACAAAAACCAATCTTTTATTCAGGAAGAAGATTTAGCACCTTATGAAATATAAAAATAAGAATTCACCCATTAGAAAAGGGCATCTAACATACATACAACAAAATCAAACTTTAAAATACCCAAATTGAATAGGGGTTTGAATAATTTCGCCTTTGAGTAATTAGGAGAATATAATTTAAAATCAAACTTTAAAATACCCAAGTTGAATAGGGGTTTGAATAATTTCGCCTTTGAGTAATTAGGAGAATATAATTTGGGGACAATTGCTCGAGATCCGTCTACTCTTCTAGTTCTCTCTCACTCCTTGAAAATCTAAATTTTAGGGTTTTGAAGTATAGCAAGAAACGTTTTTTCAATTAGCAAACAATATCAATTACAGTATCATTTAACAAAATATCAATTTCAATTGATAAACTCATAATTAACACAACCAAGCCACAAAACTAAACAATAACCAATTTCAACAACAGCAAGAACATCAGCCCAATCAATGGTTGTTGAGAACGCTGGCGGCGGCGAATAGAAAGGACGGCGGCGGCAGCGACAGCTCACGCAGAGGAGAGAGAAAACAAGTTTGCTTGGGTCGAATAGTATGTAGCAACAGTGACACACGATAGTGAATGAAGGAGAGAGAAAGGAGGTCCAAGATGATGTTGTTGGTGTTGTTGATTTGCTGTTGTAGTTAATCGTGGTTGCTGCCATGAAATTCCATGACCCGTAGAATGAAAGAGGTACAAGAGAGAAGGAGGAGAGAGGAAACTTTTGGGATTTATTTTCTTAAAACGCCCTAATTATCATTGTTTCTAAAGGCCTATATGTCAGGGTCATCAGAGATAATATCCCTTTTTTTATATTACCCACTTCTCCACATTCTTTCTCCTCAATAAACAATTCATGAATAGTGTACCAACTTCAATTTTTAATTCTGATTTAATACAACTAAGGTCCCACTTATGATTTCTCCTCAATACTGCTGGCCAAAGAAATGGAAACTCTATTTAGGGACGGATGGAGTATTTCGAAAATATACATTGAGATTAACCAATCAACAAATAAAATTATGACATTTATCTTTATAAAAAAAAAATTAAGGATGGTGAAAATTGATATCCTAAATAGTGTAAAAAGTCAATATGATGCATCTATTATAAAGTATAAAAGTAAATGTTTTAAAATATTGTTAAATTTGTCATAAAGTCTAAATTTATAATATTGACTTCTTACAATGTTACTATTAATAATTATAAATATTAATGGCCAAAACTAGACATTAAAAGGTTAAAGTTAAAGTAAAAGAAAAAAGAAAAAAGAAAAAGAGACGGTTCTAATAGATGAAAAGTAAGCTCAAAAGTGTTGGTTTATATTATTTTTGGACAAACCTATTCCGTTTCAAAAGTGTGCAACCTTTTCTAATGTAGAAAAAAAAGGTTATGTTTATGGCAATAAATCTGAAAGAATCTCAAGTGATTTCTTTTTTATTTCACACTTTTCACATACTTCAATTTGACTACACTTGTGAAATATACATAAAAATAAATATAGTCATGTGAGGTCTTGCTAGATTCGTCTCGCATAAAATTTTCAAATATCAATTTTTTATGATTTGTACTTTTTCGTAATTGACGATATTAGTGATCAAAATTATACGTTGACGAGCATGAAAGTCCAACTGTATAGATTAAAAAGAAACAGATCATCAGTACATATAATCCCCATGCTAATTTTAAAAAGTAAGAACTAGAAAACTGGAACAAAAAATACTTTTCTTGTTTTGATCATAATTATTGTTGATTATTGTAAGGGGCCAAAGACCATTAAGATATAAAGATTCATTCCTCAAAATTTATAAGATAAAGCTGGGTTTCTCTTGTAATCCTAGCATATTCTAGGCGCGTGATCTAGTTATATGTGTGTGAATATCGATAAAGGTGCTATATATGACCTTTGATGATCACATTATCAATTTCGTGCTTATTAAATGTTGCAAAGGGAACAATTCCACTCTCTCTACAAATCTTTTCTCTGCCTTCTCTCCTCAAAAGCCCCTTTTTCCCCAAAACAAACCCTAGGAACTCGCCGGAGTTTCGGCGCCGCGCAAGCCGCCGACGTGTTCTCCGGCGAGTTCCTCTAGTTTTTCTTTGCTTTTCGTTCTTCTTTGTCGGTGGTTTTCTTAGATTTTCGTTCTTCTAAGTCGGTGGTTTTCTTTGTTTTTCGTTCTTCTTTGTCGGTGGTTTCCTGGTCTGTCTAGTTCTGGTTCGGTGTTCGCCAATTAAAACACCCCTCCCCTGTCGCATCGTCGAGTCTTCCCCCTCCCCTGTTCTTGGTCGTTTCGCCCTTGTCGTCGTATTTCCAGCAGATCCCTCCCCCTCCCCGGGTGGTGCGTCGGGTTCCACATACCCCTCCCCTGTTTCTGTGTTGTTGGGCATCCCCCTTCCCCTCCCCCTGGTGTCGTGTTTTTGGGCTTCCCCTACCCCCTCCCCTCCTTAGGTTAGTGTCAGTCTTAGATTGGGCTTCCCCTTCCCTCCCCCTCCCCTGGTTAGTGTAACGTGGGCATAAGTTTGGGCTTCCCCTTCCCCCCTCCCCGGTTAGTGTTGAATTTACCATCCCCTTTCACTGGTGGTTATCTGGCTCTCCCCTTCCCCTAGTGCGTGTTGGAAATACATTAAGTTGTTTAGTTTGTGGGTGTGCTAGTATGGGTTTTTTGTTTGTTACAATAAGCTGCTTGTTACTTTTGTTAATTGCTGGAGGTTGTTTTGATCTTGATGTTGGACCTGGTTTAAGTGATTGGTTAGGGTTTGCGTCGCAAGAGATTTCATGGATGGGTTTTGTTTTGTCCGATTTTGACAATCGAACGGTTCTTCGAGATCTAACTTTGGTTAGATTTCAATCTCGCTTGGTAATGATTTAATCAATCATTGCCTTGACAAAAAGAAATTTGAAGGCGACTCCCCAATTTGTTAATTGGGATTATAGCGCGTCAACTCATTTGAGCTTCTCATCAAAGGAGAAGCCTGACATACCCTTCCAAAAGGGTATTGAGTCACAAAGGAATGTGACTCTTCCAGGAAATCAGGACGTAGAATCCCATGTGACAGAAGGTCAATGGGATTGGTCCTGTAGCGAGTTCCTATTCTTGCGGTTGCTTTGTTGCCTCGTTTGTGAAATCAGCCTTCTCCTCCCACTCCGTTCGTCAGGGTTCTGGCGCTCGTCATCTACCATCCGAAGAGGTTTTCTACAGTTAACTATCAACTTAGCCCTCCAGATCGAGCAGTTTTATCCTTGTTTAAGTTATTTATGCTTTTGTAATAGTTATGTAAGAGCGAGTATCACTCAGTTTAGTTTCTTTGTGTTTGTAGGGTTGTATTAGCATTAGGTTGTACTTCCTTTTTAATTAATGCACATTTTTCCCGTTGTCAAAAAAAAAATGTTGCAAAGGTATAATTTCATCACGAATTACTTTAATCGATTCGATCTATATATACACAATTTTGGTCTATTTGATGTGAATCGTTGTTTCAATTTTGATTCAAAGCACATTAAAGTTCAACAGAGGTAGTTACCAATTGAGTTGACCCTCAACCTCAATGATGTTGGATATATCTTAAGGGTTGTAAATTCTTTTCACGTAATTAATTTCAATCTTATTTTTTTTAAAAGGAAAGAAAAACTAGGGGGGATCCAAGAGGAAGGTCACCCTAAAGCATCCTTACGGATGATCACAGAGAAAGAAACATCAAACGAATCAAACAAATACGTCAAAGAATCTGTTAAATGACCACGGTGAGCCATCCAATCCGTTGCACTATTAGCTTCACGAACCACATGATCCACTTGCACTTCTTTGAAATTTTTTAACTCTTCTCCTGCATCACTAATTAAACCATCAATGGTCCAAGGAATTTTCCACAATTTTTTAATAGCTTTAATAACAGCAAGATTATCTCCTTCTACAAAAAGTTTATCTATACCCAAAGACAAAGCACCCCTAATATCTTCACGGAGCACCACGCTTCAGCCATCAAAATGGAAAACGAGGGGTCAAGAGACTTAGCACCACAAAGACAAATCTCTCCTGCATCATTTCTAATAACAAAACCACAAGAAGTCCTGCCATTACTTAACTTAGAACCATCAAAGTTCATTTTATAAAACCAAGAGGATGCGGAATCCAGACATCATTTAATCTGTGACTAATCTTTTGAGAATCTTTCTTACAAGAAAAAGGCTTACTCAACCAAGAGGAATCACAACTTAACAAATTCTTTATAAACATTTTGATCTGTTCACCCAGAACTCTCGGCGAATTGGACTCATTTCTAAAAATGATATTATTTCTAGCAAACCAAACAAACCACCAGATAATAGCAAAAATTTCAATTTGAGAGGAAGAACACTTATTCCTAAGGTCGAAAAGGAAATCTTTAAAAGAAGTCACCTCATTACTCCATTGAGGGAGAGGAATACTAATCTTTGCTTCCACCATTAACTCCAACACATCCACAAAAAAAGGACAAGAGTAGAAAAGGTGCACACAATTTTCTGAATGATGATTACAAAACACACATTCTAGCGGGAGAAAAACATGACTTAATTCTAATCTTTTCTTAGTTGGAAGACCATCATTGCAAATTTTCCATAAGAAGAATTTAATTTTAGGGGGGACCTTCAGCTTCCAAATCCACCCAAAATTATAATCAATATTAGCACTTAAGTCCAAACCTTGAATTAAACAAACACCTGATTTTACAGAATACTCCCCATCCGGAGACAAACTCCAAAAAAGCTTATCTTGGGATTTATTAGAAGGAATAAACACTTGATGAATAGAATTGACAACACTAGTGGACACAAACATAGATAATAAATCTACATCCCAATTTCCATCCAGAGAAATAAAATGACTTACTTTAATTTGAGATGTGCAGCTTCAGAAGGAGGGGTGAAATCCTTGGCCAACGGGAAAGGAAAAACCCAATTATCGAACCAAAAAGAAATATCAACACCATTTCCAACTAACCATCGAAGACCCTTTCTAAAAACAACGCGCAAAGACATCAGTTTCCGCCATTGCCAAGAAACATTAGCCTTAGTCACATAGCTAAAGAGGGAAAATATTTTTTCTTAACAAGTTTGACTCACAAATTCTCTGGAGATTTGAGAATTTTCCAAAGCAATTTGAACTGTAACGCCATGTTATTAGTTTTAGCTTTCCGAAGACCTAGACCACCAAACTTTTTAGGACAATAGATCTTTTCCCATCCTATTAGATTAGGGGATTAAGACTCCGGATTTTTATTCCAGAAGAAGTTTCTATAACACTTGTCTAGGGAAGTGTGAATAGCTGATGGTAAGGAGAAACTCTGCATTTGGTAGTTAGCTTTAGTAGCTAAATTTGACTGAATCAAAATAGTACGCCCTGCTTGAGATAAGGAATTGACCTTCCATTTACATAATTGAGAGGAGACTTTTTCTTGAATATCCATAAAAGTATTATTAGTAACCTTCTCACTTATAATAGCGCATCCTAAATATTTTCCTAAAGAGAAAGAATCTTGCATCTGAAGGATGGTTGAGAATTCCGAAATAAATAGAGGATTAGTATTTTGGGAGCATTGGAATGCTGACTTATGAAAATGCACCAACTGACCCGACATTGAGCAGTACTTATTAAGAATATTTTTAATGATGTTGCAACTTTCATGAGTTGCTTTTGCAAAAATCATAGTGTCGTCAGCAAAAGTTAAGAAGGGGATTTTCACCCTTGAATGCCCCAGGGTGACTCCTATTGAACGAGAACCATTAATACTAGCTGCTTGAAGTTGTCTAGCTAGTATCTCCGCACACAAAATGAAAATATAGGGAGACAAAGGGTCCCCTTGTCTAATTCCCCTAGAGGGAAGAAAAGAATCCCCTGGGATGCCATTGACTAGAACAGAGAAAGAGACTGTAGTAATACACTGTCTTAGCCAGTCTACCCACTTCTAACAAAAACCAAGTTTTACAAAGGTCTCGAAAATGAAATTCCATTCAAGCCTATCATAAGCTTTCTCCATATCTAATTTAATGGCTAACCACCCTTGATTACCTTTTTTGTTTTTAAAAGAATGAAACACTTCATGAGCTAATAATATATTATCCTGGATTAACCTTTCAGGGACAAAGGCTCCTTGGAGCGGATGAATAATTTTTCCCATTACTATACGCAATCTATTAGCCATTATTTTAGAGATGACTGTATAGATAGTAGAACATAAACTTATAGGTCTGAAATGATTAGGATTAGAGGGAGAATCGATTTTTGGGATCAAAGTGATAAAAGTATTATTTATTTCCTTGAGAATTTTTCCAGAATGAAAAAAAGCTTTCACGGCTCTAAAAACAGACTTACCAACTAACGACCAATACTTTTGGAAAAAGAAAGGAGGGAAACCATCCGGCCCCGATGATTTATCCGGTGCTAGATCGAAAACAGCCTCCTTAACTTCCTCTATTAAGATTTCCTTACATAAAAAATCATTATCTGCTTCAGAAATCATAGAATCTAGCAAATCAAAATCATAGAATCTTGTTATTGAGAATCTAAAATTAGCTCCACCTAATTTATCTAAATGAGAACTTAATTCATTGAAGTCTCCTAATATCACATAAGGAATAGTAATAGAGTTGATGTATTCAATAATCTCTTCCCAAAATCATACTTATGAATATAGTTAGGAGGAGCATAAATAAAGATTATAAGAAACTGAATATTAATTAGAAGACAAAAAATTAACTTCACAAACTAGAAATCTTGACGATTTTTTAATAACAACTAAACTAAAAGGATTACTAGCATTAATTTTCCAAAATAGCCACATACCACCTGCTTTCCCCATGGAAGGGAGATAATCACTATGTGTGAAACCACAGTGCCTTACACAACCCTCCAAGGGAGGGGTAGGTACTTTGGTCTCACACAACATCATAACTTGAATTTTATTACATTTACAAAAATCTCTAACTTCTTCCATGATTAAGGGGCGTTTACACCCTCTAACATTCCAAAAACTAATAATCATAAAACATGTGGTTAATTTCTACCATGGCTGGGTTAGTTTCTTCCCCTCTTCAGGCTTGAAGAGGCCGAATCATTCTCATTGTTGTTCTTCCTTCTCTTTGCAGAGCTAGAGTGGGAATCCTACCCCCCTGGGCTAGTTCCTTCAACCCCCATCCCCTCTATATGTTTGATTATAGAATGTCTTAGAGTTAATAGAGTGGAAGGACTGTTCTGGCTGAGATAAATAATCATCCATCATTTCATCATCATACAACTCCTTTACTATATAGGTGTCATCTTCCACCTCAGACTGACCCATATGGTCATCATAAAAAACATCATCCTCAGGCAACACAACAGGTTCCACATCACGCAAATATGCAGTAGCAAACAGGTCCTCAGGATATACAACCCTAAGTGCAACTGGAGATAGAAATTCATCACTGACTTTGGGGGGGGGAGGATCATAGCACCAGACTCAAGTTGGGGCACATTTCTATGCACAACCAACTGAGTATCACCAACACTAGCAGTAGATGGAAGAACAGGAGAAACAACACTAATAAATTGCTCATCATCAGAGGAGGAATCAACTTCTATTGCAGGAACTAAAGAAGCAATTCCCTTACCTTTCTCATTCTTCTTTGGCAAAGACAAGTTAGCAACTTGAACATGGGACTTCTCCACAACATCTTTTATTACCACACCTTTTTCTTTCTCTTGAAATTTAGCACCACCAAAAACTTTGTAGGGAACTTTTTCTTATAGGAACCAGAGTTGAATCTAGGAGAAGGCACAAATTTAGGACGGGTAACATGCCTAGGCCTTGCCTCCACCACAATAGCTAGCTCAGCTGTGGTAGAAGACTGCTCTTGCCTATTAGCATTACCCAAAAAATCAGCAAGCCACTTCTTTTTTGGGTGTTTCAAAATTCTCACATTCAATTCTTTCTTGGGTGGATAAAGCAAACCGCAATTTTCTATAACATGATCTTCACAACCACAGAATGAACAACCAGTTGAAAAATCTTCATACCAAATTAGATAGCTACAAGTAACACCACCAGCACGAATAACTTCAGCATACTCATGAAGAGGTTTAGTAATGTCTACTCTAATACAAGCACGGGCAAACCTGATTTTATGTCTAAGTAAAGACCTTGAATTAAGCTTAACCAAAGATCCAACATGATTTCTAGCAAGCAGATTAACAATTGAATCAAGGTTCAACAGTTCAGTTGGAATCCTTGGAATCCTGACCCACACATCCACCCACTGGATTTCTTCAACATATGGGTCAAAATGAGCCCTCTATGGGTCAATTACAAATAACTCACCTTGGAAATGCCAAGGCCGCTCCGACCAAACTAAAAAAAAGATCCCCATGATTAGCAAATTTAATTAAAACCCACCCATTTCTCATTTCAAGTTAGGAGATATCCCCCTTGCAAAAATTTCCAGTCAACCCTGGTTCTAGCTATAATGGTTCTTGTATCCACTGACTCACCCAACATTTTGCCAACAAGATAAGACTTAGAAAGATCATCAATATCAGTTTTAACTTGAGCAAGCTCATCTAAGTCAATTACCTCAGGAAAGGAAGGAAGACCAGAGGGGTCAACCGATTGACTACCAGCAGAATTAGGAATGTTGACAAAATTAGGAGACTCACATTCAGTTGGAGTAACAACAGGAATAGATGAAGAATTGCCCTCAGTACCCACATTTTCAAGGATTGCATCCTTGAAAGATTTTCCAACAGCCATACACTCAAACACACAAGAACATGATCACAATTTTTAATAAAGAAGAAATAGAGCCAGATTGCAACAATGAATACTAATAAAGAGAATACTTGAAATAGATGTAGAAAATATACCTGACCTTGATGTCTTATATAGTGCTTACAATTAGGGCAAATCTCCGATGAAGAGAGAAAGAAAGGAGATTGAATGAACCATCTATTCGCATTTAATGCTAATGTATCATTAATTGACATAGTTCCAATACCCACAAGAAAACTCTGCAATTCTCGAACTAATCGCGCCACGCAAGGAGAAATGATGAACTTCACTCCAAAAAATTGAAGCAATTCGCACACAATAGAAAACAATAGCGACCTTTCCCATCCTCTGCCAGAAAACCCCTAACCCTAGCAATAAATTTGTACTTGAATCTCACAAAATCAATCCACCTAAGCCATTTTGGAGCCCCATTAGGTAGCATAGTAATGATGAAACCCGAATTTACTTCACTCTTAGGCTTATAGCCCTGACACAAAGAAGAATTAACTCTAACCACTCTACTGAATTTTTTAGATCTAGACCCTAAAAATTAAAAGAGGGGTTTCGATATTACCACAAAATTAGTTAACTCCACTGACAAAGGAGAAATAAATAACAAAAGGACGATTGAGAAGCGAAATTTCAGGAAGAACTTTGAGTATTTTGCATTTTTTGGGTGAATTGGGGCTGTTTTCATAACTTTAGGGCTAGATTTGCGAAAGAAATTGGGGGTAGGAGACTGAGGACTAGTCTTTCTCTCTCTTACTTTATCTCTCAACTTTTATTTTAAGAGATTTTCACATTTAATTTCAATCTTATGTATTAGAATATTCTATTATATAATTATTACTTTATTAGACGAAATGACAACTTTTTCTGGAAAATACAAAATATTCAATTACCAGGTTATAAAAGTATTACCACATTGGATATCATATTTGTTACTTTGTACGATAGGATTATGGGAGTAAAATGGATTAAGCTAATCTTCTAGAATCAGCCACTTAGAGTTAAGAGATTGATTAAATGGTTATTGGGCCTAATTAGACTATTAGAGTAGCTTTTTTTGTTTGTTCAATCCAAATATCCAATGGGAAAACTCTTGAGTTGCAATTGTGTGCATGTAGTTAATGAAGACACATAGGCAACCCAAGATATATTTGGCCATATCTATACTAATATATTAAAAGACATTTCTAAACAAGGAACGGTGCCACGTGATGCTCTCCCTAAGGGCGTTTTACTCCAGGTAATCCACATACAATGAAAAAGTAGAAATCGCATAGCATAGGGTTTGATCCCGTGACTTCAACTTTATTGTTATCATCTTGAAGTATAATATTAATAAATGAAAATTTTCCTTACCCGCATAGCCCGGGGCCTAATAACTAGTCATATATCTGAAAGATAGTTATATACTTATATATGGCATTTGTTACTTAATTAGCTTTGCTTCATGCATGGGCAGACTAGGCTAATAACACCCTTTGGGCCTTGACCCAATTCACAATTGGTTTTATCGATGGGCTTAGTCTTTTTGTGCTTATCATCTAGTACTTCATGCATGGGTAGACTACTCACGTGGGCCTTGTACTTATCACCTGTCTGAAAAAACTAAAAGGTTTGTGAGGGAGAGAGGCAAGTTCCTTTACTTCCTACCAAGTTTACGAGCTCTTTTTTTTTTTTTTTTTTGGTAATTACCAAGTTTACGAGCTTAGCATCATATATCTTTTATTTCGCTTTCTTTAAAAATTGAAACATTAATGTTCCTTCAAAAAAAAAATTGAAACATTAACAACACAATAAGTTTATCATGCATTATTTCAACTTATTTCGAGTTATGGATCAATTTTACAGCCTTTATCTGCCTTACGAGCATATGTCTTGTCTTAACATATTACCCGAAATAAGTATATTCTTAAGGTGAAAATTTAGAAGTTTAGCATGCATATTTTCTAGTATTCATGTAAACCAATTTCATAGACTCATCGTATTGTATTTGATTAATATATCCTTTTATTTTAAGTTACTATTATTCATATAGTGTAAATTTTATAAAATTATTGGCTTTGATCGTCGAATGCTAATTTGCATAACTAGCTGGCTTTATCATGTAAAATGGCAGTTCATTGTCAGCCTTAGAAAGGAAGAGAAGATGAAAATTTTGAGTTCAAAATTTGTTTGGAGCATGAAACCTATAAAAAAATTGATTTTTCCATGAGGGTGTTATTTGACTTGATGCTGAAAACCCATAGGAAGGTCCACAAGAATGTTGCGGTAATTTCTAAAGATTTTAGGATTCAAAATGGGCTCACATAGTCGTCTCATGTAAGGAGAATGTTATGAGAAAACACCAATGTTAGTATTTTGTTTTGTATATATTGAATAATGAGCGAGAAGATGACTAACATATAAATCTGGTGATGGGCTACACACTCAATTTACCTATTGACAATCATTTTTAGAATGATGGAACCCCTTTAAATTTGTATGTGGTCAAACCTTTTTCCCGCATTATAACTAGATTATATTTGTTTGATATAATTTGTACACGTATAGGATAAGAACTAATTCATATTTTTGTCCTATAGTTTTGTAGATTTAGATTTTATTATTATTTCAAGTTTTCTTTATATTAAATTTAGGAGTCGGGACTCTTTATAAATATTCTTCATATGTATTCCCATCGTTTACTAAAGATCCTCTGATCCTACTTTGACATATTTTTAACTATATTCGCAACTTTCACTTTGACCAGCACTTGTGATTCATACATAAGGAAAAATATAGTTATGCGGGATTTTGTTAGATTCATCATAATATATATCTAATAAATACCTAATTTTTATGATTTTTACAAATACATAATTAGAGATATTAATACTCAAAGTTTTGCATTGACATGCGTGAAAAGTGAAAGTGGGAGGGTCTCTGGGAAATGGAGGGAGTACTGGAGTAGCATAGTTGTAATTTGTAACTCGTTATTCGTGAAGTGATACAACATGAATTCTTTAACTAAGCTTGAGAGCAGATAATTTATGTCTTGGCGAGATTAGGAATATATTTTACTTATTTGTTTATGCTTGTTTCAAATTTTTTTGGGTAAGGAGAAGCAACTTATGAGATCGGAACTTCAAACAGGTTAATCCGACACAGCTACACAAGCAAGATCCATTAAAAAGTGGGGGAATGGTAAAGGAATCCCACCCTAAAATTGCCTCTAGTGGGGTTCGATCCTGCAATCTCTGAGACACAAACCTTACTACGTACTACTTGGTTTACACTTAGTTTCATATGAAAGGATAATTGTACTATATATATTTTGAGTAGCTCATGTATTCATACTAAACTATGATTATGTTCTTTAGTTAGCTAACTTTAATTTACTGTAATAATTGTTAAATGAAATATATATTTGTAAAATTTGTACTCAAGAAGCTGGGTGGAATGAAAATGTTCACTCAAATGTCCATGATTTCATGAGCTCATAAGTCATATGAGTGTCATTATTTCTCCTTTCTAATAATTAAAAGTTTTATTTGATTATTTATAAAAAAATTAATCTATGAATAACGAGACAATAAGAAAGAATGTGGACATTCAGTATCAATTAAAGGATCTTTAGTTGGTTCAAAACATATCATTTTTTTAGAATTCTTTTTTTTAGAATTCTTAATAAAATAACGTTGTACCTAATAAGTTAAAATTTGATGTAGAATCCCTTGTTCTTTGGAAATAAAAGGGGAAAAAACAGACTCACATGCCCCTGAACTCTCAAGGTCTCAACAATGCATGCTTCAACTTGAAAAATCTTTTTATTTCCAAAAAGCAACGGTCAACACTAAATAGAAAAATAACAATAATAAAAAAAAACCCATGAAATTTGCAAATATAAAAGAGGAAATTGTCACCATGTGCAATACAACCAAAAATAGGAAAAAAAGAATGGTGATTAATAATAGGAACCTAAAACCGCACTTTCCTTTTATTGATTCAAATTAAATATTGTAAAGTCCAAATCTCTGTCCCTGGCCATGCAATCCAGGTGTGGGGTTTTAACAAATCAAGTTCACTACTTTTTATTACAAAGTACTATTTCTTTAAAAATTAACTGCCTTAACTACCATTGTTTTAGTTTTTTGGTCAAGATGACTTTGTTTTATTTCATTTTCTTCCAACTTTGAAAGTGACTTTTGAGTACCCTTTGATGGATGTACGGGCTATTTAAAATTGAACAAGAGGGTAGAAAAGGTACAAGCATTACAAATTTACAACTTCAAAGATTCCTTGTTCTTTTCGGCGCTCATTGTATTAAAAAACTATATTTGAACACAACTAGTAGCATGAAGTAATGATTCTACTCCAAGGTACCGTATGCGTAGTTAATTCCATCAATTTAGCAAAGCTTGATTAAGAAAAATAAAGGTCAATGACGACATTCTATATTCGGGCAATGGGGCGTAAATTTACATGCTTTTACATTTAGCGTGGGTGCAAAGTTGTATCATTATAGGTACGTAGAAATAAAGAATAAGGTTGTGATTCCTTACAAGTAACTAGAGGTGCTAATTGAGCGAGTCGATAGCGAACAGGGCCCTGGTCGACTCGACTCGAAACTTCGCAAACCTTGCTCGACTCGAGAACTCGTTAAGCTCACCAAATCCTTGCTCGACTCGTAGTCGTTAATTTTTTGCAACTCGACCCAAAACTCGACTCGACTCAGAGCTCGACTCGAATACTCGCAAGGTCGTTAAGATTAAATAAGGTAAATTAGTTTTAAATTGATTTTCTTAATTTTTTATAGGAAAAACATTACAATTACTACAACAATTACCAAAACATTAATAGAAAAAATATATTCAAGGTTCCTCCATGCCTCCATGCCTCCATGCCTCCATTTGAATATTTTAAACAAACAAAAAAATATAAGAAAAAGTTATAGAGCTGCTCGCGAGCTTAACGAGTCGAGCAGGGTCATGCACAGCTAGTGCTCGTTAAGGTTTCGAGTCGAGTCGAGTTCAAACCGAGTCAACTCAAGTTGCTCGAGAGCTGCTCGACTCGATTAGCACCTCTACATGTAACCATTGGTTAGAATTCATAACTAGTTAACCGCCTATTCAATCAAATCATAATTAGCTATGAGACATATACCATGGGTGAGTTATAGGAAATTGTGTTGTATTTATGACTAAAATAGAAATGTAATATTACAAGCAATCGTAATCATAATGCACATAAGAATTGAGTCAAGATTGAAGAAACTTTTTCTATTGAAAAAAGGTTTTTAATGAACATATATTGGACAATATAGGGCCACAATTTTAGGCTAATCATTTTGTGAAAAAGAGAAATTATATGGTTAAAAATTATCTATTATTGTTGGGTTTTGTGTGTACTCATTTTTCACTCCTTCTTATTCCCTACCTCATTACCCTTTTCATGGCCAGCTCATTATCGACTCACTATTGACTCACAACCTGCATGTCCAGGCCGTTTAGCACATTAATAACGAGATTAGCTAATAATGACCACCCTTTTAGTCGTTTTGCTATTGACTCGGCTTGAGCTACCGTAGGTCTACTTGTTAGAGAATAAAAATAAACTTAAATTTTGATACAATGAACGCTTTGTCCTTCGTATCATTTAGATATAGTGTTAAAGATTTCAAGTAGTATTATAGAAGACGATTTAAGCTAACTTTAGTACGTTTATGTTTAGTTCTCTCAAACTGTCGTGTAGAAAAAACTCATTTTTAATACATGTATATCATATGCAACTGGAAACTTCAATTTGCATAAAAAAAACTGGAAAACTTCAATCTATAAAACCCCCTTCGTTATTTTTCTCCAATTTAAAGGAATTATAGAAAGAAGAAAAGTAGGCAAATAATAATAAAAAAGTTGATAACTAGAGTTAATGGGCCGGGTTAAGTGCAACCCATTAGCCAAGTCAGATATCTGGCCTGGAGAAAAACCATGATGGAACTTGGGTGAGAGGAGTAGACGGGATCGATTCTGTGGGGGTAATTATGGGGTTAAAATATGGAAATAGAAGGTAACTAAAATTTAGTAAACAAGAAAGTTCTTAAATTTTATTACGCCTAACACAAGCCCGCCCCGGAGAAGAGTTAGAACATAAGTACAACTTTGGCAAGATTCCTTATTAAAACCAATTGATAATAGGAGGAGTAGCCCATTAATATTATATGTTAATCATCCTCTTTGTCTTTCTCCAATATGGGAGAAGCTCACATGTGTGTTAACACTTTAACATTCTCCCCCACATGCGAGCCTATTTGAAAGTGTTAAATAAAACCCCTTACATAGGGTAAATAATATTGTTGGGATACATGCTCCAAACAATTTTTCAACTTACTCGGCCCTCCCTACGTGGGAAAAACAATTGGGTCAGGATCATCCGCTCTGATACCATGATAAATACATCACTGAGTCTGCATACACAAGCCGACACCGGAGAAGAGTATGATCATATACAACCCCAGATGTGGAGAGTATGATCCCTACAAAATCTAGCTCTTCGACTGAAGCCGAGTACCGTTTATGACAGTGACAACTTGTGAGTTAAAGTGGTTAAAGTATCTGTTGTCTTCCCTTGGTGTTTTGCATCCCAAACCTTGAAATTGTCCTATATATAATAATCAATCTGCACTTTATATTACCTTGTAACCTAACTCGCTTAAAACTCCTTTTAATACAAAACTATACGCAATAGAAAACTTTCCTAACCACGGAAATCTATTCACACTAGTAGAACTCCTAATAAAAGCCAAAAAAGAAAACTTTACAATACATAAAGGAGAAACAACAAACTGGAACATAGGAGTTTTTTTTGATACTAGTATTAATAATTAGCTCTAATAAGCTAAGTATGCATGATATCTAATAACGAACCTAGCTTTAAAATTCCAATCTATCTATACTAACTAGTTATTAGGCCCGGGCTCCGCGTAAAGAAAATTTTCATTTATTAATATTGTACTTTAAAATGATCACTAAATACCACTTGGTCTAGTGGTTAAGACTTTAGTATATGAACTTGAGGTCACGGTATCAACGCCTATACTATGCAATTTCTAATTTTTTTATTGTACATGGATTACATGAAGTAAAATGCCCTTAGGGAGAGCGCCACGTGGCACCGTTCCTTGTTTAGGAACACCTTTTAATAGATTTATATAGATATCTATACTAATATACTAAAAGACGTTCCTAAACAAGGAACAGTGCCACGTGGCGCTCTCCCTAAGGGCGTTTTACTTCATGTAATCCACATACAATAAAAAAATTTAGAAATTGCATAGTATAGGGTTTGATCCCGTGGCCTGTAGGATTATAGGTACTATAAGCGGAATTTCATGAATCTAATTCATAAGCACCCAAAACAGGATCTCATGCATATACAATTAAGGATCACATAATAGTTTAGAAATAACCTTTGATGCGTGATTTCCACAAAGAATCGCCAAGAACTTGGAGAGAGAACCTCAGACGTGATTTCTGTACTTGGTCCACCAATCCAGATCAACACTCTACCAATGCTAGTTGGAAGGAAGAAAACGTTCTTCTTTTCTTGGAGTAAATAACGTGGCCTTTTAGAGAGAAAAGAGGGGAGAGAAAATATTGTGAGATACTATATTATTTTTCTCTTCTGATTACCAAACTAAATATAAGAATAATTAGGTTAGACAACCCCTTCCTTGGCCGGCCACCCTAGATCCCATTATGGGCTTTAGGTTTTCTTTTGTTGATCCAAATATAATGTGTGACCTTGTAGGATCCATTTAAGTGGGATTTAGGTTTAGGGCCTGTTCTCCCCAGCTTATTTTCAGTTCAGTTCAGTTCAGTTCAGTTCAGTTCCTAAATGATAATCATTACTATTAATTAGTTATAATTTAATTCAGTTCAGTTCAGTTCAGTTCAGTAGTTTTATGCCGAAGAGAACATGCCCTTATTATTTACTAACCCAAAGGTCTATAACATTATCTAGCAAGACGTAAAGATGACCCAATTAAACTAATTATTATCTATATAATATGATCCATATTATATTTAGTAATTGCAAATCAATCTCCCACTTGTCCGAGACGAGTATGCAATATTCAAATTCCTTAAGTCTCTTAGTGTCTAATTTGATAGTATGACCATATCTCCAAGTCATCCATACTAGTCTTCAAATTATTCCTTGAAATTCGAGTTCGAATTGCCAAACAAATGATCATCTTATAATCCATTTGAGCACGGCCATGCATTTTTCAATTCTCACTCTCCAAGGGGCCAAGACACCCATCCTATTTCATATAGGAGGACCTTTTCAATCTTGTGGCAACCAAAACTCCCACTCAACTTTTAGCACAACCCGAATGCTGCCTTTATAGTCCCCTTTTACGGCACGACGTGTGACAACATCAAAGTTATACCAATCATTAAGCCAAGTAGTGTTCCACTCATGTCTTAGGAATCCACTAATATAATTACGAAGTTATAGAAACTTCTAAGTAGGTCAGTTCGATCATGTATCAACTATACATATCCATATGATTGACTAAACATCTCCATGTTCCCATAGCCCATGAAACGGCGCTATCAATCAATCTTATATGCTAATCTTTTAATAAGTCATTTATGTCCAATTTAACGACTCAGATTAGGAACTCGAATATTCTAGGAATTCAGTTCACTTATGGTGTTTCATTCATCAAATCACATATTTGACAAAACCATTGAATTAAAAATATTTTGGACATTTTATTTAATACTAAACCAAAATTAAATAAGATAAAACTTCATTTCTCATAAACATAAAACAACAAAACCATGTCTCTATATTGTAACAAGTTTCTCCAAACATAATTCAATCTAAAGCCATTCTAACATTTGCTTCAAGCCTATAACCCTAGCGTGACTTTCATGCTTGGGTTGAGGTAGAGGTTTAGTAAGTGGATCAACCACATTCTCATCCGTGTGAAATTTGCAGATCTTCACATCCTTCCTGTCAACTATCTCGCGAATAAGGTGATATTTCCTCATTACATGCTTAGATTTGTTATGTGATCTTGGTTCTTTTGCTTGTGCAATAGCACCATTATTATCACAGAACAACTCAATCCCCTCCAGAGCACTAGGTATGACATCTAGCTCTGTTAAGAACTTCTTTATCTAAACTGCTTCCTTAGCTGCTTCAACCGCTGCTAAATATTATGATTCTGTCGTAGAGTCTGCTACAGTGCTTTGCTTTGAACTCTTCCAGCTCACTGCTCCTCCATATAGACGAAAGATGTACCCTGACTAAGAGCGGTAATCAACTCTGTCGGTTTAGAAGCTCGCATCAGTATAACCTTTAACAACCAACTCACTTTCTCCTCCATAGACTAAGAACATGCGTTTAGTTCTTCTCAAGTACTTAAGGATGCTCATAGTTGCAGTCCAGTGTGCTTCACCTGGATTTGCTTGGAACCTGCTACACATGCTCAAGGCATATGCAACATCTGGTCGAGTACTTATCATGGCATACATGATAGATCCTATAGCCGAAGCATAAGGTATGCTACTCATCCGCTTTAACTCATCAGGCTCAGTCGGGCACTGACTCTTGCTAAGCGACATGCCATGTGACATGGGAATGAATCCTCTCTTCGAGTTTTCTATGTTGAACCTTGCAAGAACTTTATCGATATAAGTTTCTTGACTTAGTCCAATCATCCTTCGAGACCTATCTCTATGGATTCTGATTCCTAATATGTACTCAGCCTCTCCAAGGTCCTTCATGGAGAAACAACTTTTCAACCATTCCTTGATTGACTCAAGCATTGGTATGTCATTTCCCATGAGTAGTATGTCATCTACATACAAAACCAAGAAGACTAAGCTACTCCCACTAAATTTCTTGGAGACACAAGATTCTTCTTCACTTTTGAGAAAACCAAAATGTTTGATTGCCTCATCAAACCGAAGATTTCAGCTTCGAGATGCTTGCTTCAATCCATAAATGGATCTCTGAAGCTTGCAAACCCTTTTAGGATTTTCTGGATCCTCAAAACCCTCAGGTTGTGTCATATATACATCCTCATTCAAGAACCCATTCAAGAATGCAGTTTTGACATCCATCTGCTAAATTTCGTAATCGTAATATGCAGCAATCGCTAAAAGTATCCGAATCGATTTAAGCATTGCTACTAGAGAAAAGGTCTCATCATAGTCTATACCATGAATTTGCCTAAATCCTTTTGCAACCAGTCTTGCTTTATAGACATAGACGTTTCCATCTTTGTCTGTTTTCAATTTGAACACCCACTTGCATCCAGTAGGTGTGACCCCATCAGGCAAGTCGACTAGGGTCCAAACTTTATTCTCAGACATGGAGTCTAATTCGGATTTCATGGCCTCAAGCCATTTCTCAGAGTCTTGGCTCGTCAAAGCTTGTCTGTAGGTAGTAGGTTCTGAATTTTCCAAAATCATGATTTCAGAGTTTTCAGTTAACAGGAAATCAACCAACTTCTTGTTTGGAATCCTCGGTCTACTTGACCTACGCGGGGCCTGAGCATCAATAGAAATGGGGCCTGAGCATCAATAGAAATGATCTCTTCAACATCTTGAAGATTTTCGCTTGAATTAGATTCAAGTGGGACGGTAGGAGGTTCACGTGTTGAATACGTCATCTCCTGAACTTGACTTTCGTCTCATCGGGCCGTCTCTGACATTGTGTGAACCACGTCCAGTTGTTGCTCATCTCGAACTTCTTCGAGAACTATTTTACTCCCACTTGTCTTTCTGGAAACAAATTCCTTTTCGAGAAAGACATCATCACAGGCAACAAATACCTTGTTCTCATGACGATTATAGAAGTAGTAACCCCTTGTCTCCTTTGGGTATCCCACAAAGAGACATTTATCTGATTTGGGTGCAAGTTTGTCTGATAGTAAACGCTTTACAAAGACCTCGCAACCCCAGATTTTAAGAAAAGATAAGTTTGGAATCTTTCCATTCTACATCTCATATGGAGTCTTTTCTACAGCCTTTGACGGGCTCCTAGTTAGTGTGTGTGTGCAGCCGTTTCGAGAGCATATCCCAAAAAAGAAATCGGAAGATCAGCAAGACTCATCATTGATCGAACCATATCCAATAAGGTCTGATTCCTCCTTTCAGACACACCATTTAACTGTGGAGTTCCTGGTGGAGTCAATTGTGAAAGTATTCCACAATCCTTCAAATGATCATCGAATTCTTGGCTCAAATATTCGCCACCACGATCGGATCACAATGCTTTTATTGTCTTACCAAGTTGATTTTGTACCTCATTTTGGAACTCTTTGAATTTGTCAAAAGATTCCGACTTATGTTTCATTAGGTAGACATACCCATATCTACTTAGATCATCAGTGAAGGTAATGAAGTAACTAAACCCACCTATTGCCTTTGTGCTCATAGGTCCACAAACATCTGTATGTATGAGGCCCAAGAGGTCACTGGCCTTTTCACCCATTCCATTAAATGGTGATTTTGTCATTTTCCCCATCAAGCATGATTCACATACATCAAACGATTCAAAATTAAATGATGGAAGGATTCCATCCCGTTGTAACTTTTGGATGCGCTTTTGGTTTATATGACCCCTTCGACAATGCCAAATATAGGTTAGGTATGAATCATTCGACTTTTGTTTCTTGCTATCTATGTTATAGACCTGTACTGACCTATCAAGCGTACACTAGCATAGAACATGTTATTGTAGGAAATAGAACAACGCTTGTTCTTTATTTCAAAACAAAAACCTTCATCATCCAAAACTGAAACTGAAATAATGTTCTTAGTAATTGACGGAACAAAATAACAATTATTAAGTTCTATAATTAATCCAGACGGTAAATGTAGACTGTAACTTCCTACGGCAAGTGCAGCAACTCTTGCTCCATTTCCAACACGAAGCTCTACCTCTCCCTTTGCTAGTCTTCTACTTCTTCTTAGTCCATGCACATCATTTACTATGTGAGAACCACAACCGGTATCTAATACCCATAAAGAAGTAGAAGTCAAATTGATTTCTATAACATATATACCTGAAGTGGAAGCACCCGACTTCTTTTCCTCCAAGTGTTTTGGGCAGTTTCTCTTCCAGTGACCAATCTTTTCACAGTGGAAGCACTTGCTTTCCGCGGCTGCTTTTGGCTTAGCGGTTGGCTTAGGTTTTTCAGAAGCAACGACAACTTGCTTGCCTTTGTCCTTGTTGCCTGCCCATTTCTTCTTGAAACCCTTTCCCTTTTGAACCATCAAAACTTCTTTCTTTGGTTCTTGGGGAATGTTCCTCTCAACATTGACTAGCAACCCATGCAACTCTTGCAAAGTCTTTTCTGACTCATTCATGTTGAAAGTCATCCTAAACTGATTGAAGTTGTTAGGCAATGAATGGAGAATGATATCACTAGCCAACTCTTCCCTATAAGGGAAACCAAGTCGTTCCATGCTCTCAAAAAGACCCATCATTTTAAAAATATGTGGACCAACAGCTTGACCCGGCTTCATGTGACGTTCCAAAATCTCCTTATTGGTCTCATACCTCTCAATCCGGGCCTGATTCCGAAACATGGCCCTCAGCTCTTGCATGATGGTGTAAGCATCCTTGGTTTCGAACCTCTTTTGGAGGTCCGGCTCCATGGCTGCCACCATCAGACAAGTGATTGGCATAGACCTATCATTAGCCTGTTTAGCACGACGTTTGTCTGCTTCAGTTGATTCATCAGTTATTACTGGAAGTGGGGTTTCTAAGACATCATCTCTACCCTCCGACCTCAGAACGAGTCTTAGGGTTCTTTCCCAATTAATGAAATTTTCTCCATTCAGCCTATCCTTCTCAAGGAAAGGACGGATGTTGAAAACAAAGTTGTTGTTGTTGTTATTAGTCATGGCATCTACAGACAGAAAAACAAAAAAGCAAAGTTCAATTTTATGTTTATAAAAGAACCTAAAACCATACAAAGGTTTCTAGGTTGGTCACTCTATTCAATTTTAATGTCCCAATTTGAATAAGTGAATACAAGATCCTATCAACATGCAACACTAAGCAGACGGAGGCCTTATCTTATAGTTACATTTTCAAGGTAAGTAACTCTTTTACTAATTATAACATCTTATTATTCTTGTTTAGATAGGAAAACATCGCATGTTTAACTATCTCTTGCTTCAAAATCCAAAACACTTTTGATGATTTTGTTGAGGATAACCAAACTAAGTAGCAAAATTCGCAATTTCGCCTTATCTCCCAAAATTAATGATAATACCCTGCGGAGGCATGAGTTATTACTATTAATTAAGGGTTAATAAGTACTTTATGTTTGGAAAAGCTAACCTCAATATTTGCAGGACCTAAGTTTATTATGTTGTTATGAATTAGTGAACTCTAGCGCATTGATAACCAACATACAATAAACTTATAAGCATTTTAAAATAATAATAATTAAATACAAAGAATTAAATATGAGCTAGTATGGCCCGTAATCCTAAGAACTAATTAGCTTCTTGATTGGGCACCTCCTTGGACTCTTCATGGATCTCCATCCATCTTAGTCACGGGCCTTCTCTTCTTGGGCTCGTCTTTGGATTACATAAGTATCAAAATAATTTAAATAATCTCTATATTAAAATAAATTACAAGAATACTTAACGATACGCAGATCGTATTTAAATTACAAAAATACATCACGATTCGCAGATCGTATTTTCTAACTTAAATTTTTGGGCCATACTAGTCATTTATAGCAATTATATCAAATATATAAAATTGCCACATAATAATATCACATATTATACTTGCCAATAATCAAAATATCAAGTATTCTTAATTAAAGCAAGAGGATAAAATATGAAAGCTAGTAAATCTAACTACCTAAAAGATTTTATCCAAGTAAATCTAGCCAACTAATTTTAATTAGATAAAAGAATCAAATTATGGAATTATTTTATGACCTAGTCAAAATAACATAACTGGAATTTGCTTAATATTCTCAAAAATCAGTTTTATAAAATTTTCAAAAAAAAAAAAAAATTTGATGAAAAACCGTGGCTGGGTAGCAGATTCGTGACTGAGCAAGGCCGCCTTGCCTACGTTGCTGCTGGTTCCCGCCACCCAGGCTGCCTGCCCCGCCTAGCAGATCACCGGAGCAACCACGGTGGCCCACCTGCCGGTGGTTCTGCCACCAGCCGTGGCTGCTCCTCTTCCTCCTTCCTTAATTTTTTTTTGTGTGAAATAAATTAAATTTACAACCTTTTGCAAAAATAATTTAGTGATCTAATTAAATTAAACATAAACTCTTTTATGCCTAATTTAAAAAATTAATTTAAAATCTCCATTTTAATTAATTTTAGGGCTATTCACATAAATTAATCTCTAATTCATACAAAACTCTTTTCATATGAATTAATTTGTCATACATAAACATTTTTTAAATATGAAAAATCAGATTAATTATATGAATATCATTGTCGAAAAAATTAGAAAATTAGAGATCTAAAATTCAAATTTTGAATTTTGAAAATTAGGGTTGAATTTTCAAAATTTTCGGCTATTTTAGATTGAAATATTAAGCAATTAAATCTCTATTTAATTAATTCCAATTAAATAATTCAATCCATAATTCAATTCCTCCCCTTAATCAAATTAAAATTAGCCATAAAATACATCAAAATAAATTATATTATAATGACCAAAAAACTATATGCAAGGGGCTAAACTGATACCACTGTAGGATTATAGGTACTATAAGCGGAATTTCATGAATCTAATTCATAAGCACCCAAAACAGGATCTCATGCATATACAATTAAGGATCACATAATAGTTTAGAAAGAACCTTTGATGCGTAATTTCCACAAAGAATCGCCAAGAACTTGGAGAGAGAACCTCAGACGTGATTCCTGTACTTGGTCCACCAATCCAGATCAACACTCCACCAATGCTAGTTGGAAGGAAGAAAACGTTCTTCTTTTCTTGGAGTAAATAACGTGGCCTTTTAGAGAGAAAAGAGGAGAGAGAAAATATTGTGAGATACTAAATTATTTTTCTCTTCTGATTACCTAACTAAATATAAGAATAATTAGGTTAGGCAACCCCTCCTTTTCCTCTCTCTTGGTCGGCCACACTAGAGCCCATTATGGGCTTTAGGTTTTCTTTTGTTGATCCAAAAATATAATGTGTGACCTTGTAGGATCCATTTAAGTGGGTTTTGGGTTTATAGATATATTAAAAGACGTTCCTAAACAAGGAACCGTGCCACGTGGCAACTATCCTTTAGAGTGTTTATTTCATGTAATCCACACACAATAAAAAAAAAGAAAATACATGATATAAGATTTGATCCCATGACTTCAAACTTATATTTTTTTTTGAAAGAGAAATTTCATTAAATGAAGGCCAAACGACATCTACAATAAGTATTAAAGAAAAATTAGATATAATCACACAAGATCAAATCAAATTTTTCTTCGAAGAAACTACAATGAACCAGATCGAGCAATACAGCGCAACCTCCTTGTATTTGCTGAATCACGCAGCTATTGATGGGGAAGTCTATCATTTTGACATAGTTTGGGGAAGAAAATTCTTGATTTAACCAGGTTGACCGCATCCGAATTTCCAATACTTCGATGTTGATGGTCTTGAACTTCAACCAATAGGAACAATGTCTCATACCAATTTTTAAACTTCCACGTGGGAAGAGACTAAAACTAAACTCCAAACTCCCATAAGAGGAGAGAAAGAACCCAAAAATTGGGTAGAAAACTCTCAAAAAGTGAGAGAATGGAATATTATTAATAACAAAAACAATTAAAACTAGAAGAAAAAAGAAGAATTGGGGGCTTACCACCATCGAAAGGATGATGGTAGCCCCAAACTAAAAGAAAAAATTAGGGTTTTTTTGGAGGAAGAGGAGAGAGGAGAGAGGAGAGAGGGGAGAGGAGGAGGCGACTTCAAACTTATATAGTAAAGTTTTAACGACTAAACCAAGTAATGTCTGGTGTTATAATTTTAAATTAAATGATAATAAATGAAAATTATAATTATCCTGAGCATAGCCCTAGCCTAAATACTCGTTATCTTGACTCTTGATAATCCATTTTGTAGATATATACTAGATATACACCAATTGAAAAAATATCTATGTTTAAGATATCAATTTTTATCCTTTACTGTACTTCTAGATAATTAAAAGTATCAAGGATTAATATTTAATATTATGCACTGAAGCGCATGAAAATCAAAGTATTGCATGGACCAAGTATTTGGAAATTGGAATATCAGAACACCGAGAATAAAATGCACGAAGGAAAAATTTCCCATTTGTTTATGCATTAAACATTTTGTTTTCATTTGAATTGACATTCACTTATATACACCAGCTTCCAATTTAAAGCGGAAAACAATTAAATTCAGGCCTATTAATAGGTAAAAAATGACATTCATCAAGAATAATGCTTGATTGATCACTGTTATTCGTTGATTCTAGTGGCCTGCACCTGGACTACGGCCTGGGGTAGTTGGTCTAAAATCATCTAAACTTTCAATTGTCTTCTTGCTTGTAAGCTCATCTTTCTTCATCAATGGCTGACCATTTGTTGCCTTGAAGAAATGCTGTGGCGGCGGCGACGGCGGTGGTGTGTGCGCATGCATGTGCCTTGAGCTTGAAGCAACGTGACCTCGACATTTCTTGCACTTCAAATGTCTAGCTTCAATGGGCAAGACTTGATGAGATAGAATGATAAACACAAGAAAAAGTAAGGTACAAAGACCATCTAATGAGTTGTTCTTTGCCATAATAATTAGAAGTTAATTAGAGAATTTATGAGAAGTTTTAAACTAATTTGTAAGTGTATTATGATGGGAAAATTTTATAGTATGTTCTTGAGTGAGTAAGAATATATATAGAGTGGTTTTGTGTGTGGTATATGAATAGCTCTTCCCCTTAGATGGGGTATTTAAGGGTTGCATTAGGAGGAGAGAGAGAAAGAAGAGGAGAATATAAACTAATAAAGTATGAGCAAGTTGTACAGTTGTGTTTAGTTGGAGCTTTACAAATATAATAGTAGAGCGTGGTAATGTAGTTTAGAAAGGCTAATTAAAGGCCTCTTAGGAATAGCGACAGTAGTCTAAAAGAGTACGAGATTTTTCGGTGAGAGTGACTTACAGAAAGGAAGGAGCTTATTAAAACTAATGTTAGTCTCTCTCGTCATCTCTTCGCGTGCTAGTCGGAGAACTACTTGTGCTTCCACCCTTCCACTGTCTCCGCTTAAGCCAGTTTTCTTTACCTTAGATAAGGTGATACAATATGAATATATAATCGGATTTGATCATAAGGGGTTGTTTGACTCATTATTTTTAGCTCCAAAAAACGTAATTAATTATCGATTTTCTTTTCTTTGTTTGTTTGATTCTTTCATCAATTCATTATCATTACTTGATGATAATGAATTACCCAATTACTTACCTTCCCCTCCCCCCACACCCGACCTTGGGGGTTGTTTTGAGGGGAAACCTCTCAGGGTCCATGAACATAAGGGACCCAGTTTTAGAGAAACTTGAATAAAATAAAACAACAACTTATTTAATGAAATTAAGTTTGGCTTGCTGGTTTGCTCTACATTTGTTATTGTGGGAGATAGGTTCAAAACCCACAAGTATAGAAAGTTTATTTTTCTATTCTAAACTTCTTTTTACATTTTTTTTCTAATAATATTTTTCTTTTCTAATCCCTCTGTTCCACAATACTTTTTAACCTTCCTATTTTTATTTGTCCTACCTTTCCTATTTCATTGATTACATAAAAAAGGACAAGCAAACCTCACAACTGTCTAATTCCTTCTGTTTGATTTTCTAATTATCTGCAACTAGTCTACAAATTGCTAAAGTTTCTTTTTCACTACTCTGCAAATATCTATATCATAATTCATAGTGCATCAGAATTCTTTGGTTTTTTTGGTTGATAATTTAGGGTCATTCTCATTAACTGTCAATGAAAAAAGTTATAATGAGAGTTAAAAGGCATCAAATATCTTTGCTTTTATCTCTTCTTCTTGATCGATGTGTGAGTTGTGACGACTATCAATATATGCGCAGTGTTTGAGACTTGAATAAGTTCTAAAAAAAAGAATAAAATTATAAATCTTGAAAGTAGTAAGTATGTTAGGGTATTTTTGTTATGTTCAGCTTTGGATGAAGTAAATATATTACACATAGAATTGTAAATTGTACGGTTAGGATGACATATTAAAATCAACAGTTTAGAATTTATATTAGAGGTGATTAGGGTGATCGACACTCGCTGTAGACTCATTGGTAAGTGTTAAATAAAGTACTAGCTACTTAGTGGGGATATTCTAGCTCCACCACCATATATAAAAGGCCCTAAACTTTTGTTTCGCCTTGGGACTATAAAATGTCAGTAACGAGTAACGACCCTGCCTCCCCTCAAGTAACAAAATCCATTACTTGGTGGTAATAATGGTTACCATTCATTTCCATTCCTTCGCTTGAACCAAACACTCAATAAAGGTAACCATTTTTATTACCATTTTCCTCCTTTATTTGTATCCATTCCCGTTCCGTTCCATATCTTGAACCAAACGACCCCTAAAATTAAACAAAATTTTAACCATATAATAAAAAAGTATATTTATATGAGAATTTATTACATTCATCTCAAAATGTATTTTTCAAAGATCTAATATTCATAAGTTTTACTAATACGAAATGAAAATATAAGGTAATAAACTTATGTAAGTATGATCCGAAACTAAGATCGGCAAAAATTAAGCACTGTAGCATCTGGATGCATCTCCCTCCAATTCTTAGATGCATATACCCTGTCAAGTCGCTCATAAATTCTTGCTTCTCCTTGCCTGTTATTACACCATGTATACTGATAAGTCGGTTTTTAGTTGCATATAGGTAGGTATTAAGTCTCATTTTCATGAAGTTTTTAGTGCTTCTTAGATCGAATTGCATGATTTGAGCATTCTTTTGAACCATTGTGTTATTTCGAGATACTTTCGGCTCTTTTATGTGATTTTCAGGTTCTTGAGGCCAATTGTGACTAAGAGAAGCTAATATGGTTCGTAGATGGTCTACTTGGCGGTTTCCGGATGCGAGAAGATGAGTTTGAGTGCTTTGGGGTTGAAAGAATGATGATATTGAAGAATACTTTCTTTGCGGGACCAAGCAGAATCTCGCTTGCCCATGCACCAAGGCGCACGCCCAAGCAGAATCTCGCTTGCCCATGCACCAAGGCGCACGCCAGCGTAATCTCGCTTGCCCACGCACAAGGCGCACGACCAAGCGAGATTTCGCTTGCCCGTGCACTATTGTAAACCAAAACACCAAAAACCTTACATTTCGTGTGCACGCCTGCCAGGATTCTCGCTGACCGTGCACCATGCTGCACGCCCGTGCAATATCCTGCTTGCCCGTGCACACTGCTACTCGTCAGAATTTCGCGACTTTTAATTATTTCCTTTTCTAGTTTATGTAGGCGATATTAGGTTTTATTAAACTGACTTTTGAGGAGTTTTTCATTATTAGAAAAGAGAGTATTAGTTTTTAGAGAGCTTTTGGAGAGAAACTCCATTATTGAACCTTGATTACTACAAGTTGGCTACTTTGGATTGATTCATTCAAGTAAAGAATAAGTTTTTCTACTTTCTTCTCTTCCTTTATTGTTATGTCTTTTAATTTATTTATTAATTGCTTTGTTATTTCAATTATGAGTGAGTAGTTCTATAATCTAGGGTTAAGTTGAACCCTAGCAATGATTAATAGTACATGAATATCCCCCCCCCCCATAACCCCAATTTGATGTGATTAATTGTCCTTGCTTAATTGAATTGTGCTTATTTTCATTATCATACTAGGGATAGGTGATTTTGAATTGATTCCTTATGTCTTGTTTTCAATGGGAATTGAACCTAGATGGATTTATTGATTCAATCAAGAGTATCAATATCTCTATGGGAATAAGTAGATAGGATTACTAGGAATTAGTTTGTGATGCCATGTTTAATGTCTCTTTCTTGCATGATTCCATGTAAATAGGTATGATTGCTTGTTTAGCGTAGCCATAGGTACTCGGGAGAGATCTTTGGTATTTTTAGGGTGCATTACTCCTTTTGGATCATTGATTATGTTTATTGGGATGGGAATTATTCATGTATTATTCGTGCTAGTGGGGATACTTAATTCTAGATGCCTTTATTAATTGATTTTACCGCGTGTGCTATTAGTAGTTGTTATAGTTTAGCGTTAGTATCAGTTCAACATCTTTTCCACCGTTGTTTGTCACTTGTTTAGTTAAATTAAGTCAAGATATCTAGTGTTTGATATTGTTTGTCTCTGTGGATTCGACCTTGACTTGCCCTGCTACATAGTTAGGAGGTTAGTTAGGAATTATCTTTGTTAGGTACGCGACACGCCTATCAAATTTTGGCGCCGTTGCCGCGGACTAACGGTATTAGATTAGTTTATCTTTGATTGAGTTAGCTAAACTTATTTTTGTTCGATTATTGTTACTCTGTTTGTTGTTTGATCTCTTTTCTTTCAGTCTTCTTTATTGCATGCACACTCGTAGCAAGGGTCCAGAAGATCTAGCTACTCTTGATCGCGAGATTGAAGCTACAACAAGGAGATTAGGAGGTCAACGAAGAAGACAACAACAAAGATCAACAATGGGAGATGAAACACCACCAAAGTCTCTACGAGAATATGCTATGCCCGATGAGACCACCACCACCAGGCCAACCACCAATGCAACACACTTCGAGCTTAAGCCATAATTTATTCAGTTTATTTCACAGGACTCTTATGCGGGAACACCAAAAGAGAGCCCTACTAATCATTTGGCTAGCTTTCTAGAGAAGTGTAATACTTTGAAACTAACAAATGTTTATGATGATCTGATTTGATATTGTGCTTTTCCTTTTTCTCTCAGGGACGAAGCAAAGGAATGGTTAAAAGAAGAAGAAGTGAGAAAGATCGCCACATGGCCAGAACTGAAGAAGGCCTTTCTCTACAAATTCTTCCCTCCTATGAGAACTTCAAAGTTCAGAAATGAAATATCTGGTTTTCAACAACACGAATTGGAGTCTCTCTATGTGGCATGGCAGAGGTATAAGGCTTTGCAAAGACAATGCCCACACCATGGCATTCCTGAGTGGATATTGATTCAGACATTCTACAATTGTCTGAAGCATGAGGTTAGAAGTTCTATTGATGCCTCATCTGGCGGTACTTTCATGGCCAAAACTCCGGAAGCTGCTAAGACATTGTTGGATGATATGGCTGCTAACAACTATTTGAATGACTGGAGTGTGTCTCGTGGAGCCCCTAAAAGGGGAGGTAAGTATGAGGTTGATGCTATTGCTACTTTGACTAACACTGTGCAGGTTTTGGCGGCCAAGGTTGATCAATTGAGTAGCGGACCAATAACACCTATTTGTGAGATTTGTGAAGTGCAGGGTCACTCATTGAATGAGTGTCAATACAACACCATGGGCATGATATCTGAGCAAGCCAATGCCCTCCTAAACACAAACACAAGACCACAAAACAACCCATACTCAAACACATATAACCAAGGTTGGAAGAATCATCCCAATTTCTCCTATAAAAATAACCGACCTCAACCTCCACACACCAACTACTCCCAACCACCCGACTTCCAACAAAGACCACCATTCAACTCCTCCTCCTCATGCTCAACATCCAACCTTGAAACCATCATAGAGAATTTAGCTTCTTCTCAGGCAAAACAAATTGAATATCAAGCGAAGCAGAATGACTTCTTCAGCAACTCCCTTCAACAAATTCATGCTCATAATAAAATGATGGAAAATCAGATGACCCAACTTGCTCAACAAATAAGTCACCTCTCAAAACCTTCAGGCCAACTTCCAGGACAAATCGAACCAAACCCAAAGGGGTATATCCATGCTATCTCATTGAGAAGTGGTAGAGAATTGCAAGATCCCTGTAGGAAGGTGAATGACCAAAGGAATAGTGCAGAAGAGTCCAAAAAGCCGAGTGAAGAAGATCAAGGCGAAAAAGTGTTGGAAGAGGAAGCTAAGGAGACTGAGAAAAAGGAACCTGTTGTCATACCTATTACACCATACAAGCCACCTGTTCCATTCCCTCAAAGATTGGCACAAGCAAAGCTAGAGAAGAAGTATGGGAAGTTCCTTGATATTTTGAAGAAGTTGCACATTAACATCCCTTTCTTGGATGCTATCTCGGAGATGCCTTCTTATGCTAAGTTTTTGAAAGACATGCTTTCCAACAAGAGAAAAATTGAAGAGAATGTCATTGTTTCACTAACAGCTGAGTGTAGTGCTATTTTGCAGAACAAGCTTCCAACAAAGCTCGGAGATCCAGGCAGTTATTCTATTCCTGTTAAGCTTGGTGATATTGAAATCAAGAATGCCTTATGTGATCTTGGGGCAAGTGTCAGTCTCATGCCCTTGTCAATCTGCAAGAAGCTTAATATGGGTGAATTGAAACCCACACGCATCTCCTTACAACTAGCAGATAGAACAGTCAAGTTCCCCCTTGGCATCCTTGAAGATGTTCCTCTTAGAGTCGGAAAATTTTTCATTCCATGTGATTTTGTTGTTATGGAAATGGAAGAAGATGCAAACGTTCCTATTATTCTTGGGAGACCCTTTTTGGCCATTGCTGAAGCTATAATTGATATGAAAAAGGGAAAAATCACCTTTGAAATAGGTGATGAGAAGATGGAGTACACACTCACAAACTCCATGGCTTCTCCATCTATGGGAGAAATTGTTGAGAGAGTGGATGTTCTCAATGAGGATACCTCGGTTATATCTAGCACTCCTTCCTCTGCGTCGATTGACAGATCACTTGCAAAAATCCAACATTTAGTTGCTGAGATTAAGGCAGAGCAATGCATTATAAAGAAGAACTTGTCATCCATATTTACAATTTTGGAAAATTTCAATACTTGGATACAGTCACCAGGGTTCCCGAACCCTTCACTCTCCCCTCCTTAGTGAGGATTTGTGAGTACCCTGCCCCTTTCTTTGTGTCTACTCTTTACCTTTGTCACATTGCGGACATTGTGACATGCTAGTTTGGGGGAGGGATTTACCACATCATTTGTACATATTCATCATTTAGGCATTCTATATTCCCCGTTCTCGCATATAGTTTCATTATTAAGTTGCATTTTAGGTTGCATTTAGGATTGATCTCTGCTGATAGTACACACTAAGCTTGGTTCTATGCTCATCTCTATGTGAAGTCTAAGCATGATTTGAATAACTCTGAACTATTTTTGATCTCTCCTTGCTCGTTGTGATTTGAATGGTTTGTGGTAAGACGGTTTGATCCTCCCAAGGGAGACTTGACTATACTTGTTAGCCAAAAATCTACCTAGTGAGGTTATTTGAGCCTAATGGACTAATATCTTTTTAGTCTTTCTTTTCATGTGTGATGCTCTTCCTTGGTTATTATTCTCTAGAACTTGCATTGATACTCCTCGAGACCGCATTGACTTGTTTATGCATTTAATATGATTGAGGCAATTGTTGTTTCTGAGCTACATGGTCAAATGCCACCTACATTGATTACTCCCTTTTTGTTACCCCTTTGAGCTTAGCCTGTTTCTTTTGATTAACTACATCTGTAACCCTTTACCTTGTCCTACCTTGGGGATTGTGAAGCTATGTTGATGAAGTTAAGTGTGACATTGAATATATTTTGTGGTATTTGATTGTGTTGAGTTCACCTCCTCATAGTTACTTTCTTTGAAACTCCTATTATTGTTTCCTCTTGTAGATGATTAGTTAAATCCTTTATTGAAAAAAAAAAAGGAAAAAAAAAGAAAAAAAAGATTGTGATTTATGACTTTAGTGCGTAATAAAAAGAAATTGGAGTTTATAGTTGAGGAGTTATGAATTAGTTAAAGAAAAAAGAAAAAAAAAAAGCTCCACTTTCCCCTTTGAGCACCACTTTTCTAGAACTTCCCACACCCATACCTTAAGCCTTCATTACAAACCATATAAGCCCTCATGATTCTTCGCATATAACGTAGTCCCGTAGCGGTGGAGAGTGAGAAGATGTGCAAGCTTATGGTAGGATATAATCAATGGAATGGAGCCTTGAGCGATTATTTGACCCTTTTATACACATTAAGGCAAGTTTGGGGGAGCAAAGTGGTAATATTGGTTGTCAAGTCACAATTATGAGATCTAGGACTTGGATTGAATAGTTTTGTGTTTATTCCCTTCATGGTTCCATTTTCACATTGAAGATTGATTTGAAAACCTTGTTGTGTGTGTGCTTGAAGAGTTTTTGTCTTACTTTTCCCTATGTTTCATGTTGGAATGCTTGAGGACAAGCATTAGTTTAGCTTGGGGGAGTTTGATAAGTCGGTTTTTAGTTGCATATAGGTAGGTATTAAGTCTCATTTTCATGAAGTTTTTAGTGCATCTTAGATCGAATTGCATGATTTGAGCATTCTTTTGAACCATTGTGTTATTTCGAGATACTTTCGGCTCTTTTATGTGATTTTCAGGTTCTTGAGGCCGATTGTGACTAAGAGAAGCTAATATGGTTCATAGATGGTCTACTTGGCGGTTTCCGGATGCGAGAAGATGAGTTTGAGTGCTTTGGGGTTGAAAGAATGATGATATTGAAGAATACTTTCTTTGCGGGACCAAGCAGAATCTCGCTTGCCCACGCACCAAGGCGCACGCCCTGCGTAATCTCGCTTGCCCACGCACAAGGCGCACGCCCAAGCGAGATTCCGCTTGCCGTGCACTATTGTAAACCAAAACACCAAAAACCTCTGTTTCGTGTGCACACCCAAGCGGGATTTCGCTTGCCCGTGCACCATGCCGCACGCCCGTGCAAGATCCCCGCTTGCCCGTGCACACCGCTACTCGTCGAATTTCGCGACTTTTAATTATTTCCTTTTCTAGTTTATGTAGGCGATATTAGGTTTTATTAAACCGACTTTTGAGCGGTTTTTCATTATTAGAAAAGAGAGTATTAGTTTTTAGAGAGTTTTTGGAGAGAAACTCCATTATTGAACCTTGATTACTACAAGTTGGCTACTTTGGATTGATTCATTCAAGTAAAGAATAAGTTTTTCTACTTTCTTCTCTTCCTTTATTGTTATGTCTTTTAATTTATTTATTAATTGCTTTGTTATTTCAATTATGAGTGAGTAGTTCTATAATCTAGGGTTAAGTTGAACCCTAGCAATGATTAATAGTACATGAATATCCCCCCCCATAACCCCAATTTGATGTGATTAATTGTCCTTGCTTGATTGAATTGTGCTTATTTTCATTATCATACTAGGGATAGGTGATTTTGAATTGATTCCTTATGTCTTGTTTTCAATGGGAATTGAACCTAGATGGATTTGTTGATTCAATCAAGAGTATGAAAATCTCTATGGGAATAAGTAGATAGGATTACTAGGAATTAGTTTGTGATGCCATGTTTAATGTCTCTTTCTTACATGATTCCATGGAAATAGGTATGATTGCTTGTTTAGCGTAGCCATAGGTACTCGGGAGAGATCTTTGGTATTTTTAGGGTGCATTACTCTTTTTGGATCATTGATTATGTTTATTGGGATGGGAATTATTCATGTATTATTCGTGCTAGTGGGGATACTTAATTCTAGATGCCTTTATTAATTGATTTTACCGCGTGTGCTATTAGTAGTTGTTATAGTTTAGCGTTAGTATTAGTTCAACATCTTTTCCACCGTTGTTTGTCACTTGTTTAGTTAAATTAAGTCAAGATATCTAGTGTTTGATACTTGTTTGTCTCTCGTGGATTCGACCTTGACTTGCCCTGCTACATAGTTAGGAGGTTAGTTAGGAATTATCTTTTTTAGGTGCGCGACACGCCTATCATATACATCGGTCCATGAAATGGTATTTCACTTAGTACGTTACTCACCCTCCATTGACTAAATTCTTTTTGTCCCCGTGTTTATGGCCGCCTACCCATTTTTTGATTCGAAAATTCAGTTTGATTGAAATCACCCATGACTACGTAGTTTACATCATCCAATTTTATATTTTTCGATACTGTCTCCAAGACCTGTTGTCTGTTAGCATAATACGGCGACCCATACAACAACAAAAGTTTCTATTCATATTTAACACCATTATTTACATCGGCTACATTGCAAGCTACAAAGTTATTACTTGTACTACATACATTGTTGGAACACAAGGTGACACTCAAGAAGGGGGGGTTTGAATTGAGTGGCTAAAACTAATCGATTTTCGCAAAAACACTCTTATGGCACGGTCTGCGGTGCACTCGTGTTATTCACTCGTAAATTCTCCGATTAATGTTTTTGCTCGAACGAAATTGTATCAAACAAGAAAACAATGAAATCAAATAATAAGACACAAGAATTTAACGTGGTTCAATCTCACCTCTGAGATCTACGTCCACACAAACTACTCTTTTATTATTTGAATCGTAAAATACCAAACCCTTGATACAATTCGATTCCCCCACTACTAACTCTAGTAGTGCTCCCCAACACTTAACCCTAAGTGTTGCTACTCTCTATAATATGAAAGATTACAGAAAGAAAAGATTCCTCAAAGACGTACTTCTTATTCAAGCAAATAGAGGATCGTTACAAGCTTTGTTTAGAAAACTTACTAGAACTCTGTGCCGTACACTGTGCTATGGGAGTCCGTTTTCAGCTCTCAAAATCTTTATCTCTCCAAATCTGAAAACGTGGTTTGCTCCAATGATTTCTATCCCTTATATAATTCAATCAGCTGAATAAAAATCCTTCTCCAAGATGTATTATCTTTTTGAACAATTTTTATTCCTAAAATAAAGGGATAAAATTCTTTTCCTTTTCAAAATCCAATTTTATCTTTTATAAAAAACTGATTTCCTTTACTCCTTGTAAGATAAGGATTCCTCCATATCTTATGCCAACTCTAAATTAGATTTTAAATCAGTTTTTATCTAAACAAACTTTATAAAAATCGTTATCATTAAAAATCAGTTTTTCTCTTTTTACAATCTTTTTAGAAAATCTTTTAAAAAAATGTTTTCTTTAAAATTAGTTTTTTATTAAAACTCTTCTTTTTCTTTTTTTTCACATTTTATCTTTTATAAAATCTTGTTCTTAAAAATCAGATTTTTTTAAAACTCTTTTTTCCGAAAATATTTTTAAAGAAACGTTTTCTTTAAAATCAGTTTTTACAAAACTCTTTATCCGAAAATCTTTGTAAAAAATATTTCCTTTTAAAACTAATTTTCGAAATTAAAAACTCCCCTTTTTATATTCTTTAAATATAGAAACATGAAATTAATATAATTACCTATTTTCTTAACTCTAAAAAAATAGTTAATCATCCTAATTTCATATTTCTAGTTTAGCACAAAGTTCCAATACGTTAATTACATTGCATAACCATGACTAAGAGCATAACTAGACCTAAGCTTCCTTATCTTCAAGTTCTTGATCTTTCATGAACATCCAATCTTGATAGTTTTCTTTGATCACTGTTACACACATACATGTTATAGCATAGAGTGTTTATCATCATCAAAATAATATTGACTTAGAGTCACAACAAATTCCCCCTTTTTGATGATGACAAACTAATAATACTTCCCCCTCAAAATATGCACCATTAATCACATTAGGGAAGATAACTCAACATCATTCACAAGTAACATGTTTATTAGGATAACCAAATACGAGAGCATCAACATGTTCATTAGTCTAAGTATTATACCCATCTTTCCCCTTTTGACATTATAAAAAAGGAGAGCATCAACATGTTTAGCGAGTCAAAGTGAGATATAGTCAGCAAAATAATGCAAGTAGCTCAAGCAATAGATACTAAGGATGCTGGTGCTATGTCATAATCCAACTCACAATCCGAAGTCATTAAGCAAAAAATAATCCAACTCACAATCCGAAGTTATGAAGCAAGAAATAATCATGAAGGATCATAGCTAATAGCTAAGAAAGTAAGAAAAAGATAGGTAATGCAAGCTTGAAGATTTGAAATGGCAATTGGCTCAACAAGTGCTTAAACCTTTCTTTTAAGATCTTCAACTTCCGCAAATAAACATCATAGGACTTTCTTCATCGTGGCACTGTGTGTGTTTCTGTGCCGGGAGAACAATCTATTCCCTTCCAAATATAACTAATCTTCGGATATACTGGAATCCAAAATGATGATCTTCAAAACTTTGATAATTTTCTTCACATTTGAATTGAACTCTATGACTTATCTAAAATAAGTGTCTTACTCTCCTTTTCTTTTCTTTTCTTTTTTTTTTTTTTTTTTTATGAAGGAGAAGCAGACCATACAATATTATTAGAGTCAATCAATAAGAGATCAAAGATAATAAGTTAATTTGGACCTTATTTTCCTTTTGATACATCTCCTGGCACTGTGCCTTGCACAGTGTGAATCAATACTTTTCATTCTTTCACGTAATGTTTCATTCCAACCTTTTCATGTTCCCCCTTAACTGATGCGTCTTTTTCTTCCATCATCTTATCAAGATGTTCTTACCCCTCAAATTATTATTAATCAAGATTAAAAGCACTTGTTGAACTTTGGATCAATGGGTGAGGAAAAGAAGGATAATAATAGGGAAATGACGATAAGGTGAGACATATGAAAGAAAGAAATAATGAGGCACGAATGTCAAACTCATAAATAGAAAATAAGAATATCGGGATAAAGATCAACCTTGCCATAGGAGAAAGAATTAGCATTTCATAGCTCAATAACTCGGCAACTTAGGATCATATAGCTCATTAGTTCGACAACTTAGGATCATGACATTAGGACAGCATCATTAGACCATTACGAGTCCTTTTTATACCAAGTAGACTTTTTCTCACAGTGTTTCACAAAGACATGCATCAACACTCTAATTAGCATATTTAAAGGAGGACAACAAGCATAATAATCAACTAATTTTCAGAAATTAATCCCAAAGCCACAAATTGTATTGTAAAATATTCATGCATGAAATTCAACAAAATTACCTTGATCACACAATTGGGATATGCTTAACAATTTTTTTCAAACCACTTACCAACATCACATTCTCTATGGAGTGTGTTAGGGATTTGCCGACGTTTCCAATACCACTTATTTCTCCCTTTTGTTGTCGCCAAATGTAACACAACCTCCATGGTAGGCTACTAGTGAGAGGAATTGAGATTTATCACCAGTCATATGTCTTGAGCAGCCACTGTGGAGATACCATAGGCTGCTTCCTCTCATGTTTACCTGCAAAAAGATCACTTGTTAATTTTAGGAACCCAAATCTGTTTGGGTCCCTTTTTCTTTCGTTGAGCTTCTAATAAGTCTTTTCTAACCCATATTTGAGTTACATACTTTACATTTTTCGCAACACTCTTTTTCTTGACATTACAATTATCCATAAGATGTCCATTCTTTCCACAGAAGTTGCAAATCAAATATTCAGGTTGATCGACATATTTTCTTTTACGAAAGTCTCTTTCAAATTTTTTAGCACTGTGCCTTACACTGTGCCTCTGGTCTGTATATCCTAAACCAATTCTGTTTCGATTGCTAGTTGTATTGGAGATATAGTCTAAGGCTTTTTGACCATCTAACCATTTTTCATACATTTTTCGAGCATTAGTCAATTGTGATTCCAAGAATTCAACAGAAGTATTTAGATCACTATTTCTTTTTCTCGAAATTTCTAATTCTCTCTTAACTTTATCAAGTTCTTCACTTATCTTAGCATCACTAAGCAGCATTAGTGGAACAATTCTTGATTTCTGTCTTGAATTCTTTAGTTCAACTAACTCATGATTTAGCGATTCAATTTGCTTTTCAAGACTCGATTTTTCAGCTTCTAACACAGTGTATGGCACTGTGTCATTTACGATTTCGTTAGCAAGAGACTTTTCGTATCTTAGAGCGTTTATCTCAGTATCTTTCTCTTCAATAATTTTTTCAAGTTCATCAGTCTTCTTCATCAGTTCTTTACAGTCCTTTAATAAATCCTTATATTCCAATTCCAACCCAATCTTTTGCTTAGTAAAATTTTTTACTTCCTTTTTCATGATTGAAAAATCATCATTCATTTCTTGACAATCATCAATGATATTTCCAAGCAAAGTAACAAGTTGGTTTTTTGAAAGAAGATGTATTGAAGGTTTTAGAGAAAGAAGACTTACCTCACTGTCTTCAGTTTCATCTTGGGAGTTCGAACTTTTCGCCATTAGACACAAGTGAGAGTCGTCCTGGCACTGTGCCTTTCTCTGTGATGTCTGTACAGCATTCAGACATAATTTTTCCTCATGGCACTGTGCCTCTGACTGTTCTTCGTCAGAATCCGAATCTCCCCAAACGGCAGCAATCATTGCCTTTTTGAATTCTTTCTTCGATTGCTCCCTTCTTTCTTTGGGCTTCTCATCATCCCATAAGGGACATTCTTTAATCCTGTGATTTAACTCTCCACACTTGAAACAACCCGAATTAGTAGCACTTTTCTTAAAGTTAGAGGTAGTGCTCTTACCTTTGAAATTTTCATATTTTCTAGGATTGTTGTTTTTGTTCTTTTTGAGAATTTTTTTAAATCTCCTAGTAAGAAAATCAATATCATCATCACTATCACTATTTTCAATTTCCAATTCAGTTCTCAAGGCTATACCTTTACTTTTTGGTTCATTAGTTTTAGAATCTAAGACAAGTTCATGAGTCATTAATGATCCAATAAGTTGTTCTAGTGAAAGTTTAGTCAAATCTTTAGCTTCTTGAATAACGATTATTTTTGGGAGCCATCGATTTGTTAAACTTCTTAACACCTTTCTCACTAAATCTTCAGAAGTATATGTTTTTCCTAGAGAACGTAATTCATTAGTGATTAGTGTAAATCTAGTGAACATCTCTTTAATTGATTCGTCCTTATTCATAGTAAACAATTCATATTGTTGGACAAGCAAATCCATTCTAGATTGTTTTACCTCATTCGTACCTTCGTGGGCCAACTCCAGTGTGTCCCATATTTCTTTTGCTGTAGTACAAGCCGAGATCCTTGAGTATTCATCAGGTCCAATTCCATATTGGAGAATACTCATAGCTTTGAAGTTTTTTTCGGCTTTTGCATAGTCAACTGAATTATAGTCGTCTTCATCCTTGTCGACCATCTTTCCTTCAGCATTTTTGGCTTGGATAAGGATTGGTCCTTTCCTTATGATTTTCCAGCATTCATAGTCCGATCCTTGGATGTAGATACTCATCCTAGCCTTCCACCATCCGTAGTCTTTTCCGTTAAAAATCGGACACTTTGTATGTCTATCTCGAGAGTCATCTTGCATGTTCATGACTTCTATTCTCTAGGGATGAGCCATTTGAGAATAACCTGCTCTTATACCACTTGGTGGAACACAAGGTGACACTCAAGAAGGGGGGGTTTGAATTGAGTGGCTAAAACTAATCGATTTTCGCAAAAACACTCTTATGGCACAGTGCCGTGCACTGTGTTATTCACTCGTAAATTCTCCGATTAATGTTTTTGTTCGAACGAAATTGTATCAAACAAGAAAACAATGAAATCAAATAATAAGACACAGGAATTTAACGTGGTTCAATCTCACCTCTGAGATCTACGTCCACACAAACTACTCTTTTATTATTTGAATCGTAAAATACCAAACCCTTGATACAATTCGATTCCCCCACTACTAACTCTAGTAGTGCTCCCCAACACTTGACCCTAAGTGTTGCTACTCTCTATAATATGAAAGATTACAGAAAGAAAAGATTCCTCAAAGACGTGCTTCTTATTCAAGCAAATAGAGGATCGTTAAAAGCTTTGTTTAGAAACCTTAACTTACTAGAACTCTGTGCCGTACACTGTGCTCTGGGAGTCCGTTTTCAGCTCTCAAAATCTTTATCTCTCCAAATCTGAAAACGTGGTTTGCTCCAATGATTTCTATCCCTTATATAATTCAATCAGCTGAATAAAAATCCTTCTCCAAGATGTATTATATTTTCGAACAATTTTTATTCCTAAAATAAAGGAATAAAATTCTTTTCCTTTTCAAAATCCAATTTTATCTTTTATAAAAAACTGATTTCCTTTACTCCTTGTAAGATAAGGATTCCTCCATATCTTATGCCAACTCTAAATCAGATTTTAAATCAGTTTTTATCTAAACAAACTTTATAAAAATGTTTATCATTAAAAATCAGTTTTTCTCTTTTTACAAACAATCTTTTTAGAAAATCTTTTAAAAAAAGGTTTTCTTTAAAATCAGTTTTTTATTAAAACTCTTCTTTTTCTTTTTTTTCACATTTTATCTTTTATAAAATCTTGTTCTTAAAAATCAGATTTTTTTAAAACTCTTTTTTCCGAAAATATTTTTAAAGAAACATTTTCTTTAAAATCAGTTTTTACAAAACTCTTTATCCGAAAATCTTTGTATTTCCTTTCAAAACTAATTTTCGAAATTAAAAACTCCCCTTTTTATATTCTTTAAATATAGAAACATGAAATTAATATAATTACCTATTTTCTTAACTCTAAAAAAATAGTTAATCATCCTAATTTCATATTTCTAGTTTAGCACAAAGTTCCAATACGTTAATTACATTGCATAACCATGACTAAGAGCATAACTAGACCTAAGCTTCCATATCTTCAAGTTCTTGATCTTTCATGAACATCCAATCTTGATAGTTTTCTTAGATCACTGTTACACACATACATGTTATAGCATAGAGTGTTTATCATCATCAAAATAACATTGACTTAGAGTCACAACATACATTGAGATATTAACACTATGAGACCAAAACAAAACTAAACCACCTGATGATTTATTCGCATCCTTCGCCTTGTATTTGGATATCCTAAGGAAACATCTACTTTATTCACCAACTCCTGGATATCATAGCCCTATAATGTTATACATAAATCCCGAAAGAAGAGTTTCAAGAAGACCCATTTAAATGGATGCATGGTGTTTTAATTTTGAGCAAATTCAAGAACTAGTTAAGAACAAATGGAGGGGAGAACGACAGGGATCTCCCATGTATACGGTAGCTAGAAAAGGTGCAGAAGTTAGATATAAACTGTTCGAATGGTGTAAAAAGTTTCAAACGGAACACAATCTGGTATGGGAAGAGGTCTATCAAACCTGTGAGAGGGCTCAAATGGAGTTGACAAATCAGGAAATGGAAGCAAGAAATAACCAGACAACGGAGGCCAATATCAGGAAAGATCAACTGTGGAAGGTGCGAATATAGAGTGACTATTGGCGACAACGGGCGAAAGGAAAAAGTATAATTGTATGGGTATAACCCAAGTACGTTAGCGGACCCCCATGAGGAGTCCGCGAACACAATGACGGACGCGAATATTGTAAGTGTCGCCTAGTGCTCTAACAAGTCAGTTCATGACGTGGTCCGATAACGTTGGCGGTCGCCCAACAAGACAAAATAAGGGAATCTTCCCAAGTGTCAGGTGCACCACAACCGTACACGTGTAAAAGGATTACGCACCCTGTCAGAGGAATAGTACTTCTATAAATACCCCACTAGTACTATTCTGCAGGTACATTCTCTCACACTCAGAATTCTTATCTCTCTCTACTTTCTCTCTCTAAATCCTATTTGGACACGTGCTGACTTGAGCGTCGGAGGGGGTTTCCTCGCATCCCCCCGAGGGTAGTTCACGTTTGCTTCTTGTGCAGCTATTCACCAGCGGACGCCAACTCCAATCCTTGACGGACTCTTTTCAAGACCGTCAACCGTTTCTCAACCGAAACAACTTGGCGCTAGAAGGAGGGGCCTCCCATCTTTGTGAACGCTATCATGGAAAGAGCAAAAAATGACAGCCGTGATCCATCAGAGTTTGAAACCGATCAGGGATCTACACCTATCATTACCGGACCACTCGGTGCACCTCAGTTCAACATCAGGATGGCCGAGAACGTCAATGAACAACAAACTCCTGGGAACAATGTGTCTCAGGTAAACAACGGTAGCGGATCATTTAACTCCGGCTCAATTAAGTCAATTCTCTCCTGAGCAGCTACAAACTGTAGCGTCTTTCATCCAAATGTTACAAGCGGGTACTCCTCAGCCTAACAACACCCCCACTCCTAATGCGAGGGTTGACCAAGTTCGTAGGCGGATGTCAACCGTGAATGGTCGTAACGTCGATAGCACCCTCGTGAGGAGAATGCGGACTTTCACTCAAGAGGGACGCTAGATGGAAAGGCAAATTGAGGACCCAGAGTATGAAGAAGCACTCCTAGAGACAGAGGATCTCAACAATTCTGAGGATGAGCATCAAAGCCGTTCCCGTCGAGAATATAGCACCAACGGTATAAGCAACTATTCATTGGCGGTCATTTGTTGATTAAACCTAAGTTTGTCTCCCTTCATTCAGAAATCTTGAACCACCCTATGCCAAGGATCAAGATGCCGTCCAGCAAATATGACGGCACGTCAGATCCGGATGACCATGTTGCAGCCTATGAAGGGCATATGTATTTATACACGCAGGTGGACGCCATCTGGTGTAAAGTTTTTCTGTCTACTCTGACTGGGATTGCCCAGACATGGTTTAAGAGTATCCAAGCTGGTAACGTTTCTAGTTTTTCTCAGCTTTCGTCTATGTTCAGCACTCACTTCGTGAGTAACAGGCGCCGTGAGCGCACCACTGGCGAGCTGTTATCTATCAAGCAGCGTGAGAATGAGAGCCTGCGAGATTTCGTTGGCCGTTTTAATGCTGAGGCGGTCACTATTCCTCGTCTTCAGCAAGACGTGGCCGTCCTAGCTCTAATGACAGGGCTGAGGGAGGGGTCTGCGTTCAGGAGCTACCTGGACCGTAAAACTTTCACATCGTTAGAGCCAGTCTTGAAGAAGGCCAATGATTTTATTAGGGGTGAAGAGTTTGACCGGGCCCCGAGCGGCCAAAGTCGCGAACCTGAAAAGAAGAAGGATGATAAGCAGAAGAAAGAAAAGGGTCGCGAAAATGATCGCGACCGCGATGAAAGGAAGCAAGAATAAAATGTGGTCAAGAAAGGAAACGACCGCGAGAAGAATGACCACGAAAGGTTCGAGTATAAAGATAAGCTCGGTATATATACGCACCTCACGACCTCAAGAGCTCAGATATATCAGATGAACAAGGACAATGATAAATGATAGCGTCCAAAGCAAATGTTTCACAAAAACGTGATAAGAGCAAGTGGTGCGACTTTCATGGGGATCACGGCCATACTACTGAGAACTGTAGAAATTTGAAGGATAATCTAGAGGATCTGATAAGACGGGGTTAATTCACTCAGTACAAGGCTCAGTCAAAGGAGGGAGGCGCGATAAAGCCAAATAACCAGAATGTGCAATCGCGGATCTCGGAAATTCACGTTATAAGTGGCGGTCCGATTCATGGCGGTAGCATGAACGGAGCAAAGGCCAGCCTAAAAGAGTTCAGGCATCAGGTCAATTTTAACGAAAGCATGCAATGGAGGAGGCCGCCAGTAATGCCCGCCATGTCTTTCACTGTGGAAGACGCGAAGCATGTCGTCTACCCCCATGATGACCCGCTAGTGGTCACGTTGAAGGTATCAAACTGTCTGATCCACATAATTCTGGTGGACGGAGGAAGTTCCGCAAACATACTATATCTCTCCACGTTTGAGAAGCTGATGATCGGCCGGGAGCATCTGAAGCCTGTTCGCTACCCGGTGATAGGTTTCACGGGGGCGTCAGTGATCCCAGAAGGGCTGATAACCCTACCGGTAAGGGTAGGAGAAGATGAGAACGCCAGGGATGTAATGGCGGAATTTTTGGTAGTTGACGTACCAGGAGCTTACAATGCAATTATCGGACGTCCCTTCATCCACGACGTCCAAGGGGTTGTATCAACTTACCATCTTACCATGCTGTATGTTTCCAATATGAGGGCGACAACAAAGTTGAGAGGAAATCAGGAGATGGCAAAATCATGCTATCTAACAGCATTAAAGCAGCCGACAAGGAGAATTCCGGTAGAAGACCTGAATTCGCCAACTCGGAAGCAAAGGCGAGCTCAGAGGAGAGCTCTGGCAAATGAGGAAGAATCCGAGAAAGGGGATGAGGAGATGAAAGAAGTCTCAATGGAAGAGTTGGAATCTAGACCCGATGATGCGCCCAGACCCAAGCCGGACGGAGAAACAAAGCAAGAGATAGCGAAGAGATGTACCCAAAGGTCGGGGGTCAACCTGGTGACTCTCCTAAGAGAAAACACGGATGTCTTCGCGTTCTCGGCGGATGAGATACCGGGAATAGACCCGGCCGTGATGCTACATCGTCTAAATGTTGACAGCACTGTCCGCCCTATCATGCAAAAGAAGCGGAATTTTTCGGCCGAAAAGAACAAGGCCATCAAAGAGGAAGTTGATAAGCTACTGGCGGCTGATTTCATTGAGCCATGTAATTACCCAGAATGGTTGGCAAATGTGGTTATGGTGAAAAAAGCTAACGGTCAGTGGAGGATGTGTGTCGAATTCCACGGACCTTAATAGAGCCTCGCCCAAAGGATCGCTATCCGTTACCAAGAATTGACCGACTAGTAGACTCTACTAGCGGTCACGCATCGCTCGCCTTTATGGATGCTTTCTCGGGCTATCACCGGATTAGTTTCTTTGGAGGCCGATAGAAAGAAGGCAGCATTCATCACGGATTGTGGCGTGTACAACTATAAGGCAATGTCGTTTGGGCTCCGTAATGCAGGAGCAACCTATCAAAAGTTGGTCGATAAGGTATTCGCGGATCAGAGGGGGAGAAACATCGAGGCATATGTTGACGACTCCATCGTTAAAAGTAAAACTGACCACGAACACCTAGACGACTTGGAAGAAACTTTCAGAAAGTTGAGGAAATATAAGATGAAGCTCAACCCAAAGAAATGTGTCTTTGGGATGAGAGCAGGGAAGTTTTTAGGCTTTTTGGTAAGTAAGAGAGGGATTGATGCAAACCCAGACAAAGTTCAAGCTATTGTCGACCTACCTGAGCCAAAAAGCGTCAAAGACATTCAGAGGCTAACAGGGAGAATGGCGGCCCTCACTCGATTCATTTCAAAATCAGCAGACAAGGCTTTGCCTTTCTTTGCATTACTAAGAGGAAATAAGAAATTCGAGTGGGGAGAGGAGCAAAGCAAAGCATTCACGGCAGTAAAAGAGCATTTGCAAAAGCTACCCACCATCACAAGGCCCGAGACTGGAGACGTATTGCAGTTGTATATCTCGGCTTCGCCGAAAACAGTCGCGGCCGTGTTATTGGTGGAGAAAGAGAAGAGGCAGCAGCCAATATACTTCGTCAGCCACATCCTTAACGGGCCGGAGAGCCGTTATCAGTTGGTTGAGAAAATGGCTTTAGCCGTGATTATCGCCGCTAGGAAGCTCAGACCATACTTTGACTGCCATCCCATTCAAGTTCTAACCAATCAGCCGCTAGAAAAGGCGTTGCAAAAGATGGATAGTTCCGGCCGCTTGCTGAAATGGGTCGTTGAGCTATCAGAGTATGATATACAGTATAAGTCCAGGACCGCTATCAAAGCGCAGGCCCTGGCAGATTTTATTGTGGAAGCCTCATATGAGGAAGAAGAAGTAGAGCAAAAGGAAGCCTGGCTACTGGAAGTTGACGGATCGTCCGCTGTTAGCGGATCCGGGGCTGGTATAGTGATGATCAGCCCTGAGGGAAATTCATACCAGTACGCCATCAAGTTTGCTTTCCCGGCGTCAAATAATGAAGCAGAATATGAAGCAGCAATTGCGGGCTTGAGAATGTGTTTGGCGGCGGGCGCTAAGAAAGTACTCTTGAAGACAGACTCACAGTTGGTTAGTGGCCAGCTAAGAGGAGAATTTGAAGTCAGAGAGGCCAACATGATGAAGTACGTGGAGAAGGCCAAGGAGTTAATAGCTCAATTGAACCACTTTGAGATTCAAGCAATACCTAGGGCCGAGAACACGAAAGCGAACGCATTATCCAAATTAGCAAGTTCTGACTCATTTAGCATCGAGAGAACCGTCACGGTGGACATCTTGAAGGAAAAGAGCATCACAGAGCAAATTGTGACCGTCAACAGCATAAACCAGCAAGGGGAGTGGTTTAGTGAGCTGGTGGCGTATAAGCTGACTGGGACGCTTCCCAATGATCCTTCGTCCGCCAAGAAACTGAAGCGACAAGCCAGCTGGTACGTCATATATCAGAATGAGCTGTACAAGAAATCGTTCAGTCTACCTCTGCTTAAGTGTGCAACCGCATGGGAACCCGCGAAGATTCTGGAAGAAATACATGAAGGTATTTGCGGCAATCACATTGGCGGTAAAGCCCTAGCATTGAAGGCACTAAGAGTCGGGTTCTATTGGCCGAGTATGCCGACGGATGCCCAGGGTTATGTTAAGAGGTGCGCCAAATGCCGGAGATATGCCCCCGTCATCAACAAGCCGTAAATGATTTGCATGCCCTATCCTATGCCCAATTCCGTTTGCCCCGGTGGGGAATGGACATCCTGGGACCATTCACCACAAGAATCGGAGGGAGGAGATTCCTAATAGTGGGCATTGACTACTTTACTGAAAGTGGATAGAGGCGTAACCGACAACAAAAATCAAGGTAAATCGAGTCAAGAAATTTATCCGCGGAACATTATGACAAGATTTGGGATTCCCACCGCTATCGTCTTCGACCATGGCGTTCAATTTGATTGTCGTCCCATACAAGCTTTTCTATCAGAGTTTCGCGTGAAGTTTGCATACTCAGCCGTTTGCCATCCCTAGAGCAACGGACAAGCAGAGGCCGCGAACAAACAAATCTTAAATGCCTTGAAGAAAAAGCTAGATGAATTCAAAGGAGGATGGGCTGATATGGTGCCGGCAGTGCTATGGTCAAATAGAACAACAGAGAAGGAAGCGACGGGAGAAAGCCCTTTCAAGCTGGCCTTTGGTGCAGAAGCGGTGCTACCTGTAGAGGTAGGCTTACCCTCTTACCGGATCGAAGCACCAAGACCTTCAAAGAAATGACCAAGCGCTCGGGGAAAGCCTAGACTTCCCGCGAAACAAGGCTCATGGCGGACCGAGAGCACCGCTTACAAAGATAGAATCGCAGAAGGCTTACAATAAGAAAGTCCTAGAAAGGCCGTTAGATGTTGGCGACCTAGTCCTTCGCGAACGCTATGACCCCGCAAGGCGCATACCGAAGGGAAGGCGAGCGCTAATTGGGAAGGTCCTTACGTCATAGCTAAGAAGATTGCTTTCGGTTCTTTCATTTTAAAGAGCATGGATGACAAGGAGCTTAAAAATTGTTGGAATGCTAGCGTCCTAAAGAAATACTATGTTTGATCCAGGAGATGTAATAGGCCGAGAGCCACCTTTCCTTACATAAATAATACAAGCCTCCGCTAGCAATTCATCAATCATCTTATTATTCTCATGTATATTAACTGACCATATGACAGGTCAATAAATTGAAAACAAAAGCCATATGACAGGCTCAAAGTGCGTTAACGGTCATATGACAGACCTAGCACAATACAAAAGCCATATGACAGGCTCAAAGTGCGTTAACGGTCATATGACAGACCTAGCACAATACAAAAGCCATATGACAGGCTCAAAGTGCGTTAACGGTCATATGACAGACCTAGCACATTACGAAAGCCATATAACAGGCTCAAAGTACGCTAACGGTCACATGACAGACCAAGCACAAGAAACTAAAGCCATATAACAGGCTCAAAGTGTGTTAACGGTTATATAACAGACCAAGCACAAGAGCATAAGCCATATGACAGGCCCATGTGCATTAACAGTCATATAAAAGACCAAATGATAATTATCATTGACAAATAAAAAGATTGGCGGACATACAACAATCAGATGATAATTAAAGCGACAGAAACGTAAGATATAAAGTACTTTCCCATAAAATAAAAGCTACTGGCTTGGCGGCCAACTACAGACAAAAAGAAGGCGGCCAAATAAAAGGCTTTTAGTTGGAATCGTACTTATAAAATTAAGAAACGTTAACGTTTACAAACGCCGACATGGGCCGAATAAAAAAAAATATTCAAAAGATTACAAACTACAAGCTATTGGAAGAACAAGAAGAGCTGAGAGAAGGCCGCCAAAAACTTCAAGAGGGGGGGCATCTTGGTCTGTCTGCTCCACCAGATCCCGAGGGTCCGTGTCTGCTATGGCGTCCTCATCGGCAAATTTTGGATCCCCCTCGAATGGCGATAGATGTTGGCCGGTAGCATGAACCTCTTCAATCACATTCCAGTCAAATCCTGGAATGGTCTTGCACACGCACCTCATGGCGGCCGCCCAACCGCCATCATACCTCCTGTGGAGGACCGTTGCGTACTCCTCAGATTGCTGAAACTCAGCAATAGCCTGAGTTCTAGCTTGTGTCTTGGCGTTCCAAGACGCAACCTCCTTTTCGGAGTTAGCGGTCTCCGAGCCTTGGTCAATGCATTAACATTTTCCTCGGTCTCTTCCAGCAGGGCAGCCCTTGGTCTCAGGGTTATCAGCTCATCTTCCAGAGGCTGCAATGCTGTTGTCTTCTCTGCCAACTTGTTCTCCGTCTCCTTCAGCAGATCCTGGTAAGTCTCCACCGACTGCTTGTAGGTGTCGACCAACTTCTGGTACTCAACATACTGCTCTATCAACTCAATAGCAGCATTGTTGGCCTGCAAAGATGAAAAGGGGACGTCAAAAAAAAAAAACAACAAGTGAATGATAATAAAACAAGTGCGAAAACGTACCACAAGTTGGTCGTGAGCCAACCTAGCAGCAGGAGTCACCAAAGATCCTGCCGACCTGTCCAAAGGCAGCTGCATGCCCTTCAGAATACGGTAGGCAAGGATGCCACCGTTCTCGGGGATGTCGGCATACAGCGATTCATCCTCCCTGACGTCCCGATCGGTCGATAAATCTTGCTTGGGAATGATAGGCGGCGAGCAAAAGAGGACGACACCGCGTCACTCAACGACACCTCCTTCTTCTCAATCCACTCATGGTACCGAGAGAAGATGCTGGGAGATAAGTTGGATAAGAAACTGGGCATTGTAATAAGCTCCCGGATCTTCTCGCGGATAGAAGAATAAGAGCCCGAGAGCCAGGAGGCGCCGCTAACATGACCAGAGCCAGGGGCCGTGACAACCTGCTGTCGGATCTCTGGAGGAGCATCCATATGTAAGTCCTCTATCTGGACGCCCTCATCAGTAGGGCCAGAAGTCTCAGGATCCCCCAGGGCCTGCCTCTTATTGGCAGACGTATCTGCCGCAACTGACTCACGCGGCCGCCTCCTGTTACCACCACCACGGGCAACAGGCCGGGAGGTGGACGACCTGATAGGGACGGCAGGGGATGGCTAGCCGCTAGTACCAGTAACAGCGGCAGTAGCGCCCTGAACAGGAACGCGAACAACATTCGCCCCACCGCGACCTCGGCGGATGTTTTGTGGCCCGTTGCGGTTACCTCCCCGACGACCGTTAGTGTTACCGTGCATTGTCTCGTATTCGTAGGAGGGAGCAAGCGGCAAGTGTGTTAGCGGCTTGAGGTTCTCGTCAACGCCAAGTGCGTCGAGATCAAGATGGTCAAAGCCTGCAGACAAACAGGAAGCAGTTTAAAAAAAAAAAAAAACATGTATTACTATTTTCATCAGACGGACCAGTCCGACAACAACACTTACCATTTTCATGAGTAGGGCAGAGCAGCATGGCCGACAAGGGCTCGTTCCCTAGGATGTACTTGGAATGAGGAATCCAATATTTGGACTCTTTAACCCTCGCCTCCTTCCCGTCCTCATAGGTAACTAAATAATCCTCCGTGTCAAAATAATCAAAGGCCGCTAACTCTTCCCCAGTTAACGGAATAATGGGTAAATGCTCCATATGAGGATAATCTTCAGGAACCTGCAACCAAAAGAAGGCATCTTGCCAACCTTTTAAACCAGTCATTTTAGGTTGGACGGTCATCTTCTTGTCGGCTGTAGTTAGCGACCACCAACTTGCCTGCCTAGAGGACCCATTTTTCTTCAGCCAGTGGATGTGGCGGAGCAAATTTAACGTTTCCGGAAAGTCCAAAAAGCGTACAACCCAGATTTACGCAATCAAGTTCCGGATCGCTAAGGGAGTCAGTTGAGCCAAGCACACGTTGAACACGTTCAAGATCTTTACCAAAAAAGAATCTAGAGGAAAGCGGAGGCCAAACTCGAAGTGATGAGTATACACGGCCACGTGACCGGGAGGACAATCTGTCACAATAGCCCCCTCTGGTGGAACTATCAGCCGATAACCCTCGGGAAAATTATATAAATCCCGAGCAACCCTGGGATAGGAAAAATCATTGGCGTCCTGACGCCATGGCCCGTCAATCTCTACACTAAGAGGACCAGCACTATAATCAGCAGGCATCCAAAGAGCATCGAGCCGGTCCCGGCCTCAATCTCATCCTCCATTTGATTGGAGTCGTCAACCCTTAATTCGGCAGCGCGGGAACTTTCCCCAATCATGTGTGCCGACAAAGGCACAGAATCAGCCGCATCCTCAGTAACACGTACAGCAGGACTCGCAGGAGCGCTGCGACGGTGGTAGACAGTCTCCTGACGGACCATAACGGTAGCAATGGAGTCGCTGTCGCCACCTAAATCAATAATATGAGGGTTAGGAGCCACGATTGTCAGAACGGTCGAAAAAAGTCGGCCGTTACCTCCACCCCCAAAGATCCGCCAAGCTATCCAACCAAGCATGCTCTCTAAGAGGTGCTACATCAAGGCCGGGAACGGCATCGGCCGGAGGATGCCTAACGGATCGCCTAGCAAGAATCTGGTGCCTAAGCTCTCTAAGCGTTTGTCGGTCACCACTCTGACTAGCGGATAGATACCTCCTAGTCAGGCTATGCTCCTTAGGGGTAGCAGGGTCGTTTAGAAACTTTGACCTTAACTCTTTTTCTCTCTCAGTGGTAAGAGGTATGTCCGCTAACAACCTGGTCCTCCCCACTGGGCTTGAGCCAGAAGCAGGTTCACTATCGGCCAAGGGAGAGGCAGACTCACTATTGGCCAAAGGGGAAGAGGGCTCGCTATCGGCCAGGGGAGAAGAAGGGTCACTCTCGATCATGAACGCCTCACTAGGGGTATTCTGGCTATCAGACTGATCCGACATGATGAAAACGCAAAGAAACTTAATAAAACGCGGAGAGAAATTGAAGAAATACCTGGAAACGAAAGGTCGCCGGAGAAAAGTAAAGTAGTAAGTGAAAGACGCCGGAAAAGGTAAATAAAGTCCCCGAACAGCGAAATTGCACCGAAAAGCTTGAGCTTGAGCCAAGAAACCACCGGAAAGATAGAAAAAAGGATTACGCACTCTGTCAGAGGAATAATACTTCTATAAATACCCCACTAGTACTATTCTGCAGGTACATTCTCTCACACTCAGAATTCTTATCTCTCTCTCTACTTTCTCTCTCTAAATCCTATTTGGACACGTGCTCGACTTGAGCGTCGGAGGGGGTTTCCTCGCATCCCCCCGAGGGTAGTTCACGTTTGCTTCTTGTGCGGCTATTCACCGGCGGGACGCCAACTCCCTTGACGGACTCTTTTCATGACCGTCAACCGTTTCTCAACCGAAACAATAATGTTCGAAGATTCCAACACTAGGTCACTAGTGGAAAAAAAGCAAGTCGCGGTGCAAGGGCCGCGGTCTATTGAAAATCGCAGACCCTTAATGTGAAGGGTCGCGGTTAACCCTAAAAACCGCACCCTTTAAGATTAAGGGCTGCGGTTTTTGGTCTAACCGCTGACCCTTTGAGATAAAGGGGGTGCGGGTTTGGGCTAACCGCAGCCCTTTAGGGCCCAAATATGAAATAAACTCATTCAATCTGTTCCCACGCACAAATTGACTAACCTATATTTCTAAATCTCTCACCGTCTCACCCCTCCCTCTCTCTCTAACCTCTCCCCTTCCTCTCTCCTCTTCGGTGCCGGTGACGCTCAACCCGGCGGCGCTTCAGTCTTTCCATCTCCGGCGACGCTCGCGAACAAGCACCGAGCGGTTCCCCCCCTCCCCCGGTCTCCCAAGCACCCACAAATTTTCGACCGCGCGCCCACCTCTTCTCCATCCTTGCGACGCACAGTTCACCTCCGGCATACCATCAGCGTCACCATAAACCAGCCCAGCACCGGCGGTAGACCACCACCATCAACCCGCATCATCGTTGCCGAAATCCGCCACGTTCTTCGCCCGCCAACGAAGTCGCCATCCTCGCACCACTCCACCGCCCAGCGCCTCCACAATAATAGTTCCACTTGGCCAGATTCTGCCTCCAGACCCCCGCCACACTTTTCCCCTCTGTTATGTTCTTTCATCTTTCTTTCACCTTTTTTCTTTTATTTATTCTTTTTCTTTTCTCTTTCTTTTGTATTAAATCTGATTCTGTTCTTTTCCCTTTTTAATTTTCTGATATTATTATTTTTCCCAACTTCTAATTTTGTTTTTTTCCTATAAATGGTTGTACTAGATTCATTCAAGGTGGCACAAGTTGGTTCAAGTTGGCCAATTTTCGCAATTTTCCTAGCTACCTCTGCAAAATCCTCACTTTGGCAGTTGATTCCTAATGTTGAAGGAGTAGCTATTGCACCTTCAAACCTCTTGTAGTCCCGATGGTTAGGTTAGCGACTCGGGAGTTTCTAACGACCCTTCTTTCCTGCATCACCCTTGTTTCTCTTTTTTTTAATGATCTTTTTTTATAATATGGAATCACTAATAGCATTGCCATGTCAAACTTCATGTAGTCAATATGTCTGTTTGTTTGATATGCCAGTTCTTTTGGTGCGAATGGTGAAGTAACAATAGGATTTAGGTTTCGTATATGCTGGTGTTCCTATATGTAAGACTTCTGCTGCTTTTGAGAAGTTATATGGAGTTTGGTCGGTCCAAAAAGTACCTTAAAATACCGCAAGTGTACGGGTCAATTAAAGTAAATATAAGGTAAGCAAGATATCGTTTCCCACAAGGAGGTCTATAATCAACTACCCAATTAAGAAAATCTAATATTATTTAGACGATCCGGAAATAGTGATTGGTGGTGATAAACTAGACTAATAAAATAAGAACTATATTAATTCTAACTCTAAAGAGTTCGGACAATGGTATAAATCAAGTATAAGAAATAGTTCTAGGACTTAGATTTCGCCAATTACCTTCTACAATGAAATTCAACTAGTTGTCGGATTTAAACTATTATATTGCAATGATCGAATTTCCTATAATATATTATCTCCTCTTCCAAGGTAGAAAACGTGTATTTATAATAATCTTACGCCTACTTCCGTGGTCATAACAATTAATATAAACCCATTACGAACAATAAATTCATATAAGACCACCCCAAGTGTATAACTATTCCTAAAATTATACTACTTGACGTTTAATAATCCCACGAACTAATATTAAACTTTCACTTCCGCTAATAATCCAATATCTTAAACATATAATCAACTGGCCAAATCAATTATATGAAAACAAACCAAGATTATCAAATTGCAATTATAATAATCGAATCCAAACAACAAATTCAAATCATTGACAGAAAATAAAAGACTACATCTAGCCCTAGAACAAAGGAATTTAGCTAGACATTGAAACTAAATAAACCAAAGTAATTAAAAGTGATAATCTGAAATTAAACATAGTAATTAACATAAACTAAGAGAAGAGAGAAAGAAACTCCAGATTTAGATGAAGAATCGGATGAAACGCCCTTGCTTCCGCGCCGGCGTCTCGCGTCCAATCTCCTCTGTCTGGTGTGCGTCTTCGAGCCTCTGCTCTCCGTTCTGTTCTGCCGCTGCTCTCCTGTCTTTCGTCTCCTCCTTAGGTTTTTGAAACCCCCCAAATTCCCACTTGTGGCTGCCGTGTTCTTTTTTTGGCCCAACATGAGATTTTTCTCTTTTCTTTTTTATGTCTTGTGGGTGGCTGCAATGGGCTTTCTTCACTATAATTGTTGGGTGAGTATCCAAAGGAAAATCTCAATTTTCCTACTGCTTGTTTTGTTTTTCCTTTTGTTGGCTTCAATTGAAGCACACTCCTACAACTTTCTTTCTTTTGTTTCTTTTTCATCATTTTACCTACAAACAAATTAATAGAGTAATGAGCTTTAAAATAAAATATTTCTATGGTAAAAATAAACTACTATTATAAATATTAAATAAACCAAATTAGCATGTATAAGTAATATTAAAATCAAGCAAGTAATTTCTTGAGCGTATTTCTCATATTTTAAATCAACTTTGTAACTCAAGTAACTCAACTGTTATAATATTAAAATATGAGAAGAAAACATATTATAAGTCTCAAAACATATACTAAAAAGTAATATAACAGGCAGAAATCATCTATAAAATAGAGCCTTATCAACTCCCCCACACTTAAGGTTTGCTAGTCCTCGAGCAAACTAGGACTATATAATAGTAGCATCTATATATCAATATAAGTTTTAACTTCCCAAATCGATCGACTTTTGAGGCAAATTCTAGTATAAAGAGCCATAACTTAACCGGAAAGTTTTCACAAAGACCAAAAATAACTTTTATAGAAACAAATTTTTTTTTTTTCCAAAACATTGTTTAGACATCACAAACAATGAGCCAAAGACCAACCAACTCTTCAAAAAGCATAGTACTTCATGTATTAGTGTTTCCATTACATCTTACCACAACCATATTCAAGATTTGAGTAATTGAGCAATCAACTTGGTGAACCCTCACTTTAGTTATGCAAATAAAAATAAAAAATTATAATCACTCGTGTGTTTAGGGTATAATAATTATCACTCAAAACCTACAAAGTCGACTCGAAATGAAATATATCATCTTTAAATTTGCATATCGTTCAATCCTCCACTACTTAGTAAGACATGGAACATACAAAAATCAAAAGGACTTTAGAGGGTTGTAATGTAAGGCTGAGGTGAGAGGGTAGGAAGTATTTAGAATTTGGTGCTCAAAAGCTTAAGAGCTAGTAGAGTAACAATTGATAACAATGCCGAAAATTAATGGCCACAACCAAAACTCCAACTCCTCAAATATTTGCAATATAAGTTAACTTCTTCACCATAACAATATCTTTGAATAGCAAACACCAATAAAAATATGTACTTTCTTCTTTTTCTTTCTTTACTACTTCCATAAATTCTTCTATGTTGTTCTTATTTATTTTTTTCAAGAAATCCACTTTATTGTATTTTTCACAATCTCATAATGATCATTGATATAAAACATAAAACACCACCTCCATAATAATTATTGTTTTTTTTATACCCTTCACAAACAGTACTCCAAACACCAAATTATATTCCACTAGCTCAAAGCTTTGGTTAGGACATGTATTTAGGATATAAGCTTGTAATGTGGTTTAAACAAAAGAAATAGGCTTAAGGCTCAGAGGGGCTTTAGAAAGAGATATGATAATGTAGGTGGCTTAGGCTAAATGTGGTTCGACAAAAACGAACGCCTTAATCATTTTTATGTATGCTCATGTTTCAATGTAGTCTCGAAGAAACCAATGCAAATTCAAGAGTTTATACTTCATCAGGAACTAACACACACTCTCATAAAAAAATAGAGACTAACATATATGTTTTAGTCTATTAAAAGGCTCAAGAGTCTCACAATGGTTATAGATGTTCACCAAGTCAATCACAATCAAATCATAAATAACCATTCTTACCACTTGCCAAACACTTACACAATGATACTATGCTATTCTCCGAATCAGTCAACATAAAAACCCATTAACTTGCAACAAAACTAGAAAAACATTTTTTTTAAAATTCAATTTCAAAAACTGGTTTTTTTTTTCTTTTCAGTTAAATTAAGCTAAAGGAATTTGCCTTCAAATCAATATCAGACATGATAATTGTAAATTTCTGCAAATTTTGACAGCACCTCCCCTAAAATATGGCATATCCAATCATAATTTATCATTTTCTAGACCTGTCACATAAATTAATTACAGCATCACATCATGAAATCCAACAATCCAAAGCTTAAGCCTCTCCCCCACACTTATGATAAACATTGTCCTCAATGTACTACTCAACATCCAGGGGGATAGGGGAAAAATAAATACAAAAATACAGCCAACAGATGCTAAAAAAAAAAACAAAATAACTAAGAAAAGGAGAGACACAACTCGATGCGCATTTGCATTTCGCTTCTCAATAATTGCTTTGTCGGGCATTGAGTTTGTGTGGTGTGCAGTGACTAGTAGAACATAGGAGCTGACATAGGCTTTATTGATATTTGTCCTAAGCTAGTTACCTCCCAAGTAGCACGAATTAAATGTTCTGCACAACCGTTTAAGTTTATTACACCAATGCGGAACAATTCAATGCTCTAAGAAGCTTGTCATATGTTCCTGCAAACATATCAGAAGAAATTAAATAAGAGTAAAAAGGAAATATTAAATAATTTAAACTTAAAAATCTATTAAACCGAGAAAAAGGAAAATCAAAAGAAAAGTTATATTTACAAGAGTAAGAAAAAGAAAAATCGTTAGTATTTTTATATGACTCAAAAGGAAATATAGAAACTAATTGTACATCAGTTACATGATCATGAGAGTCAATCAAAGGAGGCGAAATAAGGAACGACGGAGGATATAATATTGGGGAAGAGGGAATGAGGTCAAGTTTTCGAGAGAAAGGAACATGAGATTCAAAAACAATAGGTAGAGCTGGCAAAGTATCATGAATCACTCCAGTCTCAACTTTATGTTCCTCTAAAGAGAAAATTTCAACCATTGTTCCTTCCTCCCTCAAAACATCAATCACATTGGTCGTTTTTTCATTTTTATCAACATCCCAATAGTTTTCATTCAATATTTTTCCTTCATCATCATCATGATCATTATAAATAGGTTGGAGATGAGAAGTTTGAGTAGAATAATCATAAACATATTGGGGAGAGGGGTCAGAACCATTTGCTAATGTCACATCATACAAAGAAATAGCATGAGAAGTAGAGTGACAATTCGAAGAACAAGAAGGTGGTTGTGTAATGTAAGTTGGCGGTGAAGGCATTACTCCAGCTAATAAAGACATCTCCCACTCATAAGTATCCTTAGCCAACCACTCAATTAAATCCCAACAGTAATCAGGAGATTGGAATAGAAATCCTCCATTAGACATAGATTCTACCACCATCCTAGTTTCTTCATTTAACCCCTCATAAATCACTAGGCACATATCCCATAATCCAATTCCATGATTAGTACCAATAAAATCACCAAGTCTATGATAGTATTTCCAAAACACTTCATTCTCATATTGAGGAAAAGAAAAAATTGCTCTAGAATTACTAGCATGAATTTGGGGTTCACGAAACATATATGATAATTCATAAGAACTCATGCAAAAATTGGGAGAATTTTGATATGATGCATCAAAACTATAAACATGAGAACCACAAGAATTATGATTATGTTGCCTACCAGAAAAATTTTCCTCATTAAAATAATAATATGACTCCATGATACAAAAAAAAGGAATAATAAACAAAATCTACTGACAAAGAGAAAAAAAATAAAATAAAGGCAAGTACTAAACTAACAATAATAATGTCAAAACTAATATAGAAAATACTTATGTATGATATTAAATAATGACTAAAAGCAAACTAAAAAAAAAACTGAACAGACAAAATATATAATACTAACTTAGTAGTATTACTAACGTAAATCAAATATGAGCAATTATGCAAATAACTGAAACAAACTTACTGAATGAAAACAAAATCTAAACTAATAAAAGAAACACAACTACTAGTAAAAGAAACTAATTATTATTAAAATTCTAATACTACTAACTCAAAAACACAAAGATATCACTAACAAAACGTTCATGAAAGGGGGAAAAATTATAAAGAAAAATGAAACAAGTGATAACAAGAAAATAAAGTCTAAACTAATATTAAAATCCCTCTAGTATGATATTGAACTATTGCCTCCCCGGCAACGGCGCCAAAAACTTGGTCGGTCCAAAAAGTACCTTAAAATACCGCAAGTGTACGGGTCAATTAAAGTAAATATAAGGTAAGCAAGATATCGTTTCCCACAAGGAGGTCTATAATCAACTACCCAATTAAGAAAATCTAATATTATTTAGACGATCCGGAAATAGTGATTGGTGGTGATAAACTAGACTAATAAAATAAGAACTATATTAATTCTAACTCTAAAGAGTTCGGACAATGGTATAAATCAAGTATAAGAAATAGTTCTAGGACTTAGATTTCGCCAATTACCTTCTACAATGAAATTCAACTAGTTGTCGGATTTAAACTATTATATTGCAATGATCGAATTTCCTATAATATATTATCTCCTCTTCCAAGGTAGAAAACGTGTATTTATAATAATCTTACGCCTACTTCCGTGGTCATAACAATTAATATAAACCCATTACGAACAATAAATTCATATAAGACCACCCCAAGTGTATAACTATTCCTAAAATTATACTACTTGACGTTTAATAATCCCACGAACTAATATTAAACTTTCACTTCCGCTAATAATCCAATATCTTAAACATATAATCAACTGGCCAAATCAATTATATGAAAACAAACCAAGATTATCAAATTGCAATTATAATAATCGAATCCAAACAACAAATTCAAATCATTGACAGAAAATAAAAGACTACATCTAGCCCTAGAACAAAGGAATTTAGCTAGACATTGAAACTAAATAAACCAAAGTAATTAAAAGTGATAATCTGAAATTAAACATAGTAATTAACATAAACTAAGAGAAGAGAGAAAGAAACTCCAGATTTAGATGAAGAATCGGATGAAACGCCCTTGCTTCCGCGCCGGCGTCTCGCGTCCAATCTCCTCTGTCTGGTGTGCGTCTTCGAGCCTCTGCTCTCCGTTCTGTTCTGCCGCTGCTCTCCTGTCTTTCGTCTCCTCCTTAGGTTTTTGAAACCCCCCAAATTCCCACTTGTGGCTGCCGTGTTCTTTTTTTGGCCCAACATGAGATTTTTCTCTTTTCTTTTTTATGTCTTGTGGGTGGCTGCAATGGGCTTTCTTCACTATAATTGTTGGGTGAGTATCCAAAGGAAAATCTCAATTTTCCTACTGCTTGTTTTGTTTTTCCTTTTGTTGGCTTCAATTGAAGCACACTCCTACAACTTTCTTTCTTTTGTTTCTTTTTCATCATTTTACCTACAAACAAATTAATAGAGTAATGAGCTTTAAAATAAAATATTTCTATGGTAAAAATAAACTACTATTATAAATATTAAATAAACCAAATTAGCATGTATAAGTAATATTAAAATCAAGCAAGTAATTTCTTGAGCGTATTTCTCATATTTTAAATCAACTTTCAGAATCAAGTAACTCAACCGTTATAATATTAAAATATGAGAAGAAAACATATTATAAGTCTCAAAACATATACTAAAAAGTAATATAACAGGCAGAAATCATCTATAAAATAGAGCCTTATCATAGGTATTAGTTAGTTGGCTCACAATTTCTTGTATGCATAATGTTGATCTGCTGGATCTAGTTGTGTAGCAAGAAACAAGCGTTTATTTCATGCACAATGTGAGTTTCTCTTTCTCTTTCAAGTTTGCACTAGCCTTGGTTTGGTTCTCTGTATTAATGTATATATTGTAGTCCTTTTTGTGGTTATGTGTATATTGTTGTTATTTGTTTGGCATATTAATGTATTTATGTTGAGAGATTTTTGGCAATTGATAAAGATTGATGAATCGGGACGAGTAGTCTGTCCTTTGAATAGTTTAAGAGTGTTTGGAACTTTGATTAGTCTTTTATGGAATGAATAAGGTTTCGAACTTGGCTATAGCTTTGACCGTTTGAGTACTCCTTTGAATAGTTTAAGAGTGTCGAGAGGGTGGTTGGTGTACTCTTCTTATTCAAGAAAACAGAGGCGTTGTTCTTCCTCTTTACACCATTGAAGAAAATGTCAAATTCTCAAAACAACCCTTCTGTGATCACTGTCGTTGCTTTGGTAATTTATGGTTTTTTTTTGGTGGATTAATTTTGGAGTTTTTGTGGATTTATGATATGGGTATTTGTCGTTTTTCACTAATTTCGGTTTCTTGGATTGTTTAACAATGTTTGGGTAAGTGTTTCTTGAAATGTTTGTGTGATAATTAATGGTTGTTTTGGTTCCATTCTTGCTCTATTTTAACTAGTTATGGTTCTTGAAGTTGGTTAGATGTTCTTTACTTTATTTTTTTTGTTGGATATTTGGTGAAGTTTGTATTATGCATTCAAAATCTTATTAAGTTGGGTTGGAAATTGGAATCATAATAATTTGATTCTTGCACAAGTCGTTGTCTAATAATCACACTATTTGATCCTGTAGGATGATGAACTGCATGCATGTTTTGAGTCGCCGATCTAAATGTTTCTTGTTCCAGTTTATATATCTTAGTTTAATGTTTCTCCCGAGTTCTTTTTCTCCTTTTTTTGTATTTTACTTTTTGACATGGTAAGGATTGGCATAGTTTGGTTTCATACACCGAGTCCATAGCTTGGTTTCATACACCGAGTCCACCCCCTTCCCACCCTTGCATTTTTGACATGGTAAGGATTGGCATAGTTGGTGCCGGTTAGTGTTTGCCCGGTTGGGTTTGGAGGTTATGTGGGTAGGGCTCGGGTTGATTCTCGGTCTTCGTGGGGATGAATCCACCTCTTTCGTGATACGATTTTCGGGTTCTTTATGTAATTAATGGAATATAGAAGTCTTGTTTGAGAATTTACGTGGGTTAATAAAGTTGTGATGTTGAAGATTTTGAGTTGATTAAATGCGGGGTATTGACAAACTATGACTATAAAGCACTAAGAAACTCTAAATGTTGCAAATTTATGCCGAGCTAAGCGATTGATCATGCCGATTTACCAAGTAATTGCTCATTGTGATGATTAGTAGAGTTTGGATTGGATGTTTGGATTTTTGTGCTAAATAAGAGAATTGCTTCATTGTGCCAACTATTTGTCGTGGAATCGTTATGCATAATAAATGTGACTACAAAATAATTGATCTCACTGTTCTGAGTTTGTGACATGAACTGGAGCACATTGCCATATATTAATGCTTGCTTTGTCTTTTAAGCTTTCAATGCTCCTACAAATTTAGTGAAGTTTACCTAGCACTCGGAACTTGGATTCATGTTCCATTCCAAGAACAAGTTCACATATATTAGGGAGTGAGTGTAGGCTCGTAAAAGTTTGGCGAGTATGCTAGTACCCATGCCCCCCTCCCACAGCCCCTGCACACTCCCCCTCCCCCACCCCGCACACTCCCCACCTCCCCACCCCCCCTGCACACCCCCCCTCCCACGGCTAGCCCCGCACACACCCCCCTCCCACAGCCTAGCCCCCGCACACACCCCCTCCCACAGTCCCGCCACACACACCCCCTCCAACGGCCCTGCACACACAGTATGCTAGTACCCATGCTTCATGTCCCACGGCCCTGCACACACCCCCTCCCACGCCCCCGCACACACCCCCTCCCACGGCCCCCGCACACACACCCCCTCCCATAGCCCCCCGCACACACCCCTCCCACGGCCCCCGCACACACCCCCCCTCCCACCCCCCTCGCACACACACCCCCTCCCACGGCCCGCGCACACACCCCCCCCCCACGGCCCCTTGCACACACCCCCCTCCCACGCCCTTGCACACACCCCCTCCAGCCGCCCTTGCACACACCCTCCCCTCCCACCCCCCCTGCTGCAACACCCCCCGCACCCCTCGCACCCCCTCCCACAACCCCTACACACCCCCATTCTTATTTTCTTCATTCTTATTTTTTAATGTTGTAATTTGATTTCATTTTGATTTGGAAAATGTGAATACATGTTGATGAATTGGATGATGTTAATGTCTTTTGGATTATTTCGGTGATAATGTTTGCATGTAATAATTTGTAAAATGAGTTATAGTATGATATTATGTTGGGAGTGTGGTGAATCTTGGTGTTTTCTTGATGGTAAGTTTTAGTGTAATCTCGCTCTGATGTGTAATATTGGGAGTTGTAAAGCTGTAATTGGACTTGAGATACTAGGAGAAGTGCTTATGTGATTCTGTTGTTCTAAGTTATTAGATCCGTGCAAGTTCTTTTCGGTTTGTTTGGTTAATTATTAGATCCGTGCAAGTTCTTCACACCATCTCCAAGCTATTGTTTTTTTCCCTCCATGTTGATGTTTTTAGTTCCCGTTCTTCTTGATTTAGGTACAAAGCATGGGGTTTTCTTCTTGGATTTCAGTTGGCAGAGAGAGACATCATAGTTGTTGTAATGTCTTCATGGTTGTTCTTTGGTTGGTTATTTTTTGATGGTTGTGATCCTGCTCATATATTGCAATTCGAACATTCGAGGCGGCCTCGAACTAATGTAATTTAGTTATTATTTTCTCTATATTCGTGTAAAAAACATAATTTATAATGAAAAATGATACTTATATATATATATAAATTTGTTTGGGAACATTTAGGACAAAAAAATTCAAAAAAAAAAAAAAAATTTTTATTTTTATTTTTTTTTTGGGTCACAAGGGTTTGCGGTTTTTGGAAAAACCGCGGCCCTTAGTGGGTTAAGGGCTGCGGTTAAGGGCCAAAACCGCAGCCCTTAACTCACCAAGGGTCGCGGTTTTGGCCCTTAACCGCCACCCTTAACCCACTAAGGGCTGCGGTTTTTCCTTGACCGAGCCCTTAACGCTAAAGGGCTGCGGTTAAAAACCGCAGCCCTTCCTAAATGTCAAGGGTTGCTAGTCTAATGGCTGCGGTCAAAAAACGCAGCCCTTGGGCCCTTTTTGACCGCAGCCCTTGGGCTTTTTTCCTCTAGTGGGTGGTTCTACAGAAAGGCTAAAGCTCGGAAAAAAAGGAATGACATTTTAATGTTGAAAAAAAAAGCGGGATTATCGGTTACAAGTAGAGAAGATATCCACCAAGTCATAATGAATCATTTCATGGATATTTTCCAAACACATGAACCACAGAATAATATATGGCAAGCACCAGATGACATTTTGGAGTTAGTACCTCAACTTCCCGCACTTAACATTCAAACACTAGAAAATGATGTAGCAGATGCAGAAATTAAAGTTGCTATCTTTCAAATGGGTGGAATAAAAGCTCCAGGTCCAGACGCCATACCAGCTAGCTTTTATTAGAAGTTTTGGGGTGTAGTAGGGGAAGATATGTGTCAAGCAATCAGGTACTTTTAAAAAAATGGGCATATGTTAAGGGAATGGAACTATTCTCATATATGTCTAATCCCAAAGGTTGACAGGCCAGAGGAAGCATGTCAATTTCGCCCGATTAGTCTATGCAACGTCTCATACAAGATCATATCGAAAATTATTGCAAATAGGCTAAAACCAATTATAAGAACGATCGTCTCCAACACGCATAATGCATTCGTACCAGGGAGATTGATAGCAGACAATTGCTTGATAGCTCATGAACTGATTAGGAAACTGCAAAGTCATAAGAAAGGAACAGAATATCTGGCAGCACTAAAGATTGATATGTTTAAGGCATATGACAAGGTGAACAGGAATTTCCTTAAATAAATGCTACTGAATATGAAATTCCCTTCGAAATTTGTTCGATGGATTATGCAATGTGTTACGACAGTCTCCTATTCAATTCTAATAAACGGCGAGCCTTCCAAGAAATTTCGACCTACATGTGGCCTGAGACAAGGTGACCCTCTATCCCCATATTTATTTATACTGATTATGGAAATGCTGTCAAGAATGATTGGAAGGGAGGAAAAGAATGCAAACCTGCAGGGAATTAGCATTTCAAGAAAGGCTTCACCTATAACTCATTTATTCTTTGTTGATGACTCCCTTATTTTCTTCAAAGCTACCCCACAAGCGTGTTCATCAGTGAAACAGTTGCTATACAGATTCAGTCAACTATCAGCTGAGGTCATCAATTACAAGTCATTAATTATGTTTAGCCTTAACACCCCTTCCAGGTTTAGAAGGTATATGAGGAGTATTATAGGCACACCATCAGCAGAAAAGCTTGGCAAGTATCTTGGATGTAACATTGAGATTGATGGCAGAAGCTCTACTAAGTTCAAACCATTAGTTGAGAAAATGAGGAAAAGGATGGGGGACTGGAAGCATTTAACGCTGTCACATGCGGGTAAAATACTTTTAATTAATGGTATCCTAGCATCCTTGTGTCACCACATACTATTCGTCTTTCTTGTGCCAAAAAAGATAGCTGATGAGATCAATAAAATATTTACAACATTCCTTTGGAAGAGTAATCGCACATCAAAGCCAATTTACTAGAGGAAAAGGATATTCTTGAACTTCCCAGGAGTGGAGGTGGCTTAGGGATCCGGAACATCCATTTGTTCAATAAAGCACTCCTTGCAAAGTAGGCAGTGAGAGTTCACAACAATCCATAATTGTTGGCTTCTAAGGTGTTAAGGTAAAAGTATGGAAATTCTGCAGTAACTATGGCACTCGAGGGACGAAAACTGATAAATGTGTCATGGGGATTTAGAGGAACGTACAGAGCGATCAGGGACTGCAGAGAAGGATTTGTAAAAACTATTGGAAAAGGCTGCAATATAAAAATTATGGAGGACATCTGGCTAACAGGAAATCCCATCCAGTTACGAAAAGGAGTTAACTTGGAGCAGGAAGGAATTAGTACAGTCAATAACCTCCTCACTACGACAGGTAAGACCTGGAATGATAAGCTGATTTGGAAAATTTTCGAGACTAATACCGCAAGAAGGATTCTAGCCATGCACATACCACAAACCGAAATGCAAGACGGCTATGTTCGGGCTTGGAAGCAAAAAAGGTCAATTCACTACGAAGGAAGCCTATGCTTTTTTCATGCAACAAAAGAATTTGCTGACCTCAGATGTGACGGAGATTCAATTCTGAAGAAAACTATGGGCAATGAAGATATTCCCCAAAAGGAAGGTATTTGTTTGGAGAATTATGCACAACGCCCTCCCAACTAACAGCAATCTAAGGGGCAGGAAAATATTGGTTCATCAAAATTGTCACTTGTGTGGTAAGGAGAAGGAGACGGAGAGCCACCTGTTTAGAGATTGTGAACTTATACAAAGGATATGGGCAGGTTCTAATTTAGGCCTTCGGGTAGAGAATGATGCTCATATTCCTATAAGTAATTGGATAAAAAATTACTTAACATATATGTGGAAACGAAAAGGAAATCAGGAACAATCAAACAAAGTATTCATTTCAATCTTTTGGTCGATATGGATATGCAGAAATAGGATAGTTTTCAGAAATGCTAAGTTTGAACCCACGGAGATCTTGGTTGAAGTTCAGAGGAAGCTACATGAAGAATATCTCAGGGAGTATGAACATGCAAAATTAAGGGACAAAATGATCAAGTACACAGACTGACCGCACATGAATAATTATCAAGATTGACAGGCCAAACTACTGGATAATGCAGGTTCATGGTGCATGGAAAAAGAGTGGAAATTTGAATATTAAAGCAGGAATAGGATGTCACACTTCTAAGAGCGACGACGAAATATTTGAAGGCAACGCCAGAGTGAATGCTATTTCGGCGATCCAAGCGGAAGCGTATGCTTTGCTTAAGGGATTAATAGAAGCCAAGAAGAGACAGATAAATGAAATAAAGGTTCTGTCAGACTCCACACAACTTGTTACAATGCTCAAGACCTGACACTCATTAATAGATATTTATAGTATCATAGTGGATATTAGGAACTTGTGTAAAACATTTACATCGTGTACAATCTATAAGGTAAGTAGAAGTCAAGTACATCAAGCCCACAACTTGGCTATAAAAGCCAGGCAGGATGTCTTAGTGTAGTCCTTGTGTTCTTGTAGCCAAAAAAAAAAAACTTATGTAAGTAGGCTGGTTCATGGATTGGGTTGGAAGACTCTAGAAAAATCGAATACAAGACCGCAAATTAAGTTGTGCAGGTGGCCATAGGTGGGTCATGAGATAGGTTGGGAGTTAATTCAGTCAAATATAATTGGTTTTTTATTTTGAAAATAGAATGTCTTCAAATAACCAAAATTATTATGACGGGTCCAAATGGCTTGGTTAAAATGCTCAATCTCAACTCACTCAATAGCCAGAATGATTATAGTTTAGGTCTAAATCGGGTTCGGCCCAAGTAGCTCCGATTTCTAGTCGGGCCGGGTGGGCTTTGGTCGACCCATTCGAGTGGCCACTTCTAGTTGCAAATAATGGAAATAATGGAAAAGGTTTATCTTTTGATTGCTTGTCCTTATCTCTTGTTTTTTTTTCACTTCAATTATGAACTTGTCTTATCTCAACTCAATAATGCTAAACTTAGCTAAATCAGAACTTATTGAACCTTATTAGATCTATAGAGTCGAGAACATATATGACCTTTTTTTTATTTTTCTCCTCACTTTATTTAAAGCATACTTTCTCCATTCTTATATGACTTTTCCATTACTTTTGGCCCAAGTATTAAGGAAAATCTTTATAGTGGGCCTACGCTAAATAAAGTATAAATAAAATATTATGCAAAAAATGATTGTTCAACTCAATGGAGGAGAGAAAAAATATATATTGAATGGGAAAGATAAACCCAATTCAGAAATAAAAATGGACAATATAATTTAGACAAGTATAAATGGTCATATGAAAAAGGCTTTGAGGAACAAAGGGAGTAAAATTCATAAATTTGTATTCATTTCTTGTGAATATAGTTACATTCATCTGAGATCAAAGCTCAAATCTTTGAAAATCTTGAGCGAATAAAGTTGTATTCACAAGAAATGATTTAATTGTTACGTTCCAATAAGTATAATCTTGTAAGAAATCAATATTCTACGCTATTTACATTTTATATAATGAATCAAAAAAATTCATCCCTTGGACTATTTGCATGTCATATATATTTATTATTATCAAAATGAATACAAGCCATTCATAAGAAAATAGAAGTTGCATATAAGTAGTATACAATTTTTGTTTTGTTTTTTGTAGCAAGTAAACTTATTGCCAAAAGAACTCAACAGATACATAATAAGCTTTTTTAGGGTAGACAAATATTTTAGGAAGGCTCCCCCCACATAAAGACATTTAAGCTATTTATATAATGTCAAACTATCTTCTATCTAAAAATATAAGTTTGAATTATAGTCAATTACATGAACGAAAGACCAGCAACTTTATAATTACTTTTTGATATATATCTAGAGTTATTAGAGTATTAATATCAAATAATAAGATTTGGTACCAAGTCTTAACTCTTAAATAGTACGATAACATGACTGTTACCACCATTGTTAGATGTATAGTAGCATTTATTATGGTACATTGTATTAGACCTCAAAAGGTTTAATTTCGTCTTAGTATGAATGCCCAACAAGAGCATAAAGCCCATTGGACGAAGTCAACATCCCAACAAGAGCATAAATCCCATTGGACGAAGTCAATATAAGTCAATATGAGAAGGCCATCAGGAGATGAAAGTCAGGAAGAATAATCGTGCAAGTGATTAAAGAGCAATCATTAAACGGATCCGCAAAAAGGAGATCGTGCAAGGCTACGGTTATTCAGCGCCAGAATACGGTTGAGATTTGAATCAAAGATGATTCAAATCTTTTTCCTCCAAATAAGCACGGAAGTTACACACGTTTCTCTATAAATAAAGGAACGATCATCAAGCAAACAACAACAAACACACAAACAACTTGCAATTACTCTTTTCTTAGCATAGCCTAGCTCTAGCCTAGCCAACCCCCTTCCGGGGTTATAGTTTAGTTCCTTAGACGTAGAATATATTCTGGTGACGGGTTCTGTAATTCTCCGATTGAAGCAAGGAACCATGGAGGTAACAACCTTCGTGTCTTCCCTTTAGTTGTCCAGCCTGGCTTATCCCTTCTATGTGTTGTAAAATTCTTTCTTAAAGTTTGTGGCATGTATGGGAATGTTGTGCTTTAATTAATAGATTAATTATTGCTTGCTCTATTTATTGCATTTCGCCTGAATTTATTAGGCGTTGTGGTTTAATCCTAAATTAAATTGCAACAAAGTACGTTAGCAAGGTTTTATCTAATTAAAACCGGTAACCCCCAGGGACTAAGCCTCCCGCGACATTCAGTGTCAAACTATTGGGTGTGCAGTGGCTTGTTTGCAAAGTCAACCAACTGATTTTGCACCAACAAGTTTTTTGGCGACCACAGTGGGAGAAGAAGATTCATAAACAATTTTTGAACTTTCTTCTTCGAACTATCGAAAAACCAACTGTAAAAAACGGTTGCTTTTACGAAAATACCGGATACACGTTCTAAAAAGAATAAGGAAGTTGCTCAGGAGGATACAAGTTTCCAAAACATGGAGACAAGTTATTCAACCCCTCCAGAAATTAGGGCGCATGGTAACAATGGTGAACCAATTCACCATACTCATGAAGAGTCAAATGGAGAAACCCCACAAAGGGAAGGCTTATCTCCAAGTAATACTGGTCGTGGACTCATACAACAAATGTATGGAAAGTTCACAGAATTAGTGAAGAATTTACTATTAGAAGCCACAGAGAGTCAGAGACAGCAATTTGACTCCAATTATAGGACTCTAGCCCACGAGTCTGCCAGGGTCTTCACAGATATCCTCCAAAGGATAAGTGAAGTGAATAGAGAAATTAACTCTAGGCAGATTGATAGGATTCTTGTAGATATCAACGATACTATGAGTGCAACTTTCACGGCAATGTCGACATCTCTTGCTACTGAAGTAGTTACTCGTCTAGAACCACTAGTCGAAAAACACAATCAGTTAAATGAGAAACTAGTTAAGGCCTTAGAAGAGGCCCCATTGAATAGAGCAAGGGGAAATTCTGGTATAGAGCCAGATGTTCCTCCACTTGGTTACCCTTCGAGGGTATATTTTTCCCACCCTGAAACAAGAGATATACTTATTTCAGGCGATCCACAAACTTCCTCTCATGTACACCAAACAAGGGCAATACCCTTGAGTCATGGAGAGGGTAATCATGGGAACCTTAGGAGAAGTGGTGAAATGACAGCGGGCGTGGAGCCAGGCTGGCACCAGGCGTCAGGACATCACCAACCTTCGTTTTCCATGGGTGGTGGACAAATTGGTGACAACACACATCATTCTGGACCATCACAGGGCGGACAGAGGCAAGATGCTTTTGTTGCAAACAACAATAGTATACCGCATGCATATGCGCCTCTTAACCAACCAAATATGGCTGGGAATCCTTCTTTACCCTATGTTTACATGCCTCATAACAAACCAACTATGGCTGGTACGCCTCATCATGGGAACATGCCGGGGTATAATCAACCCCAAGCTCCATTTGCCCAAGCAACTGGTGCTTATCAGTAGAGGATGTCCCCAAATGGACATACATTCCCACCACAAATGGCACAAAGTGCAGCCAATCCTGCTTTTATGCAACGCCAGGAGATTTCTATGGGAGGTTATCAAAATCAACCTTTCAATCCTAACCCCAATCCTGCATATGATCAAGCAGGAAACATGGGGAATGGGGGTATGGGATATCCAGGAATGCATCAGGATCAATTGGCAGCACAAGTTGAGGCACTAGTCCAAAGACTAGTAGGGGATAATTCTAGGAAAAATCAGAGGCAAATAGGTCAAAAACCTTACCCTGAATGGATTGTTAGAGCTAATCCATTTCCTATAATGTTTAAGATACATGACTTTACCTTGTTCTGAAGCAACGATAGAGTTTCTGCCGAGGAGCATTTAGTTAGGTTCAATTGTCAGTGTAGGGAAGCAGCTGACAATGATTTCTTAAAACTTAGAATGTTTTCCATGTCTCTTACTGAGACTGCTTTTTGGTGGTACACTAATTTACCGCCAAATTCCATTCACTCATGGCAAGACATGCAGGTGCAATTTACAAATCATTTTGCACGCACTGAACCCGAAGTGACTCTAAGTGATCTGGCTAGAATCCAACAAAAGTTAGAAGAGTCCATAGAAGACTACCTATCTAGATTCAAAATGGCCAAGATCAGGTTTCATGTTAGCATCCCTGAAAGAGAATTTGTACAAATGGCTCAAGTGGGAATGTTAATTCAGTTTCGAAAAAGGTTTGATGGTCATGCCTTTGGCGATTTTGTTAAGTTAGCGGGAATTGGTCGTAAGGTATGAAAGGAACCTACAGGCTGAAAGTGCAGCAAGACACCACAAATTCTTTGCTCAAAATGACGAGCCCTTCCACTTTGAAACTGCACAAGAAGTGGACGTGACAGAAATCATTCAAGGAGTACCTTATAAGTGTGCTCCTCTAGAGAAGAAGGAATTTCTGGCGCCAAAAGATATGAAATCTGAACAAAAAAGGAAATATACTTTTGATGCTAAGAAATCTAATGCTATTTTTGACTGGTTATTATCTAACAAAAAGATAAAGCTGGTAGGAAGGCATAAAATAAGAACTACTGAGGAAGTTAAGGGTAAAAAATACTGTAAATGGCATGATGCAGTAACTCATGACACTTCTGAATGCATTGTTTTTAGAAATAAAATCCAGGATGAAATTGATAAGAAAAATATCATGTTTCCTGATGAAGAAGATGTTAATGTAGTTGGAATGGACGAACCATTTGAACTATTCTGTGGTATGGTAGAGACTAATAATGTTTTTACTGTCACTTTACAGACATCTCAAGCTACCGAAATAGGTAACCAACTCTTCAATAGATTGCTTGACGAAGGAATCTTGGTTATGCCAAAGATAGCCAATGAAGAGGGATTGGAAGATATGTGCAGATGGCATATGAACGGGTCGCATACCACAGACCGATGCCAAGCTTTCAGAGGGTTCCTAACTAGGCAATTAAGTCTCAAAAGACTAGTTGTCTCAGAAATGGAACATCATGCCATGGAGCTAGAAGCCTACAAGGCCAACTTAGCCAAAGCTAAGATGCCCGATAATTCCAACCCGACTCCAAGCCTGGTGATGCCTGAGGAAAGAGCTAAAACCTACAAAGAAGCTGCTCAAAAATTCCTATTGCAGACTAGGGCGATAGAAGGGTTGAAGGCCCTAAGAAATGGCATGTGCTCATTATGCGCAGATAAGCTAACCTTTGAAATGGTTAGAACTCAGATCATCCCAAATGATCCTGCCTATGTACCTGCATACCAGCGTCCATTCCAGAAGTCAAGGACCAAGGAAACAGGACAGTCCCGAATTAGGCCCTCCCTTGAAGGGGAAAGAAAGGGAGCCAAGTCAAACTCCTGTACCCAAAATTCTAAAAAGAAGGGTGAATTCCCATGGGGGCCAAGGGAAGTCAAAGATTAAGTCTGCAGTTAAACCTTGGCCATTATCAGATTTCCAAAACTTTCCTAAAAGTAGGACAATAAAGATGAAAGAGTTGAGTGCAAAAGCTGCTGCAGCAAGGGCTCAAATTAGCACTCAAAATGTGCAAGAGTCCCTTATAACAAACATCAGAATTGATGAAAAGGCGTTACAAGCTGGAATAACTAAGTTGTTGCCTTTGGAAAGGGAACAACATGATACGCCACCTACAAAGAGTGGTGACCAGCAGCCTCAGGAAGGCGACTCTCTTATGAAAGAGAAGCCGAGAAATGACTTTATTAAGGACTATGATTCAGAGTTTGGATCTGAGGATTTGGACTTATTGGTTTCTGATAGTGACTTAATTCTGGATGGAGAGCCACTGATGAGCGAGCCTCAAACGAGAGATGGGAGAGGGACAAACGCGCAAGTGCAATGTGATCATGCTACCAACGAGTTTAAAAAGTCGGGAGACTAACCAGAATTCCAGACCAATACCACATCATGGGCAGATGAAGTTGACAAAGAAGAGAGGGCATGTAAATTTAAAATTACTTCTTCTCGGAGCTTGTCATCTTATTTGAATGTTCCTCATAAAAAGGTCCTAACAAAACATCTCTAAAAGCTAACCTAGAGAAATTAATCATAGATAAAATCTTTAGGTCAACTGATGTCAATAATAAGCACACTAAAGCCTTATTTCTAAATGTTGATTTTGAGGGAGTCCGTCTAGGCAAAGTATTGGTAGACATTTGGAGCTATTGTTAATATTATGCCACTCTCTCGTATTCGGAAAAACTAGGAAAGACTAGAAAAGATTTGCATAATATACAAATCAACATAACTGGTTTTTCTAGTTTATTGGAAAAAGTGGAAGGAATGGCTATTTTAAAGATAAGAGTAGGAACTAAAACTACTTATACTGGTTTCTTCATAGTCGAAAATGGTACTCATTATAATGCCATACTAGGAAGAGATTGGTTACATCATAATTATGCTATTCCATCATCACTCCACCAGGTTTTGATCTTGTGGAATGGTGATACTTATGAGATGGTTCAAGCAGATGAGGAAGTTTGTCTAATCACATCTCCTTATTCTGTCTTTATTAGGGACTCTCTAAAGTCAGTTCCTACCATCAAAATTGAGGTTGATCTACAACTTGAGTCACAAACTCACCAAGAAGTAGAAAACTCAGGTGCAATTCTCATTGAAGAAGTCAAAGACGCCCCAGAAGTTGAAGACATTCAATCAAAATGTGAATATATTCAACAGGCGCCATACTATGATCAACCCTTAGCTCTCATTAGTTTGTAGAGTTGGATGTATTTTTCTTACAAAAGTTTATTATGTCTATAAACCTAGAAGAATGTTGTAATGGGTTTACCCCAATCGTTGATCAAGTAATGAAAGATTTAGTTTTTAGAAAATACCAAGAGGATTTTCTTATAAACTCTAATGCGTGTTACTCAACTTTACACGAAACTGAGAGGAGGATGAGAAAGTATGGGCTAAAAGTGAGGATATTAAACAAGAAGTTCATGATCCACTAGAAGAAATAAATTTAGGGAATAATGAAAATCCACGTGTTACTTACATAAGTAAACTCCTCACTAACCAAGAAAAACAGGAAATCATAAAAATTCTAAAAGGATTTAAGGACTGTTTTGCTTGGGAACATCATGAAATGCCTGGAGTTGATAGGAAAATAGTAGAACATAAACTACCTATCAAGGAAGGATTTAAGCCTCTGGCCCAAAGTCCTAGAAGACTAGCGCCTGAACTAACAGAGTCTATACAAGAGGAGATAAACAAACTCCTCAAGACAGAGTTCATAAGGCCTTGCCAATATGCTGACTGGATCTCCAATATAATTCCAGTAGTTAAGAAAAATGGCAAGATACGAATCTGCATTGACTTTAAGGATCTAAACAAAGCTACGCCTAAAGATCAATACCCCATGCCAGTGGCTGATCTCCTAATAGATGCATCGTCAAGATATGAATACATATCTTCCATGGATGGTATGCGGGGATATCACCCGGTTAAGGATTGCACATGAAGATTGTAATAAAAACGGCCTTGAGATGTCCAAAATCATTAGGCTTGTTTGAATATGTGCCAAGCCATTTGGATTAAAAATCTTTGGAGCCACATACCGGCGAGCAATGGATGCGATCTTTAAAGACATGATTGGTAAGATCATGGAAGTATACGTGGATGACATCCTAGTAAAATCGAATGATTTTTCAAAACATAAAGAACATTTGATTAAGTCATTCACTAGAATGAGAGAATATCACCTAAAAATGAATCCACTCAAATGTGCATTTAGAGTTAAAGCTAGTAACTTCTTAGGATTCCTCATTCATAAAAATGGAATGGAAATTGACCAAAATAAGGCAAAACCAGTGTTGGCAGCCAAGCCACCTTCTAATAAGAAGGAATTACAAAGATTCCTTGGACAGGTTAATTATGTTAGAAGATTCATGGCCAATTTAGCGGGAAAAACTAAAAAGTTTTCGCCTTTGCTCAGATTAAAACATGAATCAGAATTTAAATGGAACGAGGAGCATCAACTGGCTTTTGATCAAATCAAACAAGATTTGGCAAGCCCTCCCGTATTGATTCCTCCAAGGCAGAATGGGAAGCCTTTAAGGTTATATCCGTCATGCCTTGTGAAGATTCCATTGGTAGTCTCCTTACTCAAGAAAATGAGAAAGGACATGAGCAGGCCATATTCTATCTAAGTAGAATCCTGCATGACACTGAAAAAGGTATACCATGGCAGAAAAATGGTGTTTGTGCTTGTATGATGCATCAATCAATCTCATACACTATTTCATGGCCTTTACAGTGGAAGTAATATCTCCGACAGATGTTATAAAATATATGATATCTCAACCTTTTATAAAAAGGAAGGCTAAGCAAATGGAGCTTACATTTACTACAATTCGACCTAATATATGTGCCACAAAAGGCGGTAAAGGTCAAGCTTTAGGCGATTTCTTAGCAACCCATCCTTGTTGTGACTCGGGAATCATTGATGATGACGTCCTTCCATTGGTCTTGTTCTTTGATGGATCCAACACCAGAGAAGCGGCAGGAGCTGGAATATATATTCTATCTCCTGATGGGATTCCAACTAAACTAGCAGTAGCCCTAAAGGGCCCATGTACCAACAATAGAGCTGAATATGAAGCTTTATTAATTGGATTAGATATGTTGCTAGAATTAGGAGCTAAGAAAGCAAAGATATATGGGGATTCTCAATTAGTCATTTATCAAATAAATGAGGAATTCAAAAGTATATCACTAGTATCTCAGGAGTATGGTAGAAAAGTACAAAAATTATCTAAACAATTTAAGGAAATCACCTTCATACAGATTCTTAGAGAAGAAAACAAGGTAGCAGATCAGCTATCCCAAATAGCTTCTGCTAGAGAAGAGATACCTTCACAAAATGAAGATATCATTCTCCGAGAGAAAATTCTAGAACCTCTCATTGAACCTGATAAAAAAAGATCAGAAGATATATTGGAAATTTATAGAATTTCATTATTAAGGGAGGAAATGGACTGGAGAAACGAAATTATTCATTATCTCCAGGACCCAACTGGGACAAAAGTGCCAAATAGAGTCAAAATGGCAGCAACTAAGTTTTGCAAGCAATTCGGTGAATTACATAGAAAGGATCCTAAAGGATTACTTTTGAAATGTGTGGACACTGGAGAGGCTCTAACCCTCATGGCAGAAATTCACCAAGAACTATGTGGTACTCATCAAAATGGCCTAAAAATGAGATGGTTGTTGCACGAACATGGTTTCTATTGGCCTACTATGAGAAAGGATTGTATAGACTATGCTAAAGGTTGCAAAAGATGTCAAAAGATTGGGCCTATCAGCAAGGCACCAGCTTCAGAACTTAAGTACATAATTAAACCTTGGCCCTTCAGAGGATGGGCAGTGGATGCCATAGGAGAAATCAATCCTGCATCCTCTAAGAAGCATTCATACATCCTAGTGGTAACTGATTACTTCACCAAATGGGTGGAGGCTCAAGCTTTCAACGGACTTAATACCCAGGTTGTCATAAATTTCTTGGAAGAAAAATATTTACAAGATTTGGAATTCCAGAAACTATAACCTTTTATCAAGCCACAGTTTTTAGAAATCCTGATCTACTAGAATATCTTAACCGATGCGGGATTACTAAATTGCATTCAACGCCTTACTATGCTCAAGCAAATGGTCAAGTTGAAGCTACCAATAAAATCATAGTAAAGGGGATCTCTAAACTCATAGACAATAACCCAGAAAATGGGATGAGTTGTTGCTATATGCCCTATGGGCCTACAGGGACCTCTAAAAGGGAAGCGACGGGGAGTTACGCCTTTTAACTTAGTTTATGGGCATATTCCAGTGATCCCAGCTGAAGTGAATGTAAGATCATCAAGGGTAGCACAACAAATGGGATTATCAGAAGATGACTATTCACAGGCGATGAATATCGAAATTATGGATGCTCTAGAAGCTAAGGAAGAAGCCCTAGCCAAAATGAGAATCCAAAAAGAAAAAGTTGCTAAGGCCTACAACAAAAAAGTAGTGCCTAAAGAATTCCGAGGAGAATGATAAGGTGTGGAAAATGTTCTGCCAGGAGGCAAGACTTACAAAGATCCACAGTTAGGGAAATGGTCACCTAAGTGGCAGGGTCCTTTCATCATTCATAAGAAAATGTCTGGAAATTCATATCTATTAAAAGATATAGTGGACAACATAAAAGATAGAGCCTTGAATGGTAAATTTCTAAAGAAATATCACCCATCTATATGGGAACAACATGATCCTGTGTTTCAACAGAAACATGCAGAATTGTTTCAAACAACAAGGGATCATTAAATTACAACATTAATAATAATGTTACTAGACATTCCAAGATTGTCTAACAGCTAAACTAAGGTGTTTTATGGCAGACCAAGTGTTACAAAGGTTTTCCTTTTGGAGAATCAAGCTTTGCTGTACAGCCATATCTTTGAACATCTCTTGCCTCAAATGAGTAAGATTTGTTCGCCCTTGGTGTAGTTTCTTCTCTTCAATATCAATGGAGCTTTGGAGTGAAGACTTCTCGTTAATGATATTAACCTCCTCTTTATTAATCTCGGCCCGGGCGATTTTGTAAAAATTGCCTCTCCTCGAGGAAGAAGTTCAGCTTCTGATCAAAAGAATTCAAGGAATCTTGGATCTGTCTACTGAAATTTCTGAAGGACTTAGCCTGAACTTCCAAAGAAGTCTCCTCTTCCTGAAGTTTATGAGCTGAGAATTTTGGAGGTTGGACTCTTGATTCAGCATTGCATTGTTGAAGAAGAAGAGTTTCCTTAACATAATCAAGACAAGGTATCTAGTACTCAAAACCTTGAGAAATCAGGGATTCCAAAATTTGCTTAAGAGCCTGTGCAGAAGCTTGATCATAAGGGTTGCTGGTTAAGGTCAACCAAAGGTCCCAGATTTTATCTTCTTGTTTTATATGCTCAGATGATCCCTCACTGGAATGATCACTGTTGGTAGAAGTAGGTTGATCCCTTACATGTTGATCTCTTACAATGATAGCCGTCTGCGTGCTAACCTTTCTTCTTTCGTCAGACTCTTTCATCACACTTGCTTCTTGAATGCTTCCCTCTGCATCATCAAGAAGAGAAGCCAAGTTAGTAAGAGAGTGAAGTCTGGTATTATGAGGACATGGACTCATATACAGGAAATCTAAAATGAATTCATGAGGAAAGAAAGGCAGACTATTCCCTGAAGTAGATGCTGAAGTTGATGAAGAACCTTTGCAAACAGAGGTGATCACAAGTTCAGTACTGCTCCGTAAAGGTGTAACCTCTAAAGGGATAACATCTTTCAGAACTACATCTTTAGCAGTAGAAGGAAGCGCCATATCAATATTGGTAGCAGCATGAGAGCCTGGAACTTCAATGTCTAAAAGACTTGATTCCAAGGGATCTTCGTCAAATTGATGAAGCAATTCCTCCTCAGGAGATTCCACATGGAAATGCTCAGTCCCTTCCAACTGGGGGGCAGCATACCCTTCCAAAGCGAGGGTAGCCACATTTTCCAATTGGGGGGCAGCACCACTTGAAGTGGGATGAGTGATGACAAATTCATCAACAGGACCACTTCTTTGGAACTAACTCTGGATCAGCTATTTTGGGAGCATCTCCTGAAGTATGGCTGACAGAGCCAAGAGGTGATGACTTCTTAAAAGAAGGGTCACTGATAATCTTAGGCTCGATGTCATCAGCACCAGAGGAACCTGGAATAAATTAGTCAATATTCCAAAAAAGTGAAACTTCTCGTAAAAGGAGTAAAAGTTATATTCATACTTGCTTTAACTCCTGGTTTCCTTTTGAAAATTTGAGATATGGTCTTGTCATCATCTTCATCAGAGGAGATAATATACAGTGGTATCTCTGAATAAACCTCTACCTTAGGACGTTTCCTGATGGAATACCTTAAGGGTCTGGAGGCAGAAATACAACCATGATCTCTTTTCCTTGCAGCCTTTTTAAGAGGCTCAGTTTGCTCCACTGGTCCTTTGGGTTTGGTGTCCTTGGAAGCAGAGAGACAATTGTAATCTCTTTTCCTTGCAGCTCTTTTGAAAGGGTCAATCTGCTCCAGTGGTCCCATGGATTGGATGTCATCCACAGTTTGAACATCTCCATAGGAGATCCCTTGTTCATAAGCAGCATCATCTTCATCCTCTAAAGAGGTATGAGAAGGAACCCTTTTGTCTATGGTATTCTAATAGAGCTTGTCATATCTAGACTCTGTTGTCATGCCATCAGGCACCCTTAACTTCTTCTTGCCAGCTTTTGCTAAAAGTCAGAAGTAAAGCACAGAGAAGATTTAGTAATATTCACTCCTGCAAAAAGTTATAAAATAACTAAGGAAAGAAATTACTTACAGCCTAAGAAGAGCTGATCCTCAAAGTTCGCCAAAGCATCAGAACACATTGAGTCATTTGGGAATACATGATCCCACCACAGATGGAAACCTCGAACGGCTTTAGTAATTCATTTCCAAGGAGAAATGGACATGGAAGTAAGGCCGAGAGTTCTACTCTAAAGGGCTCTACCTTCTTCAAAACGACCTCTTGAAGTCCAAGGATCATTGCGGGTCAAGAAGTAAGGAATATCTATTGTTTGGACCAATCCAAATTGCCTAGCTACCAGCTGTGGATTATAAGCCTCAAAGCCAAAATATTCAGGCTCAACAGCTATTAAATCTCTAGACCTAAGAACACTACTCCAAAAGTTCCCATTCCCTAGGGAACCAGAGTGGATGTTCAGGGATTGTAGCCAAGAAGGCATTGTTTGATGGCGCCAAGTTTCATCTACAACAGAAACATCCATCTTACCTGGAAACATATTCCAGACACCAGGATTGGACTTAGAAACCAATAAGTATGAAAAAATCAAACTTGGATGCCAAACCTCGCCTGGAGATATAAGATTGAAGCTGACTTCACCATAACAGCTACAATCATCAAGACTAGAGAAGAACAAAAGGGGATCAAAAGAAAGATCTTCCTCCTATGAACCCTTAGATGCTTTAAAAGCAGAAAAGAGCTTGATAACCATTAGACAAGGTAGATACATATGGCCCCAACAAGTCAAGAGCCAAAGGGGTCCGAATCCCTTGTCAGTAGAGAATATGGGAGATTCAGAGGTATGAATTCCAAAACCTTTGAAAGATTCTCTACTCCTGAAAAGACATCTATAAAATTGTCCTAATAAAACAGGAGCCAAAGCTACTTCTTCAGAAGTAGAGGAGATGTTAACAGCTAAAGATAGCCATAATGTTACTACTCCTCCAGCTCTAGACATCATCAATTTGGAGAAAGAAAAAGTAAGAAAAAGTACTTCCACTTGAGAAGTAACTTCCTCACTAGTATCCTTATTAATGAAGAAATCAACAAACTTCTGAAAGCCGCACTTGCTAGCACTAGCAGAAGGACTAGCAATCTGGCGAAAAGTTGATAAGCATTGACTGTACAACTGGTTATGTTCTTTAACATGGTGAAAGATTGGAAGTTCGATTCCATATTTACCTGTTGGAGAAGTCCCAGTAATAAAAGCAATATCAGCTAATGTCACAATCATTGGTCCCCATCGGAACAAGAAGCAGTTGATGGCAGGGTCCCAACATGCCAACAAGGCAGTAGACATAGCTCCGTCGAAAGGGATAGTTTCATAAGAAGCTAGTCTCAAGAAGGGCAATATTTTGTTTTTGGACCATTTGTCATGAAAAGGTTTCATTCGCAGGAAACATGCTCTTGCAACCACCCCTGAAATCCAACCCTTAAAAGGTTTGCTGGTCAAAGGCCAATGCAAATATTGGAGGGATTTTGGAGCAAATGGAAGCATTCTAGGCTTATTATCTTCTAAAATAATATGGTCCAAGAATGGGTAGCACTGTTGCTCTAAGACAAGTTGGTGCTTTGGTTTTTGAAACTTGAAAGGAAAACAAGGACCAATAGTGGCAATCCTCTCCTCCAAAGGAGTATTAGAGTCAGAGCTTTTGTTCACATACCAGAACACTTGAGACTTATAAGTCCCAAGGTTCACTCTAATGGCGTTGCATAATTGACGGGCTGCCTCAGATTGCATGGCATCACGTTTCTTGGCAAGTGCTTCACGAATTTCATCCTCACGAATTCTTTCATTAGACATGGTGAATTGAAAGATGAATTGAAATTTGGTGATGATTGTGAATTTTTAGAAAGAGAATTAAATTTGTCTGAAAACTCTCCGATCTTCCTAAAATCCTTGAAAAGGGTATTAATGGAGAAGAGAACTAAAATAAAACAGTAAAAGAGAACACGTGCACAATGCGTGATACATTTTATTTTGGATCATGTGTAATTGGGTCATGATAAGGCCTAGTTTTAATAAATTAAAACATAAGAATCTGAAGTCATCCAAAAAGCCCATTTTCAAAGGGCGCGTGATTTAAAGGCTCATTTCTAGAGGTCAGTTACTCTAAAAGCCCATTCCCAAAGGGCGTAACTTTTCGTTTTTCAAGAGACGGTAAATCTCTTAATAAAAAGGGGTAAGTGTAAGGAAATCTTCACATTACTCATCTCTTGAAACCACACTCCCTAAGAAATCCTTTTCATCTCCCAACCTTCTTAAATCTTCTTCGCCAGATATGGATGCGCCTCAACCATCCGCTGAATCCTGTATCACAGGGGTTCATGAGGTCAACCCACAAGAGGTTGACCAACCTTTCCTCCCTCCCCCAGAAATACTGGAAGAGAGAGAAGACGAAGAGGAGGAAGAAGAAGACGAGGAGAGCACCCCTCCATCATCAGACAAATCTGATGATGATGATGATGAGGATGAGGATGAAGATGATGATGAACCCGCCGCCAAGCGGATGAGGGTCGACGAGGAAGATCTCCTCGAAGAACCCTTCGCCAGAGAAGAACGCTTCTTCTATCCTATTGGCGATGACTCCGGCGACACCGCTGCTGGAGATGATGAGGAGGATGAAGATACCGATGGCGACAAGCCACGGTCTCCAAGGGATTAGACATAGGCCTAGAATTTAGAATTTTAAAATTCTAAATGAATTTTATAAATTTTTATCCTAAGATAAAATTTTTTAATCTAGGTTGTACATTTTCTTTTTAAATTAATGAAACTTCTCAACTCAGTCCAAGTTTCTTTTATCTTATATCTGGTTTGCATGGTTTATTTTGCCCAATCAAAATTGTGCGAATTAAATTATATTATGTTATTCAAAAATAACTGTCAAATCAAATAATGCAAAATCCACGGTTAAGATTAAATAAAAAGAAATAAAGTGACTCTTGGGATGCTAACTCTGAAAAAAATATTAATAACATGGAAGGAAGTTACTTCAAAAAGTAATTATTGCCATCTCACTTCACACGCCACTAATGGCCAACTCCTAAGTAGTGACACGACACATTGAAGAGTTAATGGGTGAACTTATCCACTAAGGCCATGACTTGAAATTAGTTATCAAAATAACTTGAAGAGATTAAAATCCGTTATAAAATATAACGTGACATAATTATCTAAACAGATAATACCAATCGCCCCATTAACCCCTAACAAATAGGGACAACGGTTATAGTTATCATATTATAAATATGCTACCTTAACCTTGAGCATTTTTCACTCATAATATTTTTACTCTACCATCAACAAATCCAAAAAACATCTGTGAGTATGGCCAACCAACAGGTTGTTCCTCCACCATTTCCTAGTGAATGTTGGAGGCACCGGTTCAATAAGGACATCACATAAGAGGATTGGGAAGAGTTTAGAGAAGAGGAGATGAAAAAATGGCAACTCAAAATCATAAAACTCTTCGGAAAGGATCCAAATGTCCAATCTGGAGATTTCGAGGAACAAAGGCCTAGTGCCACCATAATGGGGAGTGATATTGACTTCCTAGCGCTGAATCTATGGCCGAAAATGGAAAAGGGAGATTTGTTAAAACTCCTAAGCATTTGCAAGGCATGGGGAAAGGGCATTGCAAAACAACATTTTCTCGCTCGAACTCACATTGAAATATCACGAGTCCATAATCTGTGAAAGCAGTTTGGGTGTGTTCACCAGAAAGTACAGGGTAGGCCAAGTGGACGAGAATATGAGTTTCAAAAAAACTCATACAGTACAAATGTACATGTCTCTTATGGCAAGAGTACTTATCAGGAAGATGCATCCCTATGCTTTTAGATGACGATTACTCCAATGATGATGATCCTGATGTGGATGAGCATGAGGAACCACAAATCACTATCAGTTTCGCCCATCTTCGTGCTTGATATATCAAGTAACAAGGCAGAGGCTTAGTAATCCTAGTCATAGTACTAAGTTTAAATCTTCTTTAATAAACTATGTACTTAGCTTTAATGTCGTTGATAATTATTTTTCATGATTTACTTCATTTATGAAATAAATCTTATTTTATCAATGTACCACAAATATTTTATCCTAGTCATTGTGATGGGACCAGAGGACCCTGGGCTAGTGGAATCAAGCGCTACAAAGGTCGGTACAAATATCGATCTCCTGTCCACCCACATATGGCCCAAATTAGATAGGAAGTCACAAGACAAACTGCTAACAGTTTGTAAGATAGTGGAAACAGTTTGTAAGAAGTGGGGCAAGGAGGTTTCCACTATCTTAAACTTCCCAAGGCCTCAAAGAATGAATTGGGTCTATACCAAGAGTCTAACTCTTTCATGCACTCAGACCTCCCTCAAAGTGGTGAGGATAGAAGAGGGCCAAGACGAAAATCAAGGGAGGATAGTACTTTTTAAGTGCGTCTGCCAACTGTGGGAGTTGTTAGCCAAAGAATATTTCCTTCCTTGGAGGTATATCGCACTGATCGACAGGAGATACGCCTGGGACAACAGCTACCACAGGATTATCTTCAAGGCAAGGTTCAACAACTCCCCTGGAGAAGACTACTACTTTGCAGTTATCAGGAGTAGTGCAGGGCACGAGTTGGAAATCAACGAATGTAATGCTATGGTAGAGATAGTGTGTAGGAGTCACTTCCAAATGTTGTCTCTAGACCCAAGCATTTTTAATTAAAATGTAATTAATGATTTTATCTTCATAAAGATAAGTCATTATGTCAATATCACGAAATTACCTCAAATGGTGATCTTGTTGAATATATTTCGCTATATATATTTGCAATGGCTTAATTGCTTTAACATCAGTTTTTGGTTCACCAAAGTGAAGTAAAAAACAAACACGTGTCCATTTAATATTTATATTCCTTAAAAAACTGTCCTCATAAAATTAGGCAGTTAAGGAAAATTATTGGACGATTAAAAGCATCAGGGTATTTATATATATATATATATATATATATATATATATATATATATATATATATATATATATATATATATATATATATATATATATATATATATATATATATATATATATATATATGTATGTATATGTGCGGTTTCTAAAAAGATTCAAAAACTTTAAATCAAAATGGATTGCACATATACTCACGTTTTTCGTCAATCTGCTCCAGAATATATGACATATCCATTAAAATGCCCAAATCATCACAAGGCATTAAATGTCATATCTGGAGATAAAAATGAATTATTAAGAATGAATCCACCAAATGGGTTTATTCTATCCAAAAATATTTTGGAGATAATCTGTCATACAACGAGATCCGGAATATGAAAAAGGATCTAAGGCCTTCCAAATAGGGTCCAATTTAGATCTTATACAAAAATGGATATTTCCTAGACTCGAAAGGGATGATCGGGTTACATCTCTTCTAGTTTGCAAATCATGGGGCAAAATCATTACGGAAGAAAAATGGAAACCTAACATGCCTTGGAGATATCTAAAGAGGCTCTTTGTCAAGGGAACTACAAAGAAAATAAAAGTCTATAGATCGGTAGATGGGTCATCATCAAGAGATGTGGTACAATACAAATGTGCATGTCAAATGTGGCACGATCTCATGACCTATGATGTAAGTCCTTGTTGGTTATCTCCAAATAATCCTACAAGTTCACATCTTGAAGAGAATTTCTTAATGGATTTCACAATGGCTAGACAAAGGTGAGGGAAACACACGAAAGGTTATTCTTCTCAACCAAATTCAGTCATCCTAAAAGAAAGTTTATCGACCATCTTAGAACAATGGAGGAAGTCACATTCAGAATACTACTGAATGATATTGGCTACAACCATTGAAAGTCCTTCTCAGCTCATAATTTGTGGGTGTTGAGTACATCACTCCATAAATCAGGGGGGCAATTTGTTACCATCATTTTTAGATGTATAGTAGCATTTATTATGGTACATTGTATTGGACCTCAAAAGGTTTAATTTCGTCTTAGTATGAATGCCCAACAAGAGCATAAAGCCCATTGGACGAAGTCAACATCCCAACAAGAGTATAAAGTCCATTGGACGAAGTCAATATAAATCAATATGAGAAGGCCATCAGGAGATGAAAGTCAGGAAGGATAATCGTGCAAGTGATTAAAGAGTAATCATTAAACGGATCCGCAAAAAGGAGAACGTACAAGGCTACGGTTATTCAGCGCCAGAAGACGATTGAGATTCGAATCAAAGATGATTCAAATCTTTTCCATCCAAGTAAGCACGGAAGTTACACACGTTTCTCTATAAATAAAGGAACGATCATCAAGCAAATAACAACAAACACACAAACAACTTGCAATTACTCTTTTCTTAGCGTAGCCTAGCTCTAGCCTAGCCAACCCCCTTCTGGGGTCATAGCTTAGTTCCTTAGACGTAGAACATGTTCTGGCGACAGGTTTTGTAATTCTCCGATTGAAGCAAGGAACCATGGAGGTAACAGCCTTCGTGTCTTCCCTTTAGTTGTCCAACATGGCTTATCCCCCTATGTGTTGTAAAATTCTTTCTTAAAGTTTGTGGCATGTATGGGAATGTTGTGCTTTAATTAATAGATTAATTATTGCTTGCTCTATATATTGCATTTCGCCTGAATTTATTAGGCGTTGTGGTTTAATCCTAAATTAAATTGCAACAAAGTATGTTAACAAGGTTTTATCTAATTAAAACCGAGTAACCCCTGAGGACTAAGCCTCCCGCGACATTCAGTATCAAACTATGTTGTGTACAGTGTCTTATTTGCAAAGTCAACCAACTGATTTTGCACCAACAATGACTTAAACTAGACCACTGAGCTAGTTAGCCACTAACAGGCTTTTTTTTTAGGGGAATTCACTAACAAGTTTTATGATGCTTTAAGATGGGGGAAAAGGATGAAAAAACATGATTCTCTTGCCACTTTTATATTCGAGGAACAATGATGCGTTAAGTTTCTCTCCAAGACCATTGGATGAAATATTTCATTCCTTATTTCTCAGATATAGTATAACTTAATTATATGGTCATTGTGCTTTGCAAATTGCAATAACTCAAAGGTAACGGTTGAGGTAGCTATAGACTACTAGCTATAGGGTAGGTCGTACAATAATCTTCCCACTAGCTGTTGTATCCCCCACTAAACAGTATTAGTACTACTTCAATTGAATAATTCCCAAAAAATTGTCCTTTTACAGGGCCAATTGGCCATGATCCCCATGACCTTCGTAGTTTAGGGGGCGGACATATTAAACCTAACTTTACAGCCAACTGAAGATCTTCTTGACCTTTGGCGGCCTCTAGCTTCCAAGAACTTTTAACACCATTGCATATATACTAATACTAGTAATCCAAAAGATTCCTTCTTTTTACTATTTCTTTTTGCTAGATTTCATTGTTTTCATTTTAATATAAAAGTTATACAGTTTTCGTTGGTTGGTAGATCTATTACTTTAATCTCTAATGTAATTAAACTAAATACTAATAAGAGTATTAGTATTAATCAAGAACTAACCATCTATAAGGACACTAGACAAACAGTATTGGTTGGAATCATGCAGTTTGCTACTTTGGTATCTGCATCTTTATGTCCTTTGCGCTTTATACCAACGTGATATGTTTGTTTTTCCCAAGTTAGTATGATCAGCTTGAGTTCGTTATTGATAATTTTTTTATATATAACCGAGTTTTACGGTTGTACAAAGGCATCTTCAAAAGTGTAATAGTATTGTATATACTACATATTCATTGAAGGATAGAGCTTTACCACATTTTTATGAGTTTGGTTTCATTTTAAAATTAACTGGCAAGAAAATTAATTGGCAAGAGGTGAATAGCCTATCAAGCTTATATGTTAATCAGCCTCTTTTCATGTATATTATATGGGATATAAGACAACAGATATTTTTTCTTAATACTCCCTCTCACATGTTAATGCATAGCCAAATATGGTAGTGACTAGAAAAAATTTGGGAGCTACAAATGCTTGGGCAACAACTCTTTTACACTGGCGGATCACTAGACAACTGCAATTTCAAGTGATTCTTTTGCATCTCAGTGTCAAAGAAATTGAGGATATGTAGGAATATCTCTCTATCTTAATTAATTTCCCATTATTATTAGTTGATAGTAATTAGCAAAGTAGAAAACAAGTGTAATAGGGGAAAGTTGCTTCCTAATTATTGTGTAATCAAATAAGAGTGAGGATAAGCTGCTACTATCAGAATATAGATATATACAAGTTCGATGAGTTCTACACTTCTACCCTAAAACCAATTGATCATAAGTGAATTAAGTAGTCTAACAAATTCATGTATAGGTTATATTCCAGTCACCTTATTCAATTTGGGACAAAGCATATTTGGTGATGAAAAAGTACTACAAACAATTTAATACAACTAGTATATTTAAAGATATTAGAAATAAGGTTAATACTTTTTTTTATAACAGGTAAGGTGACAATTAATTAATATAAAAGAAACAGTAATTCATATTAATAAAATAATAACCTTCAAGTTGCAACTTGCTAGTATACTGTTATAATGTAGCATAAGTACTTAGAATTTGGATGAACTCTTTAAAATGTACTCCCTCCGGTCTTTATTAGTTTATCCGTATTCCTTTTTGGGATGTCCCTTATTAGTTTACCCATTTCTTTTGTTTCTATTTTTGGAATGAGACCACTATCTTTCCATCACACATACATTCAACTTTAATACTTCTATAAAATAATAGTTTCTCTTTCTTTCTATGTCCCACAACATTATTTCTCCTAAAACTCTATGCAAAAGAAATGGGTAAACTAATAGAGACCGGAGGGAGTAGCAATTAATCAAATACTTAAAACTACTATTCACTATTCAGACCATGTCAGTTAAGAAATGTTAAGGGAATCGAAAGTACATGGAAAATGAAGTTTTAGACTGTATTTAGACAAATTGAGGGGACAATATATACAAATTACAACCTAGAGATTTGGATAGTTTGGAGGGTCAAGTTAACAATCACAATTGGTCCCCCACCATTGTGTGCCTCTTTGTTATAGTAAAATAAAATAGATGGTTCCGAACATTTTGGGTATTGATATTCAGAACCTTTTCCCATTTAGAAACTATATTTTGGGCCCGTTGTACGTTCGGTCTCTTGCTTTTTCTTTTTTAAGAAAGTAAAGTAGGTGAAGTCTCTGCATCTTTCTTGTTTATAGCTTGGATCCTAGGTTTTCAAGCATATTCTCAAATTTATATATGGAAATAAAAGATGCCCCTATAGTTCCAAAAAAAGCCTGATTAGATTTATTGGTATAGAAAGGCGCACCTCTCTGTAATTTTTGATGCTTTTTCTTTAATTTACACAATTTTGGCTTTCATCTTAATATGTTTAATTATCAATAAAGGGCATACAAGTAATGATCAATTGCCCTTCCAAAAAAATGTTAATGATCAATCACCCTTCATAAAAAAATTAAATGATCAATTGTATATTGAGAAAAATGTCTAATATAAACTTGAGCGGCTGAGCATACTTTAGTTCTATGTGCACTAACGCTATTTTTTTCTGTTTTGGAAAAATTTATTTATTTGCTTGTTTAAAACTCTCCAAATAAAGTAAAAGAGATCAAAATAGTAAGGTACATCAGACAATATAATTGGAGTAAAATTTTGCAAAGGTTTTGGGGTAGTTGGCAAAACCTCCATTATACATTTGGACAGTGGCGTATTCATAAATTTGAACCTACGGGTTCGAACATAAACAAATCACCATTCATCAGGCCTATATAAGTTTAAGGCGCTCAAAGACAATCAGCATTTTGGGCCAAAATTATGGAGAAGTTTCACTAAAATTTTGAATTCGATTATTGGACACGTATACTTTTCCGGGTACGAGTGCTCAACGTTGAACAACAAAGAATTTTAATATATACAATGTAAAACATTATTTATTTGAGTAATAATCCCGAGATAATAGGATGAAACAGCAAGTAATATAACATCTGGTATTATTGTATAGTACAATGAACATTAAAATTTAAAAGTAGATAGAACATAGTAGCTTATACGATTTCAAATATAAAAGAAAAAATATAAATCCCCATTATCATTCTATGTTAGAGAAATTTTTATTGTTCCCGTTTTGCTTTTGGCTAAAAACGAAGCAAAGAAAAGGGTCAAGGAAAAAAAGAACCTAATAATTAAAGTGAGATTCCAGAAACTCACAAATCACAATTTACTCTTAAACATGTTATTGTGAGGCAAATGCACAACCTAGCAAACGTGATCTTAGCAGCTTTATATGATTTCAATAAAAAAATAATTGCAAAGGAGAAATTTTTGCCCAGTAAAAGAATCGAACCGGAGACCTCCTTCAAGCTACAAATTTTAACTTAGGTCTATCACCACCAAGGCAAAGCTCTTTCTTTGATACAATACAGCGATAATAGAAATATATCTGATCCACTATGGGTTCGATTCAACCCAAGTGAACCCATAGTGGATTCGCCCCTGCATTTGGATGTCCATTAAGGGGGAAGCAAGAAGCTACAACGGGGGCTGGCAGGGAGTACGAACCTGCGACCCACCCTTGCAGTTCATATATTTTTAAAGTGGCCCATGTCGGTTTTTAAGATATACTTATTTTATTAAAATGACGGTTATATCATATAAATAATACTCTTACTTGAGTGGAAAGTGAGATAGATAAAGATAATTTTTTTTTTAAATTTGCTTTTAATATTCTTGGCCCCATTAACTTCCGTGATGTCCATAAAGATATTATTTTCTTTGTGTATGTATAAATTCAACTATAAACTGTAGTCTTCTTACTAAATAAATTGGCATGCAATAGGAATCTCATCTGATTCCACGTTTAGTTTGATTCCATGCACCTTCAGGCTTCAAGTAAGTAGTGAGTACTATTCTAGCGTTTTTCCTCTTCATCGAACGGGAGTCACGGGATGATTAAAGTCTAATATTTGTACTACTAGTTCAGTTGCCATTAGGATTTGGGACCATATTTACAGACCTCTTTCAAGGCATGCTGTATCTCCTCATATAAGTCTCACGGCCTCACCGTCTCGGTCTTGTAGTACTTTGTCGTTTGTACTATAGGGACCTCATAAGTCATACCATATGTCCATATTTACAAACCTCTTCAAAGGAGTGTTACTGTACGTGTTGGTGGATCTCCGCACATATACGTCTATAATTCCATTTATTTTTTTCCAAAAAAGCCTTGTTATATATTTATTTTATACACATATAAATTGTATGTTGTAGGTCCTTGTGCAACAATTAGTTGTAGTAAGTAGTTTCCCAGTTAAGCTGCTATAGTTTAGGATTTGTTATTTGATTATGATAAGTTAGTTGTGTTAGTGGAGTTAAATGTGGGATCATTGTTTACCCACGTTGCTTGTTAGTTGCTTTTTATTGCTAATTGGTTTCATATGTAGCCCATATAAATGGGCCCAGTATTTTCCATTTAATTGAAGCAAGTAAGCAGTACTTTCATTTGCAATTATCTCTTGCTTCCACTTCTCTTATTTATTCAACATGGTATCAAGACATGGGATGATCCATAAGGATTAAAAAAAAGGGAGGCCAATGAAGAAGAAAAAAAAAGGAGAGACAGAGTATTCCAAAAACATTAGAAATAATTTGTGAGTGTGTGTGATTAACCATGGCAAGTAATGGTTTTTTTTTAGATGTGTGTGGATGGGTTCCCTTATAGCCCATGAAAATATGATTTTTTGTGTTACTATAAAATGAGGGAGATAAGTCATTTGAGGTGAAGGATAGTCTTCACAAGCAAATCAGATATTGGCAATCTGAAAATTAAATGGTGGAAGTCGTAGTCAACGCAGAGACGGTTTCCGAAGTTGAAGTAGTGGATGTAGTCAATTTGCAAGGCAACGTCAAAATGAGTTTATGGAGAGAAGTGCTCCATTGAGTGAAGGTTGGTGATAATATGCATCAGCAAGAGTGATTGATGAGAAGTGCATCAACAAAAATGTGTAAGTGGTGAGATGATGTGCATCACAAATTGAAGTATCAGTGACGAAAAGCGTGGCAATTGAATTAAGTCTATGACAATATGAATATTCAAGTTGTTTGAAGGCCCCAACTTTGAAGGAAGGGGTGTGTTGGAATATTATCCTTCAAAGTTAGTAGGAAGTTAGTTGTAGTAAGTAGTTTCCTAGTTAAGCTGCTATAGTTTAGGATTTGTTATTTGATTATGATAAGTTAGTTGTGTTAGTGGAGTTAAATGTGGGATCATTGTTTACCCACGTTGCTTGTTAGTTGCTTTTTATTGCTAATTAGTTTCATATGTAAACCTATATAAATGGGCCTAGCTAGTATTTTCCATTTAATTGAAGCAAGTAAGCAGTACTTTCATTTGCAATTATCTCTTGCTTCCACTTCTCTTATTTATTCAACAAACAATTCACTCATTGAGAAAGCTGAAAATTAGTTTCTTTGCTCAATTTGAGATTCTACGAGAAGATAAACATATTTACAGGTACACCCACCTCGAAATTAACCCGCACATATATAATATAATTTGCGGGATAGTTGGCCTACGCTTTTGAACCTTATGTGCACATGTGAGACTTAGCTAGTACTTAGGTTCAAATCTCATTGATGAGCTTATTATTGAAGATCTTTTCTTAATTACTTCCATGACAAAGGGCCATTCATCTTACCTTACAAATTAGAAATGTTATCATCCTATAGTTATGTAGCACTTATATACGTTGTGCTTTGCGTGCATTATCTATCCATAGTTCACAATTACATATAAAGATTTCTTGATAAATTATGCGAAAAGAACATCACTACGACCCATAGTTTTAGTGTTTATTTTATTTATCCGTGCTAAACTGCCAAAAAACTTTAGGTTGATGAAGTATATGACAATGTAAAAAAAAGCCATCTACACCTAGTTTGTAAGTTGAAATGATGAAAAATATCACAATGCAACGATGTCAAACGCAAGCCTCTACCCATGGAAAACGATTTTTGCAATCTAAAATGTGAATGTACGCCACTATTATTACAGATTCAAGGAGTAACAAATCAACCTTCTAATTATCTGTAGACCGAATGATGTATCGGACGAACTTTATAAAACACGTACGATAATGATTACTGAGTATCCCGTTTCCTCCTCATGCAAGAAGCTGAATTTGCACGCCAAAAAATCAAACTTTCTTTTGGTTGCCAATAGCATGCATGCACGCATATCTTTATGTATATACAGACTGAAGCTCATCTTGAAATAGAGCAATGCCAGCTAGGAAGGAACTTGATTCGGGAATATGTTCATAGCTCGCTGCGGAACTGATAGTACTTGTGGTAATTAATAATAATGGGTAGGTAATAAGCGTAATCAATCACAAAAATATATATACTTCCTCCATTCTGAAATAAATGAAGCGATTCTCTCTAAAAGCTCTCACATAAAATAAAGAAGCATTCTATTTATTTCAGAACAGAGAAAGAAGTATATATACTTCCTCCATTTCTTTTACACTGACTGTCACGCTTGCCGATGCACTACTTTGACTATTGATATCTTTAATTGTGTATTAGAGTAAAGTATAAAAATTTAATTTTATGAAAGTATACATTGAAACGAATCCAACGACATATTATAACATTTGATAATATCTAATATAATAGTAAATAATGCATGGTCAAACCTCATAGTTGAATATGGAATTTTCAAAGTGTAGCGAGTAATTTGAAACGGAGAAAGTATATATCGGAGGGTGACTAGTAGAAGCTATAGCTAGCCCTCCTTATGTGTATTTTGTTCTTCAATTATTAAGCAGTAAATAATTGAAAATACTAAAAGCAAAGTTTGGTAAAACATTAGAACTTCATTATTATTAAAAGATTAAACTAAATACAACGATAAGTAAGCCTCAAGTACCAGGAACTTTACCTAATACATGCAATTACAGAAGATGAGAGCAATACCTAGCTACGTACATACTATTACTAATGATGCTTAATTAATAACTAACTATGCTCACTAGTAGATTATTAATTGATCATACTAATGACCAGCTCCAGGACTACGGCCAGGGGCAGTAGGCCGAAAGGAATCCACGTCCATTTCCATAGTTTCGCTTTCCTCCTTTCCCAATAGCAAATGCCTAGGGCTTTTGCTATTTGGCATGTTTTTAATCCTTATTTTTTTAGGATGAGCAACGACCAATGTTCTACCTTCGTTGGTAACACGACTAATCTTCTTCTTCAAGCTTCTTCCCTCGACGTCGAGGAAGTCACTAGAGAGAACGATAAGTAGTAGAAGAACCACACACTTATAGTTAGCCATAGATATGTAAATATATTTTTGGTGGAATGACGGCTGTAGTAAATGGAGTCTATTTAATTAAAGACCAAGTAAGATTTATTAAGAAGGAGAAAGAGAGAGGGATAGGAGCTAAAGAGATTGAAGCAAGATTACAATGGTTGGGAGATACAATATGAATGAAAGAAATGCAATGCAATGCATGGGACTATGTTTTGAGTCTTGGAAGCTCATATATAAATAGGTGAAAGTTGGTAGATGGAGCATGCATCATGCATGTGAGGTGGCAAGATACAGGCAGAAAAGTTAACCAATGACCAGTTTGCATGAACATATATAATTTTTTTTCTTAATTTAGTTTATCTTATTTTTGGAGGCAGGGGATTGCCCAAGGAAAGACAGCTAAGTCCTTCAGAGCTTACCTACTATAGACTACTACTGTACATTCTCTAGCTACTGCCTACTGGTGCTACGCATGTGAATAACTCCACATATTAGCACATACTTACACACTAATTAATATGACTAGTGTTGTCATTATGTTGTAATAAAAGGCTGCATTGTAATTCAAAAGTATTCATGTGAAATTTCGTCGGTCAGTTTACGAGTCCTTTCATCACTCTAATATTTTCTTACATGGATGTAGATATGTGATCTTGACAAAAAAAATGTAGGTGCATTTTTTTATGTAGATCAATACAAATACGTTAGAAAGCTAGCTTATGCCTTGGGAATTTTTGCTCAGCATAATATACATATACTATATCATCCTCATCCGTCGATTGTACTCTCCAAAGTTATTTGTTAGCACAATCTAGATAAATTTTAAGTTTCTAAGATAAAATAACATAGATGTGGCGTTATAAGCGGAAGCAGAAATAAAATACAAACGAATTAAGGGTACAGAAGATTAGACTTCAGTAAATGATATAAGTTAAACACACCCCTCACTAGCAAGTAGGGGAAAACCACGCACCTTTATAATAATAAGTTCTACTCCACGAATATTAGCAATCCGCCGAACCCTTGTGAATAAATTACAACCCTCCTCTGCCAAGAACATCAACAAGTTTTCTAAGAAAGCTTGTAATCACTCACCTACTATTGTGCCTAAAAATGATCTTAATCCCCATTCATATAAAGTAATATATAGGATAAAATCCTAATTCTAATCAAACCAAAGAAATGATTTTAGCACCTAATTACAGCAGGTTCTATAGTCGATCATATAATGCTTAAAACTAATAGTATCTTCTCTAAACCAACAACAAAGCGATACGAAATAACATACAATGTGCCAACAAGACAAGGAATTCCAAAGAATTATGAACAATAGCTCACATGAGCTGTGAGCGAGCCGACATGACCTCATACGGTTGACCCAAAAGTTGCGCGGTCGTATGATACTTCTGTCAGTTTATGAAGTTTAGCTTCATCATTTCAGAGAAACTGATTGAGAGAAAAGAAAGAAGTTTAGAATTGTTGTAATGAATTATATTAAAAAACTCTCTGTACAAAAGAGGGTTGTTAGCTATATATACAGAAGGTTGTTAGAGAGGTAGTTAGAGAGAATAACCACCTATAACTAACTAAAGGATGATGTGGCTTATAGAAATATCCACATCATCAATACATTATATACACTAATCTCCAATACCCCCCCTCAAGTTGGAAGGGATATTTGTAGACATTCCCAACTTGTGAAGAAGAATGTTGAGCTGCTTTGAAGGAAGAACCTTAGTAAAAACATCAGCTATATGTAGAGTAGGAAGGTAAGTGAGTTGTAGCAAGCCTTCAAGCACTTTCTCCCTAGTAAAGTGGCAATCTATCTCTATATGCTTGGTCCTCTCATGAAAGACAGGATTCCTAGCAATATGTAGAGCTGATTGATTGTCACAGTGAAGAGTGACAGGTCTAAGGTGAGTGATGCCCAAGTCTTCCAATAATCTGACAACCCATGTCACTTCTGAGGCAGCTGCTGCCATGGCCCTGTATTCAGCCTCAGAGGAGGACTTGGATACAGTGCTTTGTTTCTTGGATTTCCAAGTAACTGGTGAACCTCCAAGCAAGAGTATGTAACCTGTGATGGATTTCCTAGAATCTGGGCAAGAAGCCCAGTCAGAATATGAAAAAGCTTGAAGACACAACTCATCACTAGCTTTTAGCAAAATGCCTTGACTAGCTGTACAAGATACATATCTGAGAGTATGTTGCAAGGCAGCTTGATGAGATGTTCTAGGAGACTGCATGAATTGGCTTAGACTTTGGACTGCATAAGCCAAGTCAGGTCTGGTTGTTGTAAGAAAATTAAGCTTTCCTACTAATGATCTGTAACCAGATGGATCATCTAGGTTTTCACCAAGATCTGCTTGAAGCTTGATATTCAAAGGAAGAGGAGTGGAAGCCTTCTTAGTGAGGTCAAAAGTGCAGCATGATATGAGCTTTTTGGTGAACTTTCCTTGACTCAACAAGATACCAGAATCAGTATAGTCCACCACTAGACCAAGAAAGTAATGTAACTGACCAAGGTCTTTAATACTGAATTCATGATGCAAGTGGGCTTTGAGAGCTCCTATTTCAGCAAGATTAGTACCAGTGACAATTATGTCATCTACATAGACAGCTGCAATACAAATATCTTCATGATGCTTCTTGATAAACAGACTATGATCATAGTGAGATTTGATAAATCCTTGACCATGTAGAGACTGAGCCAACTTTTCATGCCATTGTCTAGAAGCCTGTTTTAGGCCATAAAGGGATTTGGTGAGTTTGCAGACAAGATTTTGAGGATTAGGCATTCCTTCAGGTACTTTCATATAGACTTCTTCCTTTAAGTCTCCATGCAAGAAGGCATTATTCACATCTAATTGGAATAATTGGCATTTCTTGCAAGCTGCCACAGCTATAAGACATCTGACCATGCTCATCTTGACTACTGGACTAAAGGTTATTTCTTCATAATCTATGCCATACTTTTGATTGAAACCTTTAGCAACCAGTCGAGCTTTACACCTCTCCAATTCACCATTAGCCTTGAGTTTAACTTTGTAAACCCATTTAGAACCTATAGGCTTTTTACCCTTGGGAAGAGGAACCAAGTCCCAAGTGTGGTTGTTTTGAAGAGCTAATAACTCAGCTGACATAACATCTATCCAAAGAATATCATTAGATGCTTCAGAGTAATTAGAAGGTTCAATTAAATCACAAGCTTGAGAAATGAAAGCTTGATGATCAGTAGGAAAATGGGTGTATGAAACAAGATTGCACCAATGAGTTGGATGCAGAGAAGAAGAAGTAGAATGACAGTGGTAATCTTGAAGATAGAAAGGTGTTTTATGATGTCTGGTGGATTTTCTGGTGACAAGAGGAGGTGAAAAGGATTCAGAGATATCAAGTAAGGATGTAGGAGAGGAGGGTATAACCACATCATCAGTAGAAGCATTAGGATTATCTGTAACTGGAGTGGGAGATGAATCAGGAATAAAAGAAGATGGAGAAACAGTTGAAGATGGTGGAGAATCATGGGAAGGAAATATTGCAGCAGGTGAAGAGAAATCAGGAGAATCATAAAAAATTGGAGCAGAACTAGATGGAAGATAGATTGCATTGGTGTAATTGGATGCAGGATTGGAATGTTTGTGAAACAGGTGATAAGGAAAATGCCTCTCATGAAAGTAAACATCTCTTGTTACACCAACCTTGTTACTGTCAATATCAAGAATTTTGTAACCCTTCTGTCTATCATAATACCCAAGGAAAACACAGGGCTTGGCTCTTTCATTAAGCTCGGATCTTTTGTGCTTAGGAGTAGAGACATAGCATAAGCAACCAAAAGTTCTAAGATGAGAAAGACCAGCAGCTTTGCCATATAATCTGAAGTAAGGAGTATCATGGTTGATTGCTTCTTAAGGCATTCTATTGATTAGATAAGCAGCACACATGACACAATATCCCCAAAATCTGTCAGGAACCCTTGATCGTATGTACAATGCCCCGGTCGTCCCGGGAAGATGTTTATGCTTTCGTTCTACAACCCCATTCTGCTGGGGTGTATTACTACAGCTGGTTTGAATGAGTATACCAAGCTTATCATACAGTATCTTCATGTCACCTTCACACAATTCACCAGCATTATCTGATCTAATACATTGCACTGTGGTATTGAACTGAGTCTGGACCATTTGAAAAAAATTCTTCATAACACACACATAATCAGATTTATGCTTCAAGAAATGTATCCATGTAAATCTGCTAAAATCATCCACTATGGTGAGAAATTGATTACATCCAGTGGGTGTGTTAACAGAGTGAGGACCCCATACATCAAGATGCAACAACTCAAAAGGTTTAGTGGTTTTTATTGAACTTCTAGGAAAAGACACTCTAGTTTGATTAGCCTTTGGAAAAATTTGGCATATTGTGTCTTGTAAACATGACTTAGGATCACAAGAGATAGGAAGAAAATGCAATTTGTTAAATGGTAAATGTCCTAGCCTAAGATGCCACAATTTAGCATCATCAACAGCAGCTAGACATGTCTTATTACATTCATGAGAAACAGCAGCAGCTTTGTGACAAACCTTCTGGTCTTGAACATTATATAACCCAGCATTGAGCTTACCAAGAGGAATCAACTTCTCTTTCTGAGAAACAAAACATTCTTCATGAGTAAAATGTAGTTCACATTGCATATCTTTGCATAGCTTGTGAGCAGAAATCAGATTGAACTTGAATTGGGGCACATGTAAAACATTATGGAGCATAATGTCATTAGTCAGTTTCACTGAACCATATGTTGCACTGGTATCTTACTCCCATCAGGGATAGTAATGAAATTTTCAAAATCATGCATATTTTGATATTCAGAGAAACAGGTTAAGTCACAGCAAATGTGGTATGTTGCACCACTATCAAGTAACCATCTAGAATTAGAACAAGATAGGAAACACAAACTGTTACCTTCCATCATAGCATGAGCACCATTTGTGTTTGAGTTGGACTAAGTGGACTTAAGCATAGTCATGGGCTGATTATATTGGTCCATAGACAGTGAAGGACCTGGTGTATCATCAACATCCATTGCAGTACTGCCTTCATTATTGGATAAAGCTGCAACTCTTTTGTCTCTAAATCCTTTGAAGTTGGCTGGATAGCCATGGACTTTGTAACATCTATCAATACTATGCCCTGGAATCTCACAGTGAGTGCAGTAGTACTTGGATCCTGGTTTATCAGACTTAAATCCTCCTGAGCCTTTGAAACTTTCCTTGAAACTGTTGTTGTGTTTTACATTGTTGCCAAAAGACTTTTGTTTAGTGTATTTCCTTTTGTCTGCTATGAAAGCCATGGACTCAGAGTGCGAAGAAGTGCCAGAGGAAATCTCCTTGTGTTTTTCTTCCTGAGCAAACATCCTATAGGCCTCTGTAACCTTAGGTAGCTTCTGCATCATGAGCATATTGCCTCTAATTGTTGCAAATTGATCTGACAGTTTCATCATAAACTGTATGATCATCTTCTCCTGATGCCTCTCAAAGAGCCTCTTTGTCAGGTTGCAAGAACATTTATTGCAGGTGCAATAAGGTAAGGGATTAGCTTCATCAATTGCATCCCAAACTGTCTTAATACTAGTGAAAAACTTAGATACAGATTGATTTCCTTCTTGATGAATATCAGCTAACTTCTGTTCTAATGCATAAATCTGAGCCAAGGATGTGTAACCATAACGTTCTTCAAGATCCATCCAAATGTCCCTAGCAGATCTCATAAACATAACACTACTAGCTATGTTTTCATCAAGATTGAACAAGATCCAGGAGCATACTAGATCATTACATCTAGACCAAGCTTTATATTCATCAGAGGTTTCATTAGTAGGTGATCTACAAACTCCATCAACAAAACCTACCTTATTCTTAGCTGATAAGGTGAGCAACATTGCTCTTTTCCAACTAGTATAGCATTCACCATTGAATTTGAAGAAAACTAATTGAGCAAAATTTGCATCGGATGGATGAATATAGTATATACTACTAGGATTCTGATTCAGAGGTAATGTAGGTTGTGTGTTTGATTCAACAGGCATGGTGAAAGAAATTGAGGAAAATCGAAGTGAAAAAGACAAGATTATGAAGAAATGAATAGGATTCTATAAGAAGGACAACAAATTCGAGAAGCAAGATCAAATGAATATGATTCGGACCTAGAATTCAAGAATTTTAGAGATGATTAGAAGAATTTCAAGAAGAATAGATGACATAGAAGAATTTCAGCAAGAAACAAGAGAAATCAGTCAAGAATTTCAACAAATACTAGTAATCAGCAAAAATGTAATTGATCAATGTTCAAATGATAGAGAAATTGAGCTAGCAATTTGAATGAAGATAATCGAAGATCTAGAATCGGAATTTCGAATAAAATTTGGACAAATCACACCTCAATGAAGAATTTCATCGGAATTCTACTTGTTGTGATCTTCGAAACCTCAAATGAATCGGAATCGGTGCGGAAAATTCAGCAAAAAACGACCTAGAATTCGTGATTTTGCTTCGATACCATGTCAATTTATGAAGTTTAGCTTCATTATTTCGTAGAAACCGATTGAGAGAAAAGAGAGAAAAGAGAGAAGTTTAGAATTGTCGTAATGAATTGTATTAAAAAACTCTCGTACAAAAGAGGGTTGTTAGCTATATACACGAAGGTTGTTAGAGAGGTAGTTAGAGAGAATAACCACCTATAACTAACTAAAGGATGATGTGGCTTATAGAAATATCCACATCATCAATACATTATATACACTAATCTCCAATACCCCCCCCTCAAGTTGGAAGGGATATTTGTAGACATTCCCAACTTGTGAAGAAGAATGTTGAGCTGCTTTGAAGGAAGAACCTTAGTAAAAACATCAGCTATATGTAGAGTAGGAAGGTAAGTGAGTTGTAGCAAGCCTTCAAGCACTTTCTCCCTAGTAAAGTGGCAATCTATCTCTATATGCTTGGTCCTCTAATGAAAGACAGGATTCCTAGCAATATGTAGAGCTGATTGATTGTCACAGTGAAGAGTGACAGGTCTAAGGTGAGTGATGCCCAAGTCTTCCAATAATCTGACAACCCATGTCACTTCTGAGGCAGCTGCTGCCATGACCCTGTATTCAGCCTCAGAGGAGGACTTGGATACAGTGCTTTGTTTCTTGGATTTCCAAGTAACTGGTGAACCTCCAAGCAAGAGTATGTAACATGTGACAGTTTAGACTAAAATACAAAGAGAAGGGGCGTTCGACCCGAGGGCTCGTGTCGGGCCGGGCCTGAAATAAAATTTCTTAACCGTGGCAGGCCCACAGCCCACGCATCGGACAACGGGTCGGGCCTCGAGCGGGCTCGGACCAGGCCGGGCCACGTGCTGGCCAAGCCCAAGCCCACCTCTAGTAAGAATATTGATTAGAAGTTTATTTTATGATTAAAGTAGCAATTATGTGAGCTTATATATCAATATTATGAAATGAGAATAGTTATCTATGTGGCAATTAAGATACTATGATATGAAAAGTTCGTTAATTAATCATATAATATAAGAAGAAAAAAAGGGGGCAACTTATCAATATGGTTAGAAATGACATGGTCAACCATCTAGTCAAAGTAAATGCAAATTTGGTCATTTTGTATATTAGCAACTAATCTCCAACAATGGATCGTATCATTCGTATCAAACATCTTTATGAACAACAGAATGATGGATGTTAACAGATGACGAAGAACAACCAATAAAAATACATAACCATTCGAATAAGTAAACAAGCCAACTATATTGCTGAAAGTTGATTGTCAAACAAGACCTTAGTTATTTATTGACAAGGCTACTTATAAAGTTATAACTTAATGTTATCATGTATGACTTCTAGCCAGAGTTTTGTTGCTTAACCCACTTTTAGGTGTGAAAATTGTTTCATTATTCTTTCACTTTATTTCTTTCTCTTTTTTTTCTATTTTGTTTTTTCCAAAAAAATTGCTACTATTACTACTATATGTATGGTTATCGTACACTATGCATCAATGATACCTGTGACTCTGTGAGATACTTTTTTGCCTTCTCCTGTACGTGAGGATAAATTAGTACAGCCAATATACTATATATGCATATGCGAAAAAGAAAAAGAAAAAGAAGTTATTGACGCTTTAAGGTACATCTTTTATTGTGCATCAAATGCATCTTTCGCCATGCTCAAAGGTCATCCAACACCTTGGAGGCTGGAGCTCACAACTCAAGTACACAAATCACTTGACCCTAACTATATGTTTATAGCTAGATAGTACTAACTCTTTGATCTTTAACTATTTGTGTATCATAATTATTAATTCATACTATAGTGCTATACAGTACTTTTTTTTTGCATATATACTTTTTACTCTGTCTCACTTGATTAATATACTTCATACATTAATATAACTCTAAGAAGTTATCATGGACACATACAAGTGATCTTACGAGTAATATACATGATTTTTCTTTTTTTGAAGAAAATACAAGTGATCTTTTGGGTACATTTAAACGACGGTTGCATTATTGTCCTTTGAGGCTAGCTAGTAATATAAATATATCATGGATAGCATAGTCATTTGTGAAAGAATATAAGGGAAATAAATTTAAGAATGAAAAAAGAATGAAGGTAATCAATAACGTGTATATCCGATGATGTGATGGAACAAATGTGCCTTAAAATTTTGGTGTCGAATAGAAAGCTACGAGTTACACTTATAAGGTTGCCTTCAAATGCTCCGATTTCTCCATCTAATAATCTAGATGAACACTAATTTGTTTAAACATTATTATGATCTATAATCTAATCTGAAAGTAATGCATTCTTATAAGTATCTACGTATAGATAATATTTTGCATTATTGCATCTTAAAAAAGATGCTATGTAAAGTCTTTAATATATTACTCTAAAGGTTTTGTTAGTTGAAATAACAATTTGACAAGAGAGTACTAGTTCATTTGGACGCAAGGAGTGTATAGTAAAAGAAATTTGCATCAATGGTTTAATACAATGGAGTATCAAAATCATAAAAGTTCAAAGAACAACCTTATTAATTAATATGTGACGGGAAAGGACTTTTGTTATATAAGAAAAAAATAGTATAAAGTAATGATGAGCAACATGTTGGTCCTTTGATTAAAAGAAATTAATAAACAAAAGAAACAAGTACAATTAGAAGATATTGTAAAATAGAAGCCATCTATTAAGTATCCTTGCATAGAATATTCCGAAGCATGAGGAAAGACATCTTTGGAGTTTAATTAGACAACCTTGAATTTATATAGTGGAGCTTTCTTGGACTTGGAGGCCATGCACATGGTAAAAGGAACTAGGTTAATTTTATGGGCACAACAAGTCAAGGACACTCACCACTCACCAGTGACAGGAAAGGCAGAATAGTGGAAGGGGACAACTGGTAAAAACAAAAAGAATAATAAAAAATATAGATTGAGAAGCATATTCTTTTAGAAATCTTAAAAATTACGAGTACTTATTTTTTTCACAAACTCTTGGAAAAGACGGTCTCACGTTAGTCTTAACGTGAGACCTGCCCAAATCCAAAAGATATGTTTTTCAAAAACGGACCGTGTCTCACAAGTTCTCACGATAATATTTTTGGCGAATTAGTTAATGTTTTTGGCGAATTAGTTAAGTATTTTAGAACAATAGTTTAGAGTTGGTAATCTATATATAGACTTACATTAATTTTTAGTTAACATATCCAAAGACATTAGTTAGTGTTGTTCTATAATTAGTTAAGATCTATTGAGCATTATTTAGTTTCCAATATAAACGAAAACATTACTTTTTTATAAATCTAAAATGTCAAATACAAAAGATAATCTGAAAAAAGAACTTAGAACAACCTAGCATTTGGAGTAATTCTACCAATTTCATTTTGGTTCTTGGAATTTGTTTTTTTAGTCTTCTTAAAATTACTTTTCTTCCTTACACTTCTTCTCATTCTTCTCATTAATTTGTTTTTGCACGTTCGGAATCTAAAATAACCAATATAGTTATACTTGATGAGCATTGTTCTTCTATAATTGGTTTTGTAGTTAAGACTTTGGTTATACTTGCAGCAATAGTCTTGTAGACTTTTTGCGCACCCTTTCTTGCATCTTCATTATCTTGACTTTTGAGAATGAGATTGGAAAACTTTCTTTCGGTTTCATATCGCCATGGGGTTACGTTGTTTATAACTGTTCCAGAGATTTCTCTTTTCCACACTTCGCTCTTTGCAAATCTAGTCCACCTTTTGCACATGTACATTTGTTGTATTGTTGTGATTGAAAAAATAAGATGCGTTATAATCTGGTTTTCATGTTATAACTAATATATTTTAGCGCTTAATTAATATATTTCACCACTTAACTAATATACTTCACCGCTTAACTAATGTACTTCACCGCTTAACTAATATACTTCAGCAATTAACTAATTCATTCAAAAGCAATTTAAGGCTAGCATAACTAATAAGTTCAAGCGCTTAACTAATTCTGGTGCTGGTTTGATGCACGCGCGTGATGTCAGCATGACATCAGCTGGTCTCATGTTAGCACTAACGTGAGACCGTCCCTTCAAAAACGGACTCTATTTTTTTAGTAAACAAATGATTACATGGATGAAGTATATAAACAATAGAAAGATAATCAAGGTCAGAGCTTCTCTTCACCTCAAAGTTTAGGGTATTGTTGGTAAATTCTTCTGGTAAGACTTGATTATCAACTAAACCATCTTGAGCATAATTTCTGTGTAAAATGTAAAAGAAAAAAAGTTAATTGTCATTTCGTATATATATTCATACCTGTTAGGGGATCTTTGGAGATGAAAGTTCTCTTACCATCTCTTCCCTCATATACCCATGGGCCGTGGGAGGTTCTAATTAATTCAGCATGCAATCCGTCTTGCGTGGACCCGGTTCACATTAAAAATAGTGTGGACCAGGTCCAGGCACGTGACCCGGTACAAAGTAGTCACTCCCACTTTCCAAAAATGCGCGAATTTCTCTCTCTTCAATATTTCCAAAATCTGCGATTTTCTCTCTCTTCAATATTTCCAAAAACCAAAGATTCTATCGCTATAAAATTTCTGCAAACTATTCTCTCTCTTCATTCAAATTATTTCTCAATCAATTTCATACGAAACCTAAATTTACGTACATCTCATTCAGAATCAAATTATTGTTCTTATTTGATTCAATAATTGTAACACTAAATTGATTCGAAATTTTTTTTTCGACAATTTCCTATTCAATTGAACAACTACGACAAATTCATGGAAAATTCGGGTTTAATTGATCAAATAGATCTCAATCAAAGTATTGTAGCATGTAATATAGACGATCTAAATCCGAGCATTGAAGCACTCGACGACGAATAGCATCACAATTCAATCCAAAATGAGCATCGAGATCCACTCGTAATAGATCTCAATAATACACCAAGTTTTGAAGGTAACAACATCGAAGTAAATAATATCATTTGTTTGATTAAGCAATGCACTAACACTATAATTTTATGTAGATAATGTGGTTCTGTTTCATGATGAGCTAGAAAATCAAGTTGACGAGCAATATGCTATAGTATCAATTGATGAATCTAATTCAAATTGTCATTCCAGGTAAATAGTTACACTATCACATACATATACTATATCATAAATAGATACACTATCACATACATACACTATATCATAAATAGATACACTGTATCATAAATAGATACACTATATCAGATACACTATCACATACATACACTATATCATAAATACATACACTATATCATAAATAGATACACTATATCAGATAGAAACACACTAGCATATATAGAAAATATTTACGTAAATGCATTACACAAACATATACCATATCACACATATATACACTATATCATAAATAGATACACTATACCACACAAAAAGACACTATAGAATATAACAAAAATATTGCGTACTATGAAACACAAAAATGGACTATAATTCACAAATACACTATATCACACACCCATACACTATATCATAAATAGATACACTATATCATATATACATACACTATAATAAAAGTGACAAAAATATCTTCAATCTTTTATAACGAGTTCAACGAACAATCACCGAATAAACATGAAATTGGAGGAGTTTTACTTGGTCAAGTAAGACCAACATTGGATGATATACATGAGCTATATTGTCGCATGCTCGCTATAGTAGGGTTTAGTGTTAGAAAATCCAAAAACGAGAAAAAGAAGGGACATCGGTTGTGCATCAAAAGTACTATGTCTTGTCTCGCTCAAGGGAAAAGAAATACCAAAATCAAAGAAAAACAGGGAGACAATAATACGTATATAATGATACAAGACAAAGAATTCAAAGAAACAAAGGACAAGAAGAGTTATGATCACAAGAACCGAATGTCCCGCCCGATTAGAGCAAGGATGAACCACCGAAGGACACTATGAGATTGTGCAAAGCATGTTATAAAACACAATCATCCACTTACAAGAGAACCACTAAATTACCTTCATGGATCCGAGCGTCGGATGAGTGATCCAAAGAAACAAACCATACAAGCTATGCAAGAGTGTGGATCGAGACCGATAGATTCATTCAAATACATGAGTACGAAGCGGTGGTGAAGATGTATTGGGCCATTCCATGAAGGACCACTTCAAGTGCTCGCTATAGACTCAAAATAAAACCAATTGAGGGAAAGGATTCACAAAATGTAGTTGATAACCTTTATGAGCAGATGCAAACAGATAGTAACTTCTTCTTTAGAGTAAGATTGAATGATGAAGGAAAGGTTTGTCGCTTGTTTTGGAGAGACTCTATGATGCTTGAGGACTATACAATCTTTGGAGATGTTATGGTTTTTGATACTACATATAGGACAAACAAGTATAATCTTATTTGTGCACCATTTGTAGGAATTAATAACCATTGGAAAAACACAATGTTTTCATGTGCGTTTCTTGCGGATGAGACAATACCATCATTTGAATGGGTTTTTGAAACATTCAAAAAGTCAATGAAAGGTAAATGTCCAATAACTATATTCAGCGACCAAGATGCCGCAATTGCGGGAGGAGCAATAAAAAAGGTACTCATGTTTATGTGACATTTCTACTTACGTTATGTACTATTGCGGGAGCAATAGATATTACATGAAAAACTAACTAAATGAACTCATTGACAAGGCTTTCCCAACCTCAAGACCCGGGCTATGTTTATGGCATTTGAGTCAAAATGCAAATCAACAATTTGGATTGATGAATGCGTATAAGGAATTCAAGAACATTTTTCACAAGTGTCCGAGTGGTTGCATTACAAGCAATAGAATTTGAACAAACTTGGAGCACAATGACCAAAAAATACAAACTAGAAGATGATCGTTGGTTCAAGAGATTGTATAGTTTGAAAGAAAAATGGTGTACATCATTTAGCAAAGACTTCTTCTCTCTTGGGAATACTATCTTCACGAGAGAAGTGAAAGCACAAATCATGCTTTGTTGGGTTTAAGGCAAGCAAAACCACTAGCTTGACCGACTTCTTTTCAATATTCCAACAAACAAGTAATAAGGTGGAGAAGACGAGAAGAAAGGGATGATTTTAATTGTACAAAGGGAATACCAAAATCGAGATCTCGCATGAGTCCACTATTAAAACATGCTGCTTCACAAGTACACACATACTCTTTTCCGAGATTTCGAGGAAGAATTCAAACATGCAATTGCAAGTGCAATTGAATTGGTTGGTACACAAGGGAACATTCTGACATACAGAGTTTTCCTCAATGCCATTTATGGTTCTTCTCAACAAGTCTCCTTCAATTACCCAGAGAAGACAATTGAGTGTGGATGTAGAAATTTTGACGAATCAGGTTGGTTGTGCTTTCATGCCATAAGAGTTCTACACTTGCATTCTGTCCAAAAAATACCAGATAAATACATATCATCAAGGTAGACAAGATTTGCAAAAAAAGAAGTTTGGGAGAAATTTGATAATGAAAAGAGAGAAAAAGGAGAAATAAACAGCTTCACACCATGGAGGCTGCACATGATAAGGAGGTATGTAAACACACTATACACCAGCATAAAAATACATTATATCATAAAGAAATACACTATATGATCTATAAACACACTATATCACATAGAAATCCACTATATGTTTGTCTAAAACTATATCTACACTAGCACACATAAATACACTATATGATCTATAAACACACTATAGCAACAGAAATCCACTATATGTTTGTCTAAATACTAACACATTCATGCCATAAGGTACTACAACCTCATATTAAAGAGCCACAGAATAGAACCAGCTAAAGCAGTGATAGAGGAAAGTTTCAAAAAAACAAATTCAAAAGTTGAAGAAGTAATAAAGATTGAAGAAGCAAAAGCAACAGCAGAAAAAGCTAAAGCTCATGAGAAAGCATTACAAGAAGCAGCTGCAGCATTACAAGCTAATGAAAGTCAAGAAAACAATGCACAAGAATCAACACCAAGACCAACAGTTTTGGATCCAGATAGAGCAGTCATAAAAGGAAGAGACAACAAGCGAATAAAAGGACACTATGATTCATACAAGAAGGCATCAAAAAAAGGGAAAAAGAGACACAAGGAGTTTGGAAGCATAACTCCAAAAGAACATCTGTTCTAAAATACTTTACCAAGAGAACTATGCAATGTTTTTAATCATTTGAGTTTAAAATAAGACTGGTTATGTGCATTTTTTTTTAAAGGATATGGTTATGAAGTACATTATATAAATAAATTCTTATGAAAGACTATTTGTAAACCCATTAAATATACGTAAACCTGCTGTGTAATCCAATAAAAATCAAAACAAATTACTAATTTGTAATACTCTATATGTCAACAAGTAAAAATACACTATATCATATAAAACAACACTATATCATTGAAAACTACACTATATCAAAACGGAACATTATTCAATTTTTACAAGGCACTACCATGCATAAACATTATAGTACACACTATATCACATTAAAACACACTATATCACATACCACCCCACTATATCAAATACAAACACACTATCACCTCCACATACATAATACATTATACTTCCTCCGTTCCATAATAAGTGAAACACTTACTATTTTAGAACGTTTCAAAATAAGTGAAACATACCTTAAATGGGAAAAAGAAAGTGACAAAATGACAAGAGTACCCATCACAAACTTGTGTGGTTTGCTTTTCTCTCTCCTCCTCTTGATAATGAAAAGGATATTTTATGACTTTTTGGCTTTTGAAAGTGATATTTATTAAATCTTGTGCCCAATCCCTATGTTTCACTTATTATGGAACGGAGGAAGTATCATATAGAACAACACTATATAAGTAAAAACTACACTATATCACATTAAAAAAAATACTATATTTCCATCAAATCAAACCTACTGTTAGATTACTAACATTGTTTGTAAAATCAATCAAGACTACACAATTACATAAAGGAACATTGTTTGTAAACCTATTATATCAACACAAACCAACTGTCAACCCTAACCTACTATTAGATTAGTAACATTGTTTGTAAAATCAATCAAATACATCAATATTGTTTTACTTTGTAAATTTGACAGTTAACTTTTTCCTTCCTGTCTTCTTCTTCTTCTTTCCATCCTCAACTTCTTTGTTCTTCTTCTCTTGCTGCATTTTCTGTCTCAACTCCTCTTCAATCCTCTTACTCTCTTCAGCATTCTTCCTTTTATTTTCTTCAATAAAAGCAAACGATCTCTCGATCTCTTTGATCCGAATGATATCACCTTTTTCACAAGCTCACTTCTATTCTTATTCAGATCAGATAAAATCATGCAACCACACAAGGAGACTCTTGCTGCTTTCCTAATCTTCTCCTGAAAATAAATTAAATAAGTAAGAAACTATAAAAAAAAAAAAACTTAAATAGATAACTCAGTTAGAAATAATTATATTAAACTTACATCATTCAAATATGGGCATTCAAACTCTTCCGAGCCTTCAAAAAGTAGCATATGGACAAGTATGTACACACCACAGTCCAAATTATATGCACCTTTTTTCCAGCTTCCTTTGACTTCTGTCATTCCCCATAAACCCATATCATCACCTTGAGATTGTGGGATTTCATAATGTTGGAAAAGACTTGAAAATCCATCAGCAGTGGTTGAACTGAGAGTCTCCATCTTTTTCTTATATTCCTTATCATCATCCCAAATCTTGTTATCAATATAGAAAACAGTCTTTTTCTTTGTGTCCAGCACAAAAAGGACAAAATGATTAGCTCCTTTAAGCAAAATTAGGAAAAAAACCTACAAAATAAATAGAAGTATAAACTCACTAGATGAGAATAAAAATAATTATATCATAACATAATAATATAAAAATAATAACACTATATCTTAAACAAGACCACTATATCATATACAAACACACTATATCACATAGAAATCCACTATATGTTTGTGTAATACTATATCTACACTAGCACATAAATACACTATATCATAAAGAAATACACTATATGATCTACAGACACACTATATCACACATTGTATGTCTGTCTAATACTATATCTAAACTAGCATATAGAAATACACTATATCATAAAGAAACACACTATATCATAAACAAACCCACTATATATTTGTCAATTTATACTAAGAAATGCTTTCATCATAATTTCAAAAACAGAAATTGTCTCACCAATTCAACACCAAAGATCCGAGTTTTGAAATATTATTCAAGTCTTGAATTTGAAACTTCCAACATGTGATCAAATCATCAATGCGTTTAGCATCAGTTTCATCTTCAAGCACATGCAATAATACAGCCTGCAACATAAGAACTCATATTATTAATAAATAAATAATGCATGCAAAGATAAAGAATTCAACAACATAAAAATATATTACAAAAAGTTCTTACACCCTGAAGTGAAGTAAAACTTTTTTGGAGGAGAAGAGAGACTGAGTTCATTGATATTCATCATTCTTGCCCAATTATCTATAACTGATTCAAACATCTCAGTCTCAGTAGCAACCGTCCAAATCTCACTCCGAGGTATAGAGAAGAACACTTCATCCAGCTTAAAGAGCTCTTCACTGCAACAAACAACACAAATTGTAAGAATATTTTCAATAAAAAACAATACATTAAACAAATTTCATTCAAAAATTTACCTCCCATCTAAAGGATGTTGATTTTCAGAACAATAATCAACAGCCTCCCTTAAAAATATTGGGAGATCTTGCATCACATTTTCAAAATCTTTTATCATCTTTGAAAGATGAGTGAAAGGACCCTCAACTGCATATTCATCCAGCCTTAGAGTTAACTTGGTTGGACCCCTAGATAAACCATTTTGGAAAACAGTCCATGTATTCTCCTCCACGGACATGTCCTCACTTGCATCATAAAAAACGTTCTTGACAACGTTCTGGATGATCTCATTGGTCTTCTGACTCATTTGAGTCACTATAAAGCTAGGGAACGCAGTAGTAGAAGGATTAGAAACCTCTTCCCAACCAGCTGGCAAATCCTTCACAGCATATGCAATTGATACCATTTCATCAAAGTACTTCTGATAAATTGAACTTGACAAAATTTTGTCAAGATCATCTTGAGAAGGATTATCAGAAGGAGGAATGCCAGCCACATAAGAGTCCTTCAAACTCTTTAACGAATCTATGTGGCAATGAGAGACAGCTTCCAAATCCCTCTTCCACAGCAACCACATAGCATGAAGCTCCTACAAAAATCAAAACAAATTACTAATTTGTAATACTCTATATGTAAACACTAAAAATACACTATATCGAAACAAGACCAACTATATGAAAATAACACCAACTATATGAAAATAACACCAACTATATCAGAATAGAAACACATACACTATCACATACAAAATACACTATATCATATAGAACAACACTATATCACTCAAAACTACACTATATCAAAACGGCACATTATTCAATTTTTACAAGGAACTATATCAAATATTAAAAGCACACACTATACCACATACATACACTATATCATATAGAACAACACTATATCAGTCTAAAATACACTATATTAAATTATTCTAAATTTTTACACTACAAGTAACACACTATAGTACACACTATATCACATACAACACCACTATATCAAATACAACACCACTATATCAAATACAAACATAATATCACATACCAGCATCACATAACCACACAATCACATAAAACCACGCTATATCACATAAAACCAGACTATATCACTCAAAACTCTACTATATCAAAAATTAATATTATTCTAAAATTTGAACTTACATCTCTAGCTTGTGCAGTAATTTCTTCATCAGTGAGACTTCCTGGTGGAAGCTCAAACTGAATATGAAGCTTGCCCTTCACCTTCCTCTTGGGCGCAGCCTTCTTTGGTACATCACTACTTCTACTTCCTCCACTTCCTGTATCATCACTCAATACAGGACGTGGTACATACTGAACTTCAAATTTTTTTGAACCGGCTTCATCCGGGTGAAATCAACTTGCCCATCATCAGTGAAGTAAAACTTAGCACTTATTGGATAAGTTTCATCAAGCAAACCACTTCCAAACTTATCACATAATACTTCACGACGAATTCTCTTGGCAATTGACTCATTATCCCAATGAGCCAACAGAGGCAGTCGAGTTGGAGGCACGCCATCACCAATCTGTAGGTGATGGAAGTAAATCAACTGCAATAAAATTATACACCCCGTATAATGCCCCCGAACACCTTTAGCAAACAGTGAATTCTTGAACAAAACATTCGCATGCATCAACCTATCTAAAATATATTTACACCAATTCAAACGAGGAATTCTCTGAACCTCATTTACAGCAAGAACACGCCTCAAATCCAGTGTGTTATTTGCAACTGGAGCTAAAAAAGAAGAAAAAGCAAATAACACATACAACTTTTGAAAAACCTCCCCAACATCAACTAAATTCCTTAACACAGAATAAACAGCAAACAACGGAATCTGCCCTTTATCCCGATCAACTCCAAAGTACTCCCTCCAGCTTGCTTTCAACTCAAAATGCGGATTCTCCGCATTAGGTCCCCTAGACACATCCACCACATCCTGTCCTTCAACTAGAGGGAGCTGAAGCACATCATACACATCAAATTGGTTAACCTTGAACTCTTTTCCATAACCAACCTTAAACATGCCAGAACCACCATCAAACCTCTCCACCAACCATCCACTCAAAGAATTATTAGTCCTGGAAATCTTTAAATCCAATAAAGATCCAAAACCAATTTAATTCTATAACAGCCTTTTTTCTCGTTCAACACTAAAACCTTCATTCGGCTCCCAAAGCCTTTTACCACAAGAAGTAGTTTTGAACCGGTTTACCCCCTCGTCCTTCAAACATCGGTGTATATTTTCCTCTTCTTCGGAGCTTGGAAGGTATCCTTCGAGCTACACCTTTTACCCTCTTCTTGCTTTTTGCTCCCTCTTTTTTACAACGGGATTACCAAGCATCGGTTCCTTCATTACCATGATTAGCAAGCATCACTTCTTCCATCCTCGCCGTTCAATAGATGGCATACTAACATCATGTCCAGCGTGCTCTCGCAACAAAAAACAATTGTACGTAACATACACTATATCGCCCGAAAACACACTATATCATGTCAAAACATACTATATCATGGCCAAATACACTAACACAACACTAACCTTATATCATGTAAAAATACACTATATCATCTCAAAATACACTATAATGTCAAAACACACTATATGATGTCAATATGCACTATCATCCAAAACACTGCCAAAGAACTATCACAACAACACTATCATTACAAAATACACTATATCATATCAAAATATACTATATCATGTAAAAATACACTATATCATCTCAAAGTACACTATAATGTCAAAACACACTATATGATATCAATATACACTATCCAAAACACTGTCATAGAACTACAACAACAACACTATATCATTTTAAAACACACTATATCATTTCAAAATACACTATCATTTCAACACTAATAAAAGTATAATTACAAATACACTATATATTTACAAAATAAACTATATCATATCAAAATACACTATATCATATCAAAATACACTATATCATCTCAAAATACACTATAATGTCAAAACACACTATATGATATCACTATACACTATCCAAAACATTGCCATAGAACTACTACAGCAACACTATATCATTTTAAAATATACTATATCATATCAAAACACACTATATCATTTCAAAATACACTATCATTTCAAGACTAATAAAAAGTAGTACAATTACAAATACACTATATATTTACAAAATAAACTATATCATGTCAAAATATACTATATCATCACAAGAATAAGACAATTACAAATTATCACAAAAAAATAAACCTAAAAAAACATCAGAACTCCAAAATGAAGAATAGTAATTCAAACTAAAAAAACATCAGAACTCCAAAAATCGCACAAAAATCAACAAAAATTTATCATGCAAACATCGCACAAAAATTGAATGAAGAGTAATTAAAACTAAAAAAAATCAAAACTCCAAAAAATCGCACAAAAATGAACGAATAGTAATTCAAACTAAAAAAACATCAGAACTCCAAAAATCGCACAAAAATCAACATAAATTTAGAATGCAAACAATAAAAATCGCACAAAAAATGAACGAAGAGTAATTCAAACTAAAAAAACATCAAAACTACAAAAATTAAAAGAAATTATAGTAAAAACCAAAATCAACAACATAATTACCATCAGTATGAGAAGTTCGACTAACACCATGAAACTCCGATTCCTCTGCACGACCAGCACCAACAGATGAATGCAAACCACTACGTTTTGGAAAATTCCGATTAGCGATCGTCTTCCTTCCCATTGCTAAATTTAAGCGAAAAAATTACACAGAACTGAAAATGAAGAAGTTAGGGCAGAGAAGATTACACAGAACTGAACTTGAAGAGAGAGAAAATGAAGAAGTTAGGACAAAGAAGATGAAAAGTTATTATTGAGAGACAAAATGCAGAAGTTACAAGAGAACGAAGTAGTGGGAAGAATTTATGAGGAGAGAGAAAATCTGAGGAAATCTGAGGAGAGAGAAAATCTAAGGAGAGAGAAAAACTGAAGGCGGCAAAAACTGAAAAGCGTAATCATTACTATTGCCTCAACTCACGTGATATGGATCGGGTGCACACTAATTAGTATGCACCGGGTTCATATTAGTTTTTTTATTCAGCATGATGCTTCTCGTTACTTATCCAGTAAATCTATCCTATGTAATTAAGGCAAAGTAAAATTAACGACAGGCCTCCAAAACCTTGTCCCTCAACCCAATTATTCTCCCAAAAAAGGCAACCTAATGAAAAAGAAAATAATCACTGAACTTTAAGAAAAAGGAAAGAATAGAAAGGAAACTAAAATTAACTAGCAAGGTTAATTGACTAATTTTCAGAGTTGCAAATAATTAATCAATCTTATATTAGAAATTTAACTCAAATATTATTCAAATAAGATAACTCATATTCACATATAACCAAGCTAATTAATATCCCCCTCAAGGAATCCATCTATATTAGTATTTGCAAGCGCAAAAGTAGAATAATACCACTGCATGACAAAAATTACCCAAATATTATTATAGATCATTTAATAAAGCTATATTTATTTTTTAAAAAAATTAAGCTAACCAAAAAAGTTACATTAACACAATCTTTTATACTCCCCCCGTTCCTTAATAATATTCCTAATTTAACGTGCACATTTATCAATGCACATATTTGACTATTAATATATATAATTATGTATTAGTAAAACATTATAAAAATTTGATATTTTTATAGTAATCATTGAGACGAATCAAATAATACCAAGTTAAGCAAACACTAAAGTAAATTAAGTTGAGCAATACACCAATGAGAACCAACTCTAAAATGAGAACCGAGAACTAATTTTAATCTTTAAAATTAAGTTAAGCAAAAATACACTAAAGTAAATCATATTGAATAAATATTCCAATTAAGCAACTTTTTACACACATTTTAAAAATAGAAAACAAATTAGTTAAAGTAAATGTAGCCCGTCAAAATGAATTGAAATCGCTTTACAAGTAAAGAAACTAGGAATTTGCTTGTGGAGTGGTAGAATTACAAAAATGTCATTAATGATAAGGGAAGCATCTTAACCATCCGATTTTGATGATCTAAGGCCCAAAATTGGTTCTTCAATTTGTGCTCATTTTAGGGCATGGTCCTCACCGGATCTTAATCCTCCATGTATTATATATATATATATATATATATATATATATATATATATATATATATATATATATATATATATATATATATATATATATATTATATATATATTTTTTAGAGTTGTGCCGGACACTTTTATTAGTTGAGGAACTTTTTTTATGAGTTTTTTGTCGAAACAACCTTTTAAAAGTATCATTTTGTGAGAAACAACCTTATAAATTTTTTTTTTGTGAGAAACAACTTTTAAACTCTATTTTCTTGTCGGATCGAGACCCCTCAACCATTTTTCGACATTGACTTGATTTTTCCGGCCTTTGACTTTTTTACCCCCCTTCCCTCTCTTTTTCCCTCCAATTTCTTTCTTATAAACCCACCCTATTTCAAACCTAAAAAAACCATTCTCTCTCTCCTCTCTTTCACTTCATTGGCACTGTAGAAGAGCATTGAAGGCTATCTCCGACAAGTAATTGATTACTTGTCTGCAACAACAAGTAAGAAAATTTAACCCTTGTTGTAATTTCTCTCTCTTCAGTATTTCATTTCTCTTTCTTCAGTAATTCTCTCTCTTTTCTTACTGTTCATTTCTCTCTTCTTTTGGTTAATTTGAGTTCATGCTGTCCTCGTTGCCACTTGAAATCCACAACCACATTTCACCATATTATTGCAACAAATAAAACCACAAATTAAGTTCAAAGGAATGCCCTAATTCAATTGAAAAGATAAGCCCTAATTGTTATGAAAAAAATTTAATGAATTGAGATGAAGAACCCTAATTTAGGAATCAAGAACCCTAAACTTACCAATTGAAGAACCCTAAAATACGGGAGCAAAGAAGATTTAGGGATTTCTTTGGGAAATTTTGGATTTGGGGTGTGGGAAGAAGTGGTTAAGTGTAGAAGAGAGGGAAGAAGTGGTTATATAAGAAAGAAATTGGAGGGAAATTAAACTCCAAGACAAGTAAAAGAGAGGGAAGGGGGTAAAAAAAAGTCAAGGCCGGAAAAATCGAGTCAATGCCGGAAAATAGTTGAGGGGTCTGATATGACAAGAAAATAGAGTTTAAAGGTTGTTTCTCACAAAAAAATGTATAAGGTTGTTTCTCACAAAATGACACTTTTAAAAGGTTGTTTATGACAAAAAAAACTATTTTCTTATTTATCCATCTTTGCGTACAAAGGTTGTGCCATTTATAACCGGTTATGATTTGAATCATTTTTTAAGAAGAAAGTATTATTATCCTTATATATATTTGACAGGTATTTTGACTCTATTCTTTTGGGCACAGTTTCAGTTCAGTTCAATATTCAACTAGTTTCCTCTCACAATTTCAGTTCAACTCTGCTAGTTTCTTCTCACAGTTTTAGTTAAGTTCAATTCAACTTACTTCAGTCCAGTTTAGTTCAGGTTAATTCAGTTAAGCCTAAAAAAAGCCTTATATCTAAATTTTATTAATTTGTTAGTTGTAGGAGCAATTTTTTATTTAAAACTTTTATCGTATTAGGTTTCTCCAAGCATGCGGCTTTGGTAGCGTGGAGATTCCAACGAAGACCATTATTCTTTCCCAACTTTGCGGCAGATCATTTACTGAAAATGACATGCATGATGCAAAGTCACAACTCACAAAGTGCGAGTGCAACCTCCTATACTCCTGTTGCATCACTACCGTCAACTTATACTCCTACATATATTAAATCTCTAAAAGAATTTTATTACGTGATACTTTTTTCATCAATTGAGCAAAAAATGATAGCGTAAGAGTGTTGATATCATCCCCGATCTCAGAAATTATGAGATTGAGTCTCACGGTCTCACCCCTTACAAAAGTTATCTCTAAATTTCTCCCTATTTGTAAGGGACTTCAATTTACCTTATTAAAAAAAACTATTTTTCACCTACCTTCTACATGTCCCCGAGAAGAAACAAAAATCATCTTCAAGCTAAGCTCTAATTCCATTATTCCATATTTCTATTACCAACTTCAATATTGACATATTGCTAGCAATTTGGGTAAATGAGTTAAAGTTCGAGTTCTGTTACATATCAATTTTGTGTCATACTTAAATTATACTCCTATTATTAAGAATTAAAATGACATCGCACAATTTTTTAAGGTTGTTAAAGTGACATCGTGATAGAGAACATAATGCAATAAGAAATAATTGTAATTAAGGGTATGCATATGTGCAAATGGACAAAGGCTCGAAATATTAGAGCCTTATTATATATATAATACTAGTGTTTATATCTACATATATAACTATTGGAAAAAAAAAGAATTAATTAACATTTTCTTAATAAAAAAACATGTGAATTATGTCAACAATTTTAATTGTCTCATGTGCTTAAAGTGTAAAAAGTAATGTGGAACAAATGGAGTATCTTTTAACTATCGAAATTCAAAGCTTTTCAAATCTATATATATATCTAAAACCCAAAGCAAACAATTGTCATGCTGCCACATGTTCTCCCCCTTCCCAAGCATTGACACAAATTAAACAATAAAAATGTGTGTGTTAAGACTCGAACCCACAACCTCTCCTTTGAGATACAAATATACTAACCAACTAATCTACAAGCTCATATTGATTTTTTATTGTAAGTAGAAGTAAATTATGCTTCTTAAGTTGACACACAAATTCGACTCCTACATTAATTGACCTATCAAGTAAATGAGTAATATACTAATATATCCCCGTGTTAAAAGTTATATTACCTATCAAGTTTCCGTTTACCATAATAGTGATAATAAAACATCAAATCAACTTTGTTGCATTATAAAAATCTCTAATGGGCCGATCAAAACTTAATTTATGCTTAGTCTTTTACAAGATAAAAAACACAGTGTTACCTATCTGAAGCAGAAATTTGATAAAAATATATTGTAGTTAATTTCAATCAATTATAGGTAGGAACATAAATGGAACGTGTCTTTATGACCCGAAAAATGATATTACAAACTTTATCGTGTCAAATCAACTAATTTAAAGGACCGATCCATTGTATGATATGAGTTTGTGCACGGTTAACTTTTTGTCTTAAGTAGACACTTATAAACTTATATAGGGGTGATCTATTTAAGATAAAAAGTTACCCTTTAGACCTGAGTAACCTTTTGTCCTAAGCGGGTCACTTTTACTTATATACAAGTGACTCATCTAAGGTAAACAACTATTATTTGCTTAAAAATGACTCATTATGACTTAAAAAAGTGACCCATTTTGCGAAAAGTGAATGATATCACAAAAAAATTATTATGCACCTGGTACTCAATACTAATTGAAAGTTATGAAGCATTGGAGGTTGTCACGTGTCATCTAAATGTATACGCTGATATGGGGGCATGTAATTCAATTAATTTTATAAACAAATAATAGTAAACGAATTATACGCAAAGACCTGGGGCTTCGCCCGGGGCAACAACTAGTGAAGTACTAAAAGCCCAGAAAATCACCTCCTCTTATATGAGCATTGTCTTAAAATTTATCTAGTTGGGACCCACTAACAACTTGGGTATCATTTTCTCCCGAATCCAATCATCAAAACTCACTTCAGTGTATGATCTTCCCAAATTTCCACAAACTAGGTTATGACAAAATTTTCAAAGACTGACATGATCAATTAGGGATTCGTTGAAGGATATTCAACTATTGTTTGTTAGGGTGATATCTATAAGTTTGAAGATTAGGATTTATCAATTGAGTTTAAATTAATTTGATGTTTCCTTTCAACATTGTAACTTTCTCCTAATAATCCAGTTCATTATGAAACAAATAGACTTCATATTTAAACTTTTTAACGGGGGTACAAAGTCATATTATTCCTTTCTTCAAGCTAAAGTGAAGATCACCAAGTGTCATTCTAGAACTTCAACTGCAACGTAACTATTTTTAACAAGTGGCTAATGACATGTTGATTAGAAATTTGGGTTTGCAGATTTAAATCACTTCGAGTTTAGTCGCATGCATCTCATCACTACATATATACTTTATAAATTACTAAGGTTTGGATAAAAATAATTAGGCTTTGTTCTTTTGGACTGAATAAATGGAAATTCAGTTCAGTTTAGTTCAGTTCAGACTATTTCAGTTCAATTCAGTTCAGTTCAGACTTATTCATTTCAGTTTAGTTCAGACTACAACTTATTGATTTTATTATTATTATTATTATTATTATTATTATTATTATTATTATTATTATTATTATTATTATTATTACTATTATTATTATTATTATTATTATTATTATTATTATTATTATTATTATTATTATTATTATATTCTTATTATTATTATTATTATTACTATTATTACTATTATTATTATTATTATTATTATTATAATATTCTTATTCTTATTCTTATTCTTATTCTTATTCTTATTATTATTATTATTATTATTATTATTATTATTATTATTATTATTATATTATTATTCTTATTATTATTATTATTCATGCATGCTACTATTACTATTCTACAGTATTAGGCGTGAAACATGCTATTGGTTTTGTACTTTTGTATATATTGACTTGCGAATAGCAATCTTGGAGGAAAATATTATATTAACAATATTATTACTGCATATCATTATCATTCTACTTGTTATTATTAATATTACTCAATTCATAAGAATATTATTATTATGCATATTATTAGTATTAGTATTAATATTATTATTATTATCATTATTATTAATGTTATTAATTATTATCATTATCAATGATGATAAAAATATTACTCTACTTGTAATTATTAATAATACTCAATTCAGTTCAGTTCAGATCAGATCAGTTCAGTTCAGACCAGTTCGGTTCGGTTCAGACTTATTCATTTCAGTTCAGTTCAGTTCAGACTTATTCATTTCAGTTCAGTTCAGTTCAGACTACTTATTCAGTCCAAAAGAACAGAGCCTTAGTGTATAAAAACACAAATAGATATCGATATTTTTTTTTACATCGCGAAAATTTGCATAAATAAAAGGAGTTTACACACTACCACTAGAGTCATTAAAGACCCTTACAACACTGAGAAAACAGACTAAAAACAGATTACAAGAAACTAAGAGAGTAACAAGCGCTTCTCCAATGGATCCTTGATTTTTTTAGATGACTTGGTTGACAACGTTCAAACTTGCCGAAGCCATCATTGGTGATTGTAATATAGGAGATTGAACGCCAGTTGGATGAATAAACCCTTAAGAACCTAGGGGCTTCAGAAACCAAGGAAAGAACCAAAAGGGTAGTAAAGACTCGAGCCGGTAACACTGACAACAGACTTGTGATTTTATCACAAGCCATAAGAGTCACTACAAGTGACTCGGTAAGCATACTATGAACCCCCATAAAATGTGGAGCATCGTTCAGATAAAAAGTTTTGAGAGCGATGAAAAGCAATATCATCGATAACCTAGACGGAGAATTAACCTCCTTTTTTCCCACACATATAAACTGACAATCCCGACCCCTAAAAAAATAAATCCCCTTCCATTCAAAACTTTTTTCCTTGACAACCCACCATACCACATACACTCCTCTGAATGCCAAACTCCATTCATCGAAGGAGGAACTAACAAACACCAATTAACAATGCCTCTACTAGCCTAGGCATTAAATCCAACGGTTCCCACAAATTGTAACTCAAAACGACACTCTTAACAAGGATACGTCTAAGATAACTAACGAGAAGGCAAAGCAATATAATATTAACAACCATTAACAACTAATAGTAAACATACTCAAACAAACAGGAAGGCAAGCACAACTAAACCACCTCTAAACCAGACAACGACAAAGGCAGAATTGAAAAAAATGAACAAGATCCAATATGAAAACAGATGCCCTAACCTAATATTTACCTTTACCATCAAGATTGGGGTCACTCCGAAACCACAAGACATCAGCGATAAGGTTAGCTCCGGTAAAAGGTTGTCAAATTCGCTATTTAACAGACCCCACAAAACTCGAATTTACCACTTCCTAACCCAAACAATAAAACCTAACCCTAAACATTACCTTTACCGGCGAGATTATCGACGTCGCCGTTTTGGAAAGCTTTAGAGATAGGCTGCCTGAGTTTCTGAACATGGGTCTAAGTAGGTCCTCTTTTAAGGACTCGAAAAACTAACAAAAAATCCCAAAAAGAAACGCCGGCGAGAAGGTATGAGAAATGAAGAGGAGGCGAGAGAGGACACCGCCGAACGCCACGAAAATCCTCCCGTTCTTCTTCTCGACCAGTGGAAGCAGACGAAACAAAAATCAAACAAACAAACAATGGGCCGAGGAAACGGTTGCGGCTGTGGTGTTGGAGCAGGTCGCCGACGATCGGGTGAGCAGCACGCGCTCAGGCCGATCACCAGCGACCTGCTCTGTGCGGCTATGGTTGACTTAGGGGTTTGAGGGTAGAGATAATTCTAGAGAGAGAGAGGCGGTTGTGGTATAATATAGATATCCATAAATATAAGTAGAATGCTAATGTTTGGGTCAATGTTCGTTCCAACTTATTTCGAATCGAGTTGTTTTCGAGTCTATAGTTGATTTAGTTTACTTGATATAATAAGTCTTAGGTTTATTTATGTTTTTTTATGATAGGTGTGTCGCACACCTAACAAAAATATATTTCCTAACTAATCCTCCTAACTATGTAGTAGGGTAAGTTAGGGTCGATCCCACAAAGAGAAAGTTGTTCTATGATTAGACCTTATATAATGGTAAGACTAAAGGAGATTAATATCAAGAATAGTAGAGTCAACTATACTATATATAAATAAAAGAATCTAGAGTTAAGTATCCCCACTAACATGAATTAATACGATAATAATTCCTAACCCAAACTAATTTGTTAAATGTTCACAAGGAAAAGTACACCCTATAAAATACCATAAACCTCTCCCGAGTATCTATGGCTTCTCTAATATGCACTCAAGCGTACTCCCGTGGAATCATACATATTAAAGACATTAAACTCAATACCCTAATTTCCTAATAATCCATGCTACCTACTCCTATGGAGAATTTCATATCCTTAATTGAAATATTAAAATTAGTCAAAACCCAACTCCCGTTGTGATCAAGACAATGGAATGATAACAATACTAGTTATCCCTAATCTAGTATTGGAATATGCACAATCAATTAAGCAAGAACAATTAATCAATTAATTTAGGAATTTAAAGGTATAATCATGAATTATTTCATACTAGGGTTCAACTTAACCATATATTATAGAACTATAGAAGCATAATTGAAATAAATAAAGAAACTATAGAAGAATAATAAAACATCATGATAGAAAACAAGAAGAAAAGAAATACTTGAATTAATGGAAGAAAGGTAGAGTCTTGAAGAACAATGAAAATCTACAAAGTTTCTCTCTCTCAAAAGCCCTAAGTATAAACTAATAATAATGATAATAATATGTAAGCTCCTGAAAATAAGGTTTAAAGTCCTATTTATAAGCTAAGAATAATATAAACCGACATAACTTAGGTTACGCGGAAAATTCGTCAACAAATCAAGTTGCACGGTCTAGCAACTTCTTGAACGGGCATGCAAGGTTGTGCACGGTCCAGCAAAATCTCGCTCTGTCACGCGAGCAAGGCAGAAGCTTCAGTGGCTTTTGATTGCAGAGTTGCACGGTCGAGCACAAATTCGCACGGTCGTACGAGAGAGGCAGAGGCTTTGTTTCGCACATGTATATATCATTGGAAAGCCCTTGAAGCTAAGTTTAGTTTCCAACTCAGTTGTAATTATCTCATTATCATTTTTGAGTCAAACGTTCTAGGCAAAATGGTGAAGAGATGTCATATTTCGCACAAGTACACAAAGCCATTTGTATCTTCTTCAATTCTGATCCGTTTTGGGCACATGACATATCGTTTCAAAGGTAATCCAAGTTCCTTAATCATCATGTCCTTAAGTAGGAGTCTAAAGTACATGAGATTACATTAAAAGACTAAACAACCCGTGAATGCACCATATCTTATAAAAAGAGACCTAAATATGCATAAATGCAATGTAAATACTCTAATAATACATGAAAATGCACCCTAATATGCAACTAAATGATGTTAGAATATGCACTTATCATTTTACAACGAAAAAATTTGCATTAATTAAATTAAAACTCGAATTACATCCTAGGATTATTACAACCAACGGGATCGAGTTTAAACGAACACTAAAGTGAGCTTTACTTGCTCTTACATATATACCCTATGAATAAAAACTAAGTTGTTACTTTACCAGTCTAAATGAAACTCTTTTGAGCGATTTTTGGTGGGGTTGGGTTATATGTCTTGCAGAAAAAAACTTGATATAATGAGATGCTAAACTCAGGCAATCTTCAAAGATAGATTGCAACATCCCATCTTGTAAAATCCCATGCTCACAAGATGATAAATCCCAAGATCCTTGCAAAGAAATATCTTACTGGGATTCTACGGATTGAATTACCAGAGAAATCACGTCCTTTTGTGACTTCATATCCTGCTGAGAGGGTGTCCGAAGTTTTGCCTCACTACGATGAAACTCGAAATACGTGGAGGAAGAAACTTTCCCCCAATCAACTTGGAGGACCTCCTACAAGATGCATTTTTGATGTGTGATGACTTCAGAGGTCATCACATGAACTTGTAGTGTATTGTATTGATTTAATTCACCCAATATTCGAATTCGAAGATCCAATCTTGCAATCCCTAGACTATGATCAAACCACAATAGATATAATTTTCAATCGAAATTGAGAATCTCCTTTCATCTTACCCAACACTCGAATCCCTAAAGATACATCTACCAAACAATGGCCAAATCTAGGAGCGATTTTTCTATTGGCCTGATTTCCTAGATCTTCCCTTGTCATAGGAAACCTGGGTCCTTCAATTGCCCAACTATTAGTACCAATATTGGATAACCCCCAAGCACAACCATAAACAATGGCAAGGAAAATTGGGATTGGTTAAAACTAAACTATAACTAAAACAAAAAACATAATCTAAGCAAACTGAAGAAGTGACCACCATAAGCAAAACACAAATGCCTTCCGCGACTACCCCTTCACTAAACAAACGAAAGGCGAATGGAGATATGGAGAATTAGGGTCAGACTTTGCTTCACGACGTGCTGAGTCAAAACCTCAACCCGGCGGCGATTGAGTGTAGAGTGACCACTCTTCCATCGATGCACGTCGGTTGCTTCGCAGTGCCGGCAGAAGAAACTACACAATAACACAAAACAGAGAGCGAATAAGGAAAAGGGAAGGGGAAGGGGCAGGGGGAGGGGCTTGACGACCACTGTGGTGAGTGCCGAGGCAGCTCAGGCGGTAGTTGAACCCCCTAGGGTTTCTATGGGACGCTGGGTCCCTGGGTTTTTTTAGCAGGTTTCCTCGTGCTGAGGGAAAAGAAAAGTTGTTAGGTTTATCTCTCTATCCATCGTATTTGTACCAATTACAAAGAGTCATACATAATAATTGAATCTAACTCCGCTTTAAGAAATAGATCTTTTTTCTTATTTTCAATGAATGGATTACGCATCAAGGAAATGCTACTTTAACCTATCAAACAAACGGGGCGTACATATAATTAAAGATGTTGATTGTTGATGATTTTTAGAATAAAAGCTAGTGATGTAAATTGATGAGGTGACAATCATGTTGTTTCAAGTCTGTCTTACTTTGGGATTCAACTAATGTTCGGGTCAAATCCATTCGATTTTGGGTGAAGTTTAGGTTGTAGTGTTCGATTCAATCGAGTCGATTTCAAGTAGGTTAGTTTATTCGTCTATGTACGTCAATATGTGTTGTATTTTAACGAAGCACCTCGAAGTATGTGTTAGAAATCATAACATGATTTGGAGGTGGACGTAATTGAATGATTTAATAACGTAAAAATGATAGTTAAAATTTATAATAAATAAAATAGTGGGTCAACATTTATTTAAAAATTACAAATAGAAATAAGAAATAGGAAGTAATCTATGGTATATTCGAATTTTAGACAATTTTCCACAAGAACCTTATATAATAACAAGGAGATCTCTTGAGGTTGAGGGTTATGATACATAATTTTCTGAAGTATTCTTCAAAGTTTTGGGTTATTTTAGAGAATGTCCAATAAATAAGGGTTATTTTAGAAAAAAAAAGTTGAAAGTCTGAGATCATCCTATTAAATTTTCCAAAAAGGTGTGTTTCTTTAAACCATTAAATGAATAATATGAAAATTTGAGAATATTAGGTGTTGTTAATCTCCAAATGCTGGTCATTTCTGGTCGAGTTATGAACAGAGTTGAAAATTTTACCCGTTGGTCAGATCTTTTTAAGTGACACTTTCTGAAACTCACATAATCCCGCCCAAACAAAGCTAAAGTCTCGTTTTACTTTAATAAACTAAAAACTCACCGTTTTTAATACGAACTTATGCTGTTGTGCACCTACTAATTTGTGTAAAATGGAATCACCCAATATGTACTTACTATCTTTGAAATCTTTTACATATTACTCCATCCGTTTTTATTTAATTGCTACATTGTTTTATGCACAACAATGTAGGCAATGTCACATTCAAACTTTTTGTATGGTACTTTTTTACCCATTCAATGTAAAATAATGGAGAAAAGTGAAAAAGTAGTACTTTTGGGTGGAAAAAGAGAAAAACAAATATAATAATATTACTTTATGGTGGGCCAAGTACCTCAAATAAGGAAAGTTAAAACAATGTAGCAATTAAAAAGAAACAACCAATTTAGGAAAATGTAGCAATAAAAAAAACGGAGGAAGTAAGGTACTACATGTTGTAAGTTAGATAAGGTAGATGACATCCACCCTACAAAGTGAGAATGAGGGAGTGGAAGGGTGGTAAGCCCTTTCATAATATTACTTTATGGTGGGCCAAGTACCTCAAATAAGGAAAGTTAAAACAATGTAGCAATTAAAAAGAAACAACCAATTTAGGAAAATGTAGCAATAAAAAAAACGGAGGAAGTAAGGTACTACATGTTGTAAGTTAGATAAGGTAGATGACATCCACCCTACAAAGTGAGAATGAGGGAGTGGAAGGGTGGTAAGCCCTTTCATCTTCGACCCACATGTTGTGGGTTCGATTCTCATCAGTGGAATCTGGGGGTTTGGGGGCTTTGGGATAGGTTGTATTTAGGTGTCATGTGAGAATGCGTTAATGTAATTTATCTTACCAATTTTTTTTTAAAAAAATCCGCCCTACAAAGTGACATACACACCGAATGCTCCATATTGGAAGTACTTTTTATAATTAAACGGGGGACGGTTTAAGTTCGAACCGCAGAATGTAGTTGCAAAATTCCTGCAATTCCAACTCAAATTGAATGTTGAATGGACTAGAAGAGGCGAAAAGAATCATCAACCCGCGACACGAATCACAGGTGCTTTTTCGAAAATTTCTAAAAATCTATCGTGATTCGTCTATGATTTATGCAATCACAGTGATTCTCTTAGGGTTTATAGTTGTGGCAATTAGCTTACTCTTTTTGGTCTATCAAATGTCTAGTTTATTCAATATGCGATCATTGAATTTTGACCTATTATTATATATAACCATTGATTGGAATTGTCGAAGATGGAAAAGTTTCTCAGTTAGCTGTCTAATTCATGTGCTCTTTTTTGTTACTTAAAACTAAGATGCTAGTGGAGATTCTTTGTGTTACTGTTTATTCCTTCTTTTTCCCCCTTTCTCAATGTTGTTAAAGGTAGGTTAAAAGTGCTTGCTTGACTGTCTTGTCGGGAAATTAAATTTTCTTTTCTATTGTTTTATTTCGATTAGGTGATGACTCCATTTAGGCTTCGTTTGTTTTGGAGGAAAATATTGTTCACACAATCAATTTTTTCCATTTTCCGTTGTTTGGTTGGACAAGGGAGTTAAAAAGGTAAACTAAGATGAAAAAGAGTTTTCCATCTTTTGGTAAACATTTTCCTCCAAAGTTTGAAGGAAACCCATTTTCCTTCCCTCTCTTATTCCAAACATTTCCATTTTCCCCTTCTCAGCTTAATAGTTTTCATCAAACCAAACAAAGGAAAACAAATATTTTGCGTTTTCCATGAAAAACCATTCTCCATCAAAGCAAACGGACCCTTAAGCGGTGGTTTGGTTGAACACAAGGAGAAGTAGAAATAATTTTATGAATTGTTTTTCTTATGTAGTTTTATATTGTAGGAAGTCCGCAAAATTATTTGGTTGATCATGGTAGGAAAGAAGTTACATTTACGTAGAGAGACCCGGTAAGCAACTTCCTCTTCATTTTGTTGGACTGATCACCTTCGCATTATCGCATTTCTTAAACTTCGACTTTGACTTCCCTTGTTTAGTTTATGTCAGCCATATAAGCGCTCATTACTTGGATATGGAATTCCCGAACAAAGTTGAAGTTTACTTGAAATAAGTTAATTTTATATATTTGAGAGAGAGAGAATTTGATTTTTACCTGAACATAAACGGATCCAATTTTTTGGTCAAGTGAGGACAACATGAATATCCTTGTTTGTTATTTAATTTTTTTATTGGGTACTCGGAACTGGGCCCAGTCAGCCCTATCTCAGGTGAGCTCCGCCATATGAAAGACACCAAATCCCCCCTTCCCCCTTACGACTTATTGCTACCACGTGGTTTTGATCCCTGGTCTCCCCTCGGGGAGATAGGTAGCCATACCACAAGACCGAAGGGTCTTCGATGAGGAAAAAATGAATATGACTCTCCAAAATAAATCAAATTGCACAAAACCACCCAAATATAACAATCCGAACCAAATTAACCTGATTCTGACCTGTTGTGTATAACTAGTTTGCTGGATCTAGTTTGAATGAAACGTACTTTTGGTTAGCATCTTTCATTTATTGGTATTTTGATGTTTTAAACTGTTTATGGTAAGTGATGTACTTTTTCCTCCATTTGGTAATCTTTTCAATACAAAAGCTTTAAGTAACTAATCATAGATTTGAAAATATTGATGGTGGCTGGCTGGCTGCTAACTTTCAGATGTGAACCGGTGTTTCTTTTCAATTTGGGTGTTAGATTCTTTAATTTTTTATGTAGTTGAAAGAGCTGCTATTGGACATATTTCAATTTTATATTAAGGTGGATTATATAAAAATCTCAATAAAGATCTCTTTGCATACTAATGCTCTGTTCTTTTGGACTGAATTAATGAAAATTCAATTCGGTTCGGGTTTATTTATTGGTTCGGTTCGGGTTTATTCGATTCGGTTCGGTTAGTTTCCTCTTTTTCACGTTTTCATTTTATTTGATTCGGTTCGAGCTTATTCAGTTCAGTTCAGGTTTATTCAGTCCAAAAAGAACAGAGCCTAAATTACTTACTGTAGAGCAGTAGGTTGGTCAATGCCTTTTCTCATATGGTTTAAGAAATACAAAATGATTTTGATCATATGGTGGAAGTTGCTTGGATCTGGCCCCCGTACTCTTTTGGTGTAAGGTTTAAGAAATACTAACGTCGGTATAGGCACTAGATTGATGGAGTAGTATTTATAGTCTTTTGCTGTACTCTCTTTTGTGTGCTTGATCTCTTTTTCAGTTTACCATGAATATCTCTAGTTACACATCAGTAAAACTTTATGAAAATTTGATAATTAGAAAATACAGATTGAGATGATTAAACAAGATCCTATATGGTTATATATTTTTTCCTTATAGATTTGTAAGTATTTATCAAAGTTGTTTAGCTTTGATCACAAAAGTATAAGAGAGGAGAATAGAATAAGAACTAGAGGGAGTATGTTTTTAATTCTGTGTAAGATGCATCAAGCAAAATGAGCGGTATCGTTAAGCATTTGGAGTTGTGTTAGTTAACCCTGTTCAATCATGGAAAGCATATATAATCACATAATCCAATGCTACTAAGTCATTCTCCTATCTAGCAATAATAATTATACGTACTAATTTGGGAATTGGGATATTTGGGAGCAGTTACCAGCTTTACTCAAATAATTTTGGTTTGTGATTGAATCTTTGAAGAAAAACCTCCTTGAGTTGAGTTATAGATGGAGTGAAATGACAGACTTATTATAAAGGGTCTTCTGGTGAAATCATGGTACTTCTTTTCATAAGAAGTTAAGGCAATTTGGAAATTATGTTAGGATGGAGAGGTATCACGAACACTAGATTTGTTTAATTGTTCTTTACAAATCAAAACCATTTGAAGTAATCTCATCTACCACTTTAAGGGTCTGTTCGTTATCGTTTTCTGTATTGAGTTTTCAGTTTTTTTAAAAATTGAAAACAAAAATATGACATATGTTGTATAAGTATGACTAATTTTTAGTTTATTATGTCCTTTATATCATATGACTTTTACATTCATAAAATAAAAAACTGGAAACTGACAGTGATCCCGAACGGGCCCTTACCTTTTAGTTAATGTTTTCCAATTGCTTTTGTAGCTAACGCGACTATCTTTGTAATCTCATACTCACTTGGGCTGTGGTTGTCTATGTACTCCCTCCGATTTTTTTAATTGTTATGCTTTCTTTTTTTGGCCGTTTCTATTTAATTGTTACACTTTCACTTTTCCTTTATATGGTAACCTATCACATCAACTTTTTTACACTTTTCTACCTCATATACTCCACCACCCATTTTATTAATCCACCTAAAACATTCCCACCTACACTATTTTTTTCTTTCCTAAAATATTTTAATGGTTCTTTTAAATTTCCCAAAAACCAATTATTCCTTGGTTGTACTTCTTTCACGTTTTTTGCTAGGGGTGGCAATAAGACGAGACAACTCGCGAGCTACTGGAGATCGACTCGGTCAAAACTCGTTCAAAGCTCGACTCGAGTAAGCTCGAATCGAACTCGAGCTCGACTCGAGATGTTGGTGAGTCGAGTTGAGCAACTCAATACTCGACTCGAAAACTCGTGAGAAGCTCGAATACCCAATTATCAATAGCAAAACACCTAAATTCAACATTTTTCTACCTTATTGTTACTTTTAACATGAGACACTTGCAAGCTACTCGAAATCTACTCGGTCAAAGCTCGACTCGGTAAATGCTCAACTTAGTCAATGCTCGGACAAAACTCGACTCGAGTGAGCTCGACTCAACTCAAACTCGATTCGAAATGCTAATGAGTCGAGTCGAGCTAGCTCAAACTCGAACTCGACTCACATCATTGCCACCCTTACTTTTTTGCAGAATTTCCTTGGTTCTCCCTCAAAGTGAAGTGTAACAATTAATTTGAAACGGAAGGAGTATAAGTGAATGATTGATTAAGAAGCAGTTGGAAATTTATATTTTCTATTTTTTTTAACTTGCTTGGATTTTGAATGCTATTTCACTTTTTAAGAAAACCCCTGAGCTTGTAAGATTATGCATATTATTTGATGCAAGGGAATTGAGGATCATTAGGATATTTAATAATAAAATTCAAAACATAAGGATACTATGTAGTAACTTTACTTCTGGGAGTTGGTGGTGGTGGCTGGGGTGTCTCTGTATGTACCTTGGTCAAATTCCTCTAAAGAAGCTATCGACCTGAAATATGGAGGGGAGGTGTTCAGGTGGTTGTACCACTCTTCTGCAACAGTTATGCGGCTGTGCATATGATCATAAAGCTAACTGACTGAACTGACCTCCAAAGTCTAAATAAGAAGTAAAAGACTGTGATTGAGTCCCTCGTAATTTGAAGTTGGAAATTTCTCATTGTTTTTTACTTTGTTAGTTTTGTTGGAATTGGGTATGTGCCTTTATATATTCAAATTTCAATCTGAACTTGAGATGATTTCCCTGCCTTACTGATGATTCATTTAATGACCTCCGTGCACTTGGCTGCACTTCACATTAATGCTTTTTTCCATGCCTCATGAGATATTGAAAATGTCTTGGAGTTTAGTAAAAATGACACTTACTTCATTATACAATGCGTTGTCCTCTGTTGGTTTACTAATTTAACCACAAACACTAACCACAGAATCTGCCTGGAATTATGTTGAAAAGTTTAGAGGGTTTTCAAGATTTTCACAAATTTATGTGGTTTTCCTAGAAATGTTGTAGTTATTTCAGAAAATATCATCGGTTGTGGTTTAAAGTCTCTAAATAATGGTCTTTTGATTAGATAGGAGTAAGGTTCCCTATTTCTGGACCTTTCTATATTATGTCTCAGTGGGATTAGTATTCGGTGGTTGTGTAATATTTTGGTACTTGATAACAAATAACAACTATTGGTTAGTTGACGACTTGTGTTCATTGCAATAGGCATACTATGTATTATTTTGATGCTTTTTTTTTGGGGGGGGGGTTGGGGAGTAGGGTGGGTTGTTTGTAATCAAGATTTCTTGCAGATTTTGTTGTTTGCTTTATTCTATGTATCTATATGGGAATGGGGATGTCACTGCTTGATAGTCTTTCAAGTGTTAACTATCATCACCTGATTTCCTGAACAAGATACGTGCAAAGTATTACATGAAATGTAGGTTAGGACAAGGAAGGGAATGTGAGGCAGGAGATAGAAGATAGCATGGGTGCACATGATGCTAAGAATTTTGAATCCTTATTTTTTAATAATAAATGATAGACATGACACAACTTACATATATTACAATTGTTTTTCTTGTAAAGTTTTTACTTCGTAGCTATGAGTAGAAATCATTATGATACATAGTGTTTTACGAGTTTGGCTCTAGCTTATTTGAAACAGCATGGCCAGCACCGGGACTGTGACCAGGCTTAGTAGGCCGGTACTCATCCGTGCCTTCTGCATGAGGATGTGCTACACTAGGGTGGCTGCCTTGTTCTGATTTAATGTTGTCTGAATTGCCTGTTAAAGAATGACCTGCTCCAGGATTGTCCCCGGGTGTGGTGGGTTGGAAACTATCTGTGTCAGAATGTCCAGCACCCGGACTGCTACCAGGGGATGTAGGTCGGAAATCATTGGTAGATATCAGTGCTGGATCAAAGAAAAATGAGATAGGAGTTGGTGGCGAGGGAAGAAAGTTTTGCATTTCTTTGGTTTTTAGGTTTGTGTCTCTCTTTTCTTCTTCAGCATGTCCAGCACCTGGGCTGCGTCCTGGTGTAGTGCGTCTGAAATCATCTTCTGATGCCGCTAAGCTATTCCACATGTTAGGCTTTTGTGTTACCTGGCTTTGTGAGGTTTTGTCTGTGTGAGTCACAAAAGAGTGACCAGCACCTGGGCTTTTTCCTGGTGCTGTAGGTCTGAAATCATCAGGACATTGTACACCAAGACAGTCACTTTGCACTATGCTTTCGACTTTGTTTTTCCCAGAAAAATCAACTTTGTGACTACTTCTTGGGGAGCTGTGGGTAGGTTTCAAAGAGGGGAGATTCGTTTTAGATATTGCAGGTTGAGAAAAATCAGCGGAGGTTTTTTGTGGCATAATTTTCTTTGGTGGTTTTTTACTGACTATGGACTTGTCACTTTGGCTGCTCAGCATTCTGATGCCTCTATGTGAGGGGCTCTCGACATAGTTGGTCTCTAGTCCATTTGGTGACCTTATCTTTCTCCCATCACCAGAAAGCATTTGACAGGTGAAGAGAGTAAACAGGAATGCAAATGTAATTGTGCACTGAATTCTGGCCATGCTTAGAGAAGGGGACTTAATATATTATATTTTATTGGAGGGGACTATCTATAGTTCTAGCAGCTCTTGAGAAATTTAGCTGATGAAGGGAACTGAAGGTAGAAGGAATGAGGTCAGAAATTTAAGGTTAGGGAGAGGAAGTATTGTGAATGATGATTTAAAAACAGGTCTCAGCTTAGGTATATATAATACTATGAAGTGGACTTGAATATTATGACCACTTTCATTTCCTGCTTAAACATTAAGGTGAGCTTGATTATGCTATTGTGAAATGGCCTCCTTTCCACTCAGAGGTCCCACTCTTAAATTGGAATTAAATATGTACATACATACATGAAGACACACATACATATCTTCTCTTTGACAAGATGAACATATATACTTGCACCAACATACATAAGTACAGTTTTTGGGGTCAATCATTTGTATTCTTTATGGTTTAGTAAATCTAAACGTAACCAGCTTTCTTGTTATATTTTGCAATCAACTTATTCAATGTTTTTATTCTCTGAGTGTGAATTAAATTTTTTGGGCATTATTACGGTCAGAAAGGCCGATTGGCAAGAAATCAGTTGCAATGGCTTGAGTGCTGCATTCATTTTGGCCATTTGGATAATATAAGAGCAAATTGTTTTGACCCTTACCATGCTTTGAAGAGGTGATATAGTGAACTTTTGGGCTTGAAATAATCTTTGCAGCCTAACTATTCCTCATCCTTTAGTAAACTTCTTGCAAATGTGTCATGATTTAACCAATAACGTTTCATTTCTTTAATATCAGTGAAGTTTATCATATTGAGATGTAAATTGAAATTTGTGAGCCTTTATTGGCCAACTGCCACAAATAGTAATAAGATATGATATTATGGGACCAAAATAATAATATAATTGATATACACTCTGTTTTATGTCACCAGAGTGTTCTTGATATGGTTGAGTGCTAGAAATCAACTTGCTTCTCTAAATTATATGTTACTTAGTCTGCCTGTAGTAGTGTAGTTGCATCATTACCTGGGAAAACTAAAGCAGGCTGAATATTAATTAAGGTATCACATAAGAATAGGAAGGATGGAAGTTGGAATACTCTTTTGAAGGTAAAGTCAATTGACTTTATGCAATTTTGTTTTCCTTAAACCTCTTGGACTGTTGGAAGTAATAGTAGATATTATATAAAGATTAGATGGGTAATCAATTATTCTTCATGTAGCTTTGACCCCCACCACCTTTCCCCATTAATGTAGTTCATTTCCATCCTGTGGTATGTTTTTTTCTTTGCTACTGTGGCACAGTGAATCGCTTATTATGCATGTTACTCCACCAGGGATAAGGTCATGAGGATTTTGACCTCCATAAATCTTGGCTCTTGCTGGCTGTGCTCGTTGTGGCTATCCTTGTCATTTCCTCTTCTTTTCTGTTTTGATCTGACAATTGTCCTCCTATTAGAAACTTGGCCGTGGTTCCTACTTCCTAGGGGATACCTATGAAACAAAAGCTTTCGTACTAGCTTAGATCCTGATCTTTTACGGTGTTTGAGCTTTCACTGTGATGGATGACTGAAATTTTGCTTTATTTTTTTTAACTCTTGAAGGAAAGTCAACTGCTATTTTAGATACTTTACGTTACCAAAGGAGTGGAACATCAGGCTTTCATTGGTTAGAAGTTATCAAACAGGGAAGCAGTCAGAGTTCCACCACACAAGTACACCAAATGTGCGGGGGTTTTTCTTGTACTGCCCATTTGGTGAAGGATAATATATGGATGGCCCATGCCTCATGGCTGGCGGTAGCCTTTGGTTATCTTGGTCAACTCTTAAGGTTAGGCACATTGCACATCTGCCGCCGTTTTGCTGTTTGTAATATTTGATAGTTAATAACTGAGGTTTATGATTGCTTAACCTTAAAATGGTTGATAAATTCTCTAAATTTTACTTTTTCAGCAAATCTTGTGCACACCGGATGATGAAATTATTGTAAGTAAGACCATATCACTTTTTGCAAGTCACTTTTTAAATTAAATGAGTCACATTTTAAGTTAAAGGGGTTACTTTTAAACAAAGGATCACCTTTTATCTCAATGAGGGTCACTTTTAGACAAAACGTCACCTCTTACCTTAAAGGGTCGCTTCTACTATAAGTAACCCCTTTAGGACCAAAAGTTACCTCTGTCTTACAATATTCATTGTATGTCGTATGTATTCAGGAAGTTGTGCTTGGTTTTTCTTTTCTTCTTTTCATTTGGACTTTGGAGTCACCTTTTCAGCATATAAATGGAAATCATATCTTATTCAGGGTGAATTATGATAAGTAAGGGGCAATGTTTAACAAAACCCTGTAAATATCTTACAACATCATCTTAATATCTTCCATGAGAAGCTAGGCTTTTAGGGGGAGCTATAATTGGCTGTCAGCCTGTCACCTTCAAGAATAAGATGGATACCCTTATATGCTTGGCGAGGATATTCCCATTCTAGATTGTCCATAATTGAGTAATCAGGGCGGAAGTATATGCTTTCGCCATTTTGACTTCTCATAGAGAACCACAAAGAATAACTTCAGCTGCTAGCAAAACCATCAGAGATTCAGAGTTGAGTTTGTTAGAATTGGTTATTGGGATTCCCAGCCCACATATAACCCTCCCTCCCCCCCTAGTGAAGGAAGTAGGTGAAACCGTTTCTTCTTCTTCTTCTACCATATTGTGGCAAAGCATTCTATAGATAACTTTTGAATGCTCTAAAGAATATTCGATTCATAAAAAGAGATGTATTAATGAACAGTAGAACATTAAGTTTTTTCCAAATGTTCCGTAAATTGTAAATGAATTCGGGTAAACAACTCTGTATGGGTATCGACACTTTTTCTACTGATCTTGTTACGCAATATATGTATGGTTATAGTTCATTTTTTTACTCATCTCTAAGGCTCTCTTCTTCTCAACTTATTATAATGATTAATAAGCTAAATTAGCAAATATGTTAAGTTTAGCAAATATAAGTTAATTTATAGTAAAAACATGTTGACGAAAACAAAGTCTAAGAAGAGCGGGATTTTCAGAAATTTTCGATAAAGTTTACAAGTGTATAGATAAATTTTGATAAGCAAAGATGAATCCAGAGAACTAAAATTATTGCGTTTTATTATAATCGTATATTTTAAGATTTAATTTTGGCACATTGTTAACTGATTCATATGTATGTCCAAACTGTTTGTATATGGCAATATGTTTCATGTCTTGAGGAATTTTTTTGTTTAAGAAAATAGTTGTTGTAATTTTAAATAATTAAAATATGAAGATTTTAAATTTATTAATGTATTAATCTCTTATATACTCTATGAACTGTAAAAATCTTTTGTTTAATATATTTCAGAAAGAAAAGGCCTCCTTAGTGGTGGACTAATAATAATAATAATGATAACGTCAAACAAAGAAATCACCATAATAACAATAATAACACCAACAAAACTAAATTAATAATAACCAGAGGTTTTGATGAATTCACCTCAAAAAAAAAAGATCAATTTGAAGAAGTTTGCACTTTTAGAAAAGTTGATATACATTCTAGAAAGAAGTTTATGAACTTTTGTATCTTTTGGTTTGATTAGTGGCACTTAGAAGTAGCTTATTGAGAATTCCATCCCTTTATTCCTCAAAGGTTTCCCCATTGTTTGTAGCAACACATTTGAAGGAAAGTGTAGGAGTTAATGAAGAGTGGTTCCTTTTTTGACTTGAAGTTAAAGTTGTTGAGAAATATAGGCGTATTTCAATGAATCAAGTGGACCCATATGGTGGGATAAGGAAGGAGAAAGGGTTACAAAAAATGGAATGCTCGTGAAAGTGAAATAAATTTGAAGGACGGATGGATGTGGATAATGGGTAGAACTTTGAGGAACGAAGGGAGTAATTTTATGATGATTTTCAGAAATAGATTAGTTCGGCATTAGTATCAATTTCATTTGAAATCGTTTTTCTTTTTGTATGTAAGAAAAGATTTCGGTTTCTTGTTTAATTTGGTGATATACGCGAAGGAAAAGAACCTTGTGGATTCTTAAAGGGAGGATTTCCTTGCATCAAATGTATGAGCTCTCCTTTTTTTACTTTTAGTTGGAGTTATGTGCTAGACTGGAGGGTCGATTATCCATATTAAATTTTCGAGTTAAGATCATGTATATTTCATTGATCTGCAGGTTTCCTTGTTTTCGTCTTTAGCCCTCCTTTCATGGATAAGCTTTGTGTGTTGATATCTTAGTGTTTTGCTTCTTAGCCCTCTTCTTTAATTGGAAACATCTCATGGAATTAATTTAAGGTCGTTGTCCTGTGACATGAATGTTGTTTTGTGAAAGCCATTATGCAATGTGTTTTGGAATGACACGTTCTTTACAGACTCTGGTTCACCCATTAACATGTTATCAGAGCTATTAAGTATATTGCTTAAACATTGAATTCATAAAAAAAATGGAAATTTATATATATGTGATCGCAGAAATTTAAGTTGGAAATGCTTAAATATCTTTTATCACAGGTACTATTGGAGTGTGCAAGGCCTAATTCTGCATTTCTGCTGAGGTGAGAGTGACATATTGATATCACCACTTCGTCTGGTATCAGTTGTCTTCAATTTCTAGTATACCCGTTTTAATGCTCTTCTAAATTCTAAAAGTACATAACTACTTATACATGCAGGAAAATAATGAGTATATTAATAGATAAACTTGCGACACTTTATACCAGGATGCTCACAATAGATGGTAAAAGTCAAAAGTATTCTATGGAACTTTTGAAAGCATGCTCCTGACCGCAGGTATAAGTCAAATATCGGCTTGTTTCATGTTAACCATTCATTTTTTTAGTTGGACATTCTTACCCCATCACTATAATACTTATGTTGAGATTTTTTTGTAGCTTTTATTTATGATGTGAAATTATCATTAGCACCAAGATTTGTGGTTTTTATGTCAAATATTGCAGTTGCTCTATTACTATCTCGTCTTATGTCATCTAGGGAACTGATGCTACATATAAGTTCTTTAATATACTCCCTCTGGTTTTTTTTAGTTTACCCACTTTTCTTTTTAGGTTCTCTTATTAGCTTACCCACTTTTTTTTTTCTGTTTTTGAAATGCTTTTACCAATTGTTTATTATTATTATTTTTACCTTCTCACTCTTCTTCTTTTGGTCCACGACATTAACTTCAACACTATATGCCAATAAATTAATACTTTATCTTTCATTCTATGACCCCCATACCTAATTTTCCTAAAACTCTGTGCCCAAAGAAGTGGGTAAACTAATAAAAACCGGAGGGAGTATATATACAAATTGCTGGAAAGGCAGTATTGTGTTAATAAGTTGAAGACCTTGTATTTTAGAGCATGGTGTTTACAAGGTACAAATGTTTACATTTTGAGTAGAGGACTTTGAAAATATAGTTATAGTGTCCCCTCATCTATAGCTTTCTCGACCAGGATGCATGCAAATATCACTTCTAATAATAATTTCTCGATAAATTTTTTACAGCTCAAAGCATGTGAACAAGTTTTTGCAGACCTCTAATGTAGCATCTCTTCTTCGAGGTCTAGTTTACTTGAACAACGAGATCCTTGTTCTTTCCATTCATGGTGCTTTGGTTCTTGGTGCATGTGGTGAAAGATACCTGTACTTTTAATCATTGTTATAATCGAACAAAAGTCTAGTCAAAACCACCAAAGTTATGGGGGGTCCCACCACAGCACATTGTCATAACATGAGTTATTTTATGTTTGGCCCAATTTGATCCAGTGGAGCAAATTACGGACTCCTTAAAGATCCTCGATTCAGCGTAATCTTTCTCTTTCCCCTCAGAATACTAGAGAGGAAGATTCTCTAATGGGACAGGGCTAGGCTTTTCCTCAGGTTCAGGAGTCCTCTCATCAGCTTCTGTGTATATAACTATATATTATTAATCATGTAAAGGGACGGCTGTTCACAATAGTTATAAAGGGGGGATATCATAATATACTCATATCTTTTTTTTTTTTTTTGGGTGCTAGGATTTAGTGCTTGACCATTACTATTTCTGTAGACTATAGAGTGTTTGAGGGCTAGTGCATTACACAACCTTGTGACGCCCACAAAGGTAGACCTGGTTATTGGACAGGGTAGCCCAATGGCTAAAGGATTAGGGTCAAATTTACAGGGTTTTTATTGGACAGGGCTTTATTGGACGGAGTCATTATTGGACAGGGCCATTATAGGGCCAACAAAGAAACCCAATAATTTATAAAAATAAAATAGGTTTTGTAAAATTAATTACATATTCGGATTCGCATACATTTATACTCACTTTTGGCTCTCTTTGTTCTTTGTTTTTCTTGCTCGTTTACCGACCTACCCATTATCGACCCGCTACCGGCCCGCTAACCATTTGACCCGATCCGCTACCGACCCTTTATGACCCGACCCGCTTCCGACCCTAACCCACCCCGCCCAATAACCAGGTCTACACAAAGGCAACTTTTTTGCCGCAGACAAGATCTTGTGCTTTTTAAAGTGAATTATTTTATTATATTATACTCCCTCCGTTCCAAATGAATTTAACACTTGTTATTGGGTTGAGAAACAGTTTCTTTTTAAGTGTTTTTTCCAAATTTAAGTTTAAAACAAACTTTATCTCTATCACAATACTCTTTTTTCTCTTTCCATCCCTCTACATTGTCTTTCTTTTCTTCTCTCTACCCACTAACAAGTTGAAATTCTACTTTTATTACTGTTAGTCAGATTTTTAATAGAACATATACTACATGCATGCTCTGAATCTTTATAGCCCAGTTTGGTGAGGATATTTCTAGTTTGATATAATCTAGTATGATTCTCCTAACTGCGCTTTGACCTAATCTTTACAATATATGCAGTAAACATTATCATGTGAAATATTCTATGGTTCGTTTCAATGTGTCTTCCAACATTATGGGATAGAGGGAGTAACAAAAGTTATAAGAAACTGATATCGGAAGACACATTGAAACTAGCATATATCACGCTTTACTGCTGCTGCTTCTTAGATTTATTAGATCAGATTTGGTTTAGAGAAGATGCCAGACAGTGAATGTAAAAATACTTACTTGTATAGATGATACTATGTGAGAACTGAGAAGTAATGCGAATTAACTAGTTTGATAGTTTTTTAATGAAATAGAGTTGACATGTAGGCGGAAGATAAATAAGGAAGATTATTATATCAAATTCTGCAATAGCTAGATGAAGATATGCCTTGGAATTTTTATTTTAAATACAGCAGCGGACAGCGGTTGCTGACTTGGGCCAAGTTTTCTGCAATGCTCGTCTAGGAAAATATTTGGTGCTGATAAATGGTGCTAAGATATATTAGAGTTAGTCTTCCTGCTTGCACAATAGCTTCTTATTAGTCTTAGTATCTTTTATGGATCGTGAAGGACACTAGAATGAAAAGTGTCTTTGCTTGTCCATGTGAAGGCTACAAGTTATTGCCATGCATGGGACAGTGTCACGAATTAAATGGAAGCCTTCTTGGCTAAAAAACCAACGATTACTGAGACTGTGGGTTGATTGTCATGGAAAAAGGCCACAAGCACATTCGTGATGCATAAAGACAAAGTGTAAAAACTAAAAAGGGCTTGATATTCGATCACTAGAGAGTGGAAGTCTCCTAAACGGTCTGAAGAATTGTCGGTCAAGATCTGTATTTACCATCCCGAAATTTTATAAATCATTTTGTAATTTCTTGGCAGAGTATATTTTGGAGTCTTAACTCATGACCACAAGACTTGATGGAGCTCATAAGAGTCTTAAATGGACTTGGAAAGAGCTGTAGGTAATTTTGAACAACACAACTCCTAGATCTGTAGGTGACATAATCATATATTATAATTTTTCAGAAACACCCCTAGATAGTGATTTTGTGACGCACCTCTTGGTGGCTAATGGGAAATCTAATGAAACATGAAGACAATTTGTAATGCAATGGCCACCACGCCTTCAGATGAGATGAGACTTAAGGTTGATTGCAAGATTTTTCCATGTTAGCCATCTATGCCATAAATGACAATAAGGCTCTATTTGAGGAAAAATTAGTCTAGGGTTAATGCTCTCAGGGCCATTGAGTTCAGTTGAGTTGAGGGCCACTAAAAGATGCCCAAGCTCAATTCACAACAATGCTATGTTCAATTAGTTGAGATAAGCAAAATTCTAGGCCAATAAGTTCAGAATTCAGATTAGGGGTAATGAGTGAGAAATTTAAATCAAGTTCTAGTAAGTAAAATCATGTAAAAGGAATTCATCCAAGCCAAAAAAAGTATAGCAATTCCCATTTTGAAGGGAATGACTCACTGCTTTGAGATCATTGATCTAATAGAATTTATGGATAGAGTGTTTAATGCTTACGAGTTTTCTTAATAGGTTTGAACTTATAGGTTACCCAGCAAACAATATTGTTTGTTGCTACTTGCTGGCATGGCTAAGAATCAAGAGATCAAGATTAGACACTGGTATTGAGTGGTTACAAAAATTAAATTGTAGTTTTCTGATCTCCCAGTTATACCCTCTCAAAAGTTGTTTTTCCTTACATTCACATGTGGATCATGGATGATATTGAGATGATCTTTAGAGGACTCGTTTGGAAGGCTGTTATTGATGCTTATATGACCTTTTTAGGGCATACATATATTTTTGATGAAAATAGATGAAAACCTTGTGTCCCAAGCATCTTGCTTAAAACTTCTCAGTTTTCAAGCACCTATTAATAGACCCTTATTATTTTTGCAGTGAGATTCCATTGTTTATTTGATATGCATTCGCTTCTCTTGTCATATTCCAATATTTACATTCTTTTATTTCCCATTCCATATATCGCCATTGTTACCACATGTTTTTGCTTCATTTTATTCCCATTTCATTTTTTTTGTACTTTCAAATTTTTTTTGTTAGCTTTGTTTTCTAGTAGTATTGCAGCTCATATATGTAGGACCAAAAATTTAATGAAGAATGTATGAATTTTGTTTTCTCTTACAATTGTATGTGGTCATAGATCGTGAAGGTAGATCCTTTCTTTGAAAGATCCTTGCATGAAATATTTATATAGTCTACATTTCTCATCCAAAGGAAATCTTAATAAGCCATTTTGGCTCGTTAAGAGGGAACTGTAGTTAGAAATACTCAACTACCAGAATTAGGGATTTGTATCTCGTGAAGTTCGTGTGAAAGTGAGCTCTAGAAGGGTAAAATATAACTTACTTTGATTAGATTTTGCTAAAATGTCTATGTGATGTAGATTGCTGTTTTAGATGGTAATCTTTGCTGGAATAGTTTGTGATTTAAGAGGCGATTGGTAACATTTCACTGTATGGACGCCTTGCAATTAGAGTATTAGACATGTATAGTTGCTGAGTTCTAAATCCAAGTTGGAATTATCGACAGATAAGAAAAGGAACGTGGGAAAATGGAACACTGTTCTGCATGCAGGCATTGTTAGTATTTTAACATGTATTTCTTAGATGATTTTAACGCAGAAAACACAACTCAGATTGGTAAGTATGGATTCAACAGTGAGTTCATAAAGAATTGATAGACATGCATGTAAGCAGATTCTTTAATCTGCAAGGATACAATTTCTTTGGCATTTGCCTAGTTGTGAACTGAATGTCCAGCGCCAGGGCTGCGACCTGGGGCTGTGGGTCTAAAATCATCTAAGCCGCCGCCAGCAGATGGTGGACCAGGCGGTGACTGAGATTCATTATTAGTGACCTGAACTGGAGTTGGACGTTGGAGCTTATTAGCATTTGCTTCTGTATATGACCCGTCATCATGTATAAACATGTGGTTTTTTGTGATTTCTATTGTTGCTTCATGAATATGGAACTTGTGGAATCCTTTGGTCTTCCCGAAACTCAGTTGTCTACCTTTGACATACTGAATTTCTAAGGTGAAAATCATTGCCAAAATAAAGCAAGCAGTTATCAATTTATTGCAGCCCATTTGTTTAGCTTCGAGGGGAGGGAGGAGAAAAAGAGAGGGTTGGGTTATTTAGTGTATAAGTTAGCAAAGCAAGATGATCTTACCTCTTAACTCCTGGTGGTATTTATAGTACTTGAACGCTAAACCCTGAGATCACCCCACCAGTCCAAGCCACTTGAGAGATTCCTCAAGGTACATATTGTATATGTTCAAGTGGGCAGGGGTGTGGACCAGGATCTGATGAATGCATGCGTGGTGCACTTTGTTAAATGCTTGAGGACTTTAGCCATTATATATGCTATATATTCTAATTAACTGGCTGAGTAATCTACTCTATCTGTCTGTCCTTTTTGTTCATTTTGAACAAAGTTCAATGAGTCACTATGCACAGACTCCTTCACCACCACCCAAAAAAAAAAAAAGAATACAATGATTTCTGAACTCAAATCTCTCATATATATTTTACTTCCTAGCTGTTGGGAACTAATAATTAAAACAAGTGTCTTTCTATAAAATCAGCCTCTACGGGTTTACATGGTGGTTTGACATTGGAGGTGGAACGAAGAGAAAATCATATTAGAGAATTGACATTTGTGTTTGACAAATCTTTATGAAGTATTGAAGTTGAGACCATTTCTCTGTCAAGAGTTATTGTAGAAATAGGTTGTAGCTTAGCTTGGCTATCCGCATTGCATGGGCATAATCTGTAACAGTAGCTTGAACCTGACATTGTGGATGGTTGGTCAACTAGATGATGAGATACTGAAATGCAAATTTCTTAAGACGTGCGTACTCTAGTACATTTATTCATTGGCTATGGCTTGAGAACTTCACTATTGATGTATATACTCTGCGCTGTGGGACATATTATAAAGTCTGTCTGAGACATTTTCAATTTGGATGCAAAATAGGTCTTTTGAAAGAGAGACGATGTTGCATGTATCACAGTGCTGGAATGGTCGTGATACTTTTTTGGGTCCTTTAGACAGCTGAACAAACTTTCTAGTCAGGCTCTTGGCTTTCCAACTGAAAGTTATTTTGAGGATGCTGAAAGTATCTTGGAGTTTGCGCCGACCTTGGTGCTGAACTGGCTGCTGTATCCAGCCGCAAAAACTACCCATATGGTAAAGTATCATTTCTGTACTTGTTGCTTTATTGTTAACTGTGAGTATTTGTTTAACAATAACATAAGAGTCAAATCGTTTCCTGACCGTTTGTTTAGTAGTAGTTTCACCATTATTTGTTTAACAATATATGCCATATGCCATATGCCATATGCCATATGCCATATGCTTCTGTCTATACTCTAGGATATTCTATGATGGTAACAACTTGTGTTCTACATTTTTGAAAGCTCACATGGATCCCTTGACCCTAGAGCCTTGTTCATAGACTCTACAGCTCTAGTACCCTACTACTCTAGTCATATTATCTAGGATTTTTTGTCCATAACTACCTTACACTCTTTTTTGCGAGAAACTACCTTATTTATAAAATTTTGTACAAGACTACCTTTGTTACGTAAATTGTTTGTTGACCACGACCTAAAAAAATTTCCGACGTTGATTGTAGTTTTCCGGTGAGTAAAACCCATGTGCAGGTCATGTGACTTGTTATTTTCCTTATTTTATTCTCCCCTTCTATTTTATTCCCCCCTTCTATTTTGTACAAAACCCATGTGCATATCCTTAGTTAGGTAAGGAGAGAGTGTTAGTTTAGAAAAGGGAGGGAAAAATAGAAGGGGGATAAAATAAGGAAAATAACAAGTCACGTGGCCTGCACATGGGTTTTACTCACCGGAAAATTACAGTCAACGTCGGAAAAAGTTTTTAGGTAGTGGTCAACAAACAATAACGTAACAAAGGTAGTTTTGTACAAAATTTTATAAATAAGGTAGTTTCTCGCAAAAAAGAGTAAGTAAGGTAGTTATGGATAAAAAAAATCCTATTATATAATATGAATATTAGACCACATTTGGATCCATAGAGCCTTGTTCATAGACCTTTGTACCCTACTATTCTGTAATGGTTAAAGCTTATGTTTACAGAATACATCTTATTGGATACAAATTCATAGACTATATTTGATTGCCATCTTTTGATCTCCAACACGCGGGAAATTAACTTTTAGTTTAGAGATGATTAAGGTTAATATGTGCAAGTTCAAAGTTTAAGCAACCGAATTGTGGAAAGTGACCTATTATATGTTGACAACTTGTATATGAGATGTGGCCTATTATTATTGTGGGATGGAGGGAGTATAGAAAGGACATAAGTTAATTTGTGCTTAAAGATTCCTTAAAATAGTGGTGAGAATCTTGTAGGAGCTTGGATTCTTACATTTTACTGCAGGACATTGAAGGAATTGTGTCCTCGATTTTAATGCAATTACTAAATATAACATGGATCATATTATGGAGATTATAAATTCATTAAATTGGGTCGTCTATACGCATTGCTAGAGGATGTAATAAAACTTCAGGTTTAGTAAATAATAAACCCGAAACCCAATTAGATGGATCCTACAAGGTCACACTTACACAATCTGGATCAATAAAAGAATGACCTAGAGCCCATGAAGGACTCTAGGGGTGGCCGGCTAAGGAGAAAGAAAAGGAGAGGACTCCTAACCTAGTTTGTTTCTATAATTAGGTGTGGGGTGAGAAAATAAGGCAGTCAGTTTTATTCTCTCATTATTTTCTCTCTCCTCCTTTCTCTCTCTTTCAAAGCTACGTAATACTGCTCCAAGAAATAGAAAAGTCCATCTTCCTTCCAACTAGCATTGGTGGAGCATTGATCTGGATTCGTGGACCTAGTAGAGGAATCTCAATTGCGGTTCTATCTCCGGATCTCGAAGAGCTTTGTGGAAATCACGCGTCAAAGGTTAATTCTTAACTATTATGTGATCCTTGAATGTATATGCATGAGATCCTGTTTTAAGTGCTTATGAATATGATTCATGAAATTCCCCTTAGAGTACTTATAATCCTACAGTGGTATCAGTTTTAGCCTCTTGCATATAGTTTTTTGGTCATAATAATTAGATTTATTTTGATGTGTTCATGGCTAATTTTAATTTGATTAAGGGGAGGAATTGAATTATGGATTGAATAATTAATTGGAATTGATTAAATGGAGATTTAATTGCTTAATTTTTCAATATAAAGTGGCCGAATTTTTTGAAAATTCAACCCTAATTTTTCGAAATTTAAATTCTGATTTTAGATCTCTAAATTTTGAATATTAAGTTCATGTTATTAATCTAATTTTCATGTTCAAATTTGTTTATGTATGAAAATTAATTCATGTTAAAAGCGTTTTATATGAATTAGAGATTAATTTATGTGAATAACCCTAAAATTAATTAAAATGGAGATTTTAATTTAATTTTCTGAATTAGGCATAAAAGATTTTATGTTTAATTTAATTAAGATCACAAAATTAATTTTACAAATGTTGTAATTTTAATTTCCATCAACTAAATTAAAAAAAAAATTAAGGAAGGAGGAAGAGGAGCAGCCACGGCTGGTGGCTGCTCCGGTGGTCTGCCGTCTGGTGGTCGGCGAGGGATAGCGAGACTGCTGGCTGGGCAGTCGGCGAAGGCTGGTGGCTGCAGCAACCACGCGTGCGACGCACGACGCACGACGTGGGCAGTAGCGGGCTGATGGATGGCTGGCGCTGGGCGCCTCTTGCCGGCGTCGGCTCGCGAGAGGGGTTGCCGGAGATTTACGGTGACGGCGCTTTGACGTGGTGGTCGGAGTTCTGCAGTGTGCAGTGCTGGCGTGGGAAGGCAGCGCAGCCTTTGTGCTGCTGGCTGTGGTTCTACGGTATAAAAAAAGAAAAAAAATTAATTTGAAACCACAGCAACTGGCAGCAGTATCTCAACAGATTTTGTTTTTGAAATTTTGTAAATCTTTTTTCTTTCTTTTGAGATAATTAAGCAAATTCCAATTAAGCTAATTATGTTAATTTTGACTGGGTCATAAATTAATTCCATAATTTTATTCTTTAATCTAATTAAAATTAGTAGCCTAGATTTTCTAGGATAAAATCTTTAGGTGGTTAGGAATTACTTAGATATTTTATCCTCTTGCTTAAATTTTTTATCTACTTGCTATAATTAAGAATATTTGATATTTTGTTTGATGGCAAGAATAATATGTGATATTATGATGTGGCATTTTATATTTGATATAATTGCTGTGAATGACTAGTATGGCCCTAATTTAAGTTAGAAAATACGATCTGCGTATCGTGATGTATTCTTGTAATTTAAATACGATATGCGTATCGTTAAGTATTTATTTAATTTAGATATTTTTTAAATTATTTTGATACTTATGTAATCCAAAGACGAGCCCATCAAGAGAAGGCCCATGGCTAAATGAATGGAGATCCATGAATAGTACAAGCTAGGAGGAGCCCATGATGCTTAGTTCTTAGGATTAGGGGCCATACTAGATCATATTTATTTTTTGCATTTTATTATTATTTAAAATCACTAGTAGAAAAACGACGATTTGCGTCTCACCATCTGCGTCGCACAACAGGACAAACGTCGCAGAAGACTCATGTGCGTCGCATGCTACAGGGGTGCGACGCAAAAGACTAACTATGTGCGTCGGATCTAACTAGGGTGCGACGCAAGACAATTATGGATCCCTACTCACGTCCGACGCAGATAATTCTACCCCAATTTTCACTCGCACATAATCCCGCCCAAATAAATTGGTCCAAGATATCTGTGTCGGACTTTTGGGCCCATCCGACGCAGATAGTTCTACCCCAATTTTCCCCACTCGCACATAATCCCGCCCACACTCGCACATAATCCCACCCAAATAAATTGGTCCAAGTCATCTGCGTCGGACTTTTGGGCCCATCCGACGCAGATGATAGGCCCACTATATTAATCCCGCCCATAGAAGCAAAACCTAATTCCAGGTCTTATCTTGACCGCGCCGCTTCTCTCTTTTAATTACAGTTCTTCAATCTTTCATCTCCCTTCTCCTTCCTTAAAACTCTCATCTTCTTTCTCTCTCCTCCACTCAAAAAAAAAACCCCCTTTTAATTCATCTTTTCTTCTCAAAACAAATTTCTCACTTCTCAAAATCGAACAACAAAAGTTGACGAATTTGGTACAAACGAATTAACGAACGAAGATTTTGATTCGTGCGAGTTCGACGAAAAATGGAAACCCAGGTGTTCAAAGAAGTTGCGAGTTCGACGAATTACGTTTATTTTCAGTTCGAAGATTTCGATTCAGACCATTTTATTTTCAGTTCTCGATTTTCAGGTACCATTTTATTCTGAATTTCTTTGTTTTGCCACATTTATGTTTATTTTTGAAAGAAAAAAAATTGAACCTGGCTTGAATTTGGTAATATAAACGACCCAGTATAAATTGCCTGATATTATTATTTCCCCTCTATTTTTTCAGTTTTTTACATCATTTCAAATGAAACTTATGTTTGCAGATCTGGTGGAGGAAGAGAAAGAAGATGACGGTGAAGATTGAAGATTTAGTATTGTTGATAGCTTTAGATTTTAGGGTTTTTTTGTATTAGATCTAATTTTGTTTCTAAGGGTTTTTTTTTTTTAATTTCGTTTGAGATACATGAAATAAAGTTACCCAGATTGTATTGTCAATTTTGTTGCTTGTTGATTTCAATGGAATGGTTTTAAACTCTATAATAATTAAGTTAAGTCCTATTCTCTTCATTTCAATTTTTGTTATGTTCTGATTATCCATCTAAGCCCATTGACAAGCAAACGAAAATTAAAGAAAATGTGAACCAGTAATTCACCGAAAGAAAAGCACAATATGTTTACCATGTGCGTCGCATGTTGCAACATGTCCGACGCAGATGAATGTTATGTGCGTCGCATGTTGCAACATGTCCGACGCATATGACAGCCAAATAGGGTGAGGAGTCATGTGGGTGAGGAGTCATGTGCGTCGCACTTACACACTGTCCGACGCAAATAGCTTATGATCTGCGTCGTGTGCTAGTCCGACGTAGATCCTGTCTCTTCATCTGCGTCGAGACTTGTGCCGTCGGACCCATGTCCGACGCAAATGGGCGCCTCGCATCCGACGCAAATCGTCGATTCTGTACTAGTGAATGCTTATAAGTTTGTTGTATGTTGGTTATCAATGCGCTTGAGTTCACTAATTCATAACAACATAATAAACTTAGGTCCCGCAAATATTAAGGTTAGCTTTTCCAAACATAAAGTGCTTATTAACCCTTAATTAGTAGTAATAGGTCATGTCTCCGCAAAGTATTATCATTAATTTTGGGAGATAAGGTAAAATTGCGAATTTTACTACTTAGTTTGGTTATCCTTAACAAAATCATCAAAAAGCGTTTTGGGTTTTGAAGCGAGAGATAGTTAAGCATGCGATGTTTACCAATCTCAACAAGAATTATAAAGCGTTATAATTAGTAACGGAGTTTACTTACCTTGAGAATGTAACGTTAAGATAAGGCCTCCGTCTGCTTAGTGTTGCATGTTAATAGGATCTTGTATTCACATATTCAAATGGGACATTAAAATTGAATAGGTGATCAACCTAGAAACCTTTGCATGTTCTAGGTTGTTTTATAAACATAATATTGAACTTTGCTTTTATTCTGTCTGTAGATACTATGTCTAACAACAACAACAACTCTGTTTTCAACATTCGTCCTTTCCTTGAAAAGGACAGGCTGAATGGTGAAAATTTCATCAACTGGTAAAGAACCCTAAGACTCGTATTGAGGTCTAAGGGTCTAGAGGATGTCTTAGAAACCCCACTTCTTGTGATTACTAATGAGTCGACTGAATTCGACAAACGTCGTGCTAAGCAGGCCAATGATAGGTCTGTACCGATCAATTGCTTGATGATAGTAGCCATGGAGCCGGACCTCCAAAAGAGGTTTGAAACCAAGGATGCTTATACCATCATGCAAGAGTTGCGGGCTATGTTTCAAACACAAGCCCGAGATGAGCGGTATAAGACCAATAGGGAGATACTAGAATGTCACATGAAGCCGGGTCAAGCTGTTGGCCCCCATGTTTTCGCTATGATGGGTCTTTTCGAAAACATGGAACGACTTGGATTCCCTTACAGGGTTGAGTTGGCTACTGACATTATTCTCCACTTATTGCCTGACAACTTCAATCAGTTCAGGATGACCTTCAACATGAATGAGTCTGAAAAGACTTTGCAAGAGCTGCACGGGTTGTTGGTCAATGCTGAGAGGAATATCCCTAATGAACCAAAGAAAGAGGTTCTGATGGTTCAGAAGGGAAAGAGTTTTAAGAAGAAATGGGCAGGAAAGAAGAACAAAGGCAAGCAAGTTATCGTTGTTGCTGAAAAACCTAAACCAACTGCCAAGCCAAAGGTGGCCGCGGAAAGCAAGTGCTTTTATTGTCACAAGATAGGACACTGGAAGAGGAACTGCCCTCTATATTTGGAGGAAAAGAAGTCTGGGGCTTCCGCTTCAGGTATATTTGTTATAAAAATCAATTTGACTTCTACTTCTTCATGGGTATTGGATACCGGCTGTGGTTCTCACATAGTTAATGATGTGCAGAGACTAAAAAGAAGTAGGAGGCTGGCAAAAGGCGAGGTAGAGCTTCGCGTTGGAAATGGAGCACGGGTTGCTGCACTTGCCATAGGAAGCTATAGTCTGCATTTGCCATCTGGCTTTGTTTTAGAATTAAATAATTGTTATATTGTTCTTTCGATAACTAAGAACATAATTTATGTTTCTGTATTGGATTCTAAAGGGTTTTGTTTTGAAATTATGAACAAATGTTGTTCCATTTCTTACAATAATATGTTCTATGCTAGTGCTAAATTGATAAATGGCTTATATGTGCTTGATAGGTCATTACAAGTCTATAACATAGATAGCAAGAAACAAAAATCAAATGAATCAAACCTAACCTACATTTGGCATTGTCGAATGGGTCATATAAACCAAAAGCGCATCCAAAAGTTACAACAGGATGGCATTCTTCCATCATTTGATGTATGTGAATCATGCTTGATGGGGAAAATGACAAAGTCACCGTTTACTGGAAAAGGTGAAAAGGCCAGCGATCTCTTGGGCCTCATACATACAGATGTTTGTGGTCCTAAGAGCACAAAGGCAAGGGGAGGGTTTAATTACTTCATTACCTTCACTGATGATTTGAGTAGATATGGGTATGTCTACTTAATGAAGCATAAGTCGGAATCTTTTGATAAGTTCAAAGAGTTCCAGAATGAAGTACAAAATCAACTTGGTAAGACAATTAAAGCACTGCGATCCGATCGTGGTGGCGAGTATTTGAGCCAAGAGTTTGATGATCATTTGAAGGGTTGTGGAATTCTTTCACAATTGACTCCATCAGGAACACCGCAGTTAAATGGTGTATCTGAAAGGAGGAATCAGACTTTATTGGATATGGTTCGATCAATGATGAGTCTTGCTGATCTTCCGATTTCTTTTTGGGGATATGCTCTCGAAACAGCTGCACACACACTAAACAAAAGCCCGTCAAAGGCTGTAGAAAAGACTCTATATGAGTTATGGAATAGAAAAACTCCAAACTTGTCTTTTCTTAAGATATGGGGATGTGAGGTCTATGTAAAACGTTTACTGTCAGACAAACTTGCACCCAAGTCAGATAAATGTCTCTTCGTAGGATACCCAAAAGAGACAAGGGGTTATTACTTCTATAACCGTCAAGAGAACAAAGTGTTTGTTGCTCGTGATGGTGTCTTTCTTGAAAAGGAATTTGTTTCCAGAAAGACAAGTGGAAGTAAAATAATTCTCGAAGAAATTCGAGATGAGCAACAATTGGACGTGGCTCACCACATGTCAGAGACGGCCCGACAAGACGAAAGTCTAGTTCAGTAGATGACGTATTCAACGCGTGAACCTCCTACCGTCCCACTTGAATCTAATTCAAGCGAAGATCTTCAAGAAGTTGAAGAGAACATTTCTCTTGATGCTCAGGCCCCGCGTAGGTCTAGTAGAGAAAGGATTCTAAACAAGAGGTTGGTTGATTTCCTGTTAACTGAAAACACTGAAATAATAATTTTGGAGAATTCAGAAGCTACTACCTACAAACAAGCTTTGACGAGCCCAGACTCTAAGAAATTGCTTGAGGCTATGAAATCCGAGTTAGACTCCATGTCTGAGAATAAAGTTTGGACCCTGGTCGACTTGCCTGATGGGGTTAACCCTATTAGATGCAAGTGGGTGTTCAAATTGAAAACAGACAAAGATGGGAATGTATATGTCTATAAAGCAAGATTGGTTGCAAAAGGATTCAGACAAATTCATGGTATAGACTATGATGAGACCTTTTCTCCAGTAGCAATGCTTAAGTCAATTCGGATACTTTTAGCGATTGCTGCATTTTATGATTATGAAATTTGGCAGATGGATGTCAAAACCGCATTCTTGAATGGGTTCTTGAATGAGGATGTGTACGTGACACAACCTGAGGGTTTTGAGGATCCAGAAAATCCTAAAAGGGTTTGCAAGCTTCAAAGATCCATATATGGATTGAAGCAGGCATCTCGGAGCTGGAATCTTCGATTTGATGAGGCAATCAAGAAATTTGGTTTCATCAAAAGCGAAGAAGAGTCTTGTGTTTATAAGAAGTTTAGTGGGAGCAGCTTAGTCTTCTTGGTATTGTATGTAGATGACATACTACTCATGGGAAATGACATACCAATGCTTGAGTCAGTCAAGGAATGGTTGAAAAGCTGTTTCTCCATGAAGGACCTTGGAGAAGCTGAGTACATACTGGGAATTAAAATCCATAGAGATAGGTCTCGAAGGATGATTGGACTAAGTCAAGAAACTTATATTGATAAAGTTCTTGCAAGGTTCAACATGGAAAACTCGAAGAGAGGATTCATTCCCATGTCACATGTCATATCGCTTAGCAAGAGTCAGTGCCCGACTGAGCCTGATGAGTTGAAGCGAATGAGTAGCATACCTTATGCTTCGGCTATAGGGTCTGTCATGTATGCCATGATAAGTACTCGACCAGATGTTGCATATGCCTTGAGCATGTGTAGCAGGTTCCAAGCAAATCCAGGGGAATCACACTGGATTGCAGCTAAGAGCATCCTTAAGTACTTGAGAAGAACTAAAGGCATGTTCTTAGTCTATGGAGGTGAAAGTGAATTGGTTGTTAAAGGTTATACTGATGCGAGCTTCCAAACCGACAAAGATGATTACCGCTCTCAGTCAGGGTACGTCTTTTGTCTAAATGGAGGAGCAGTGAGCTGGAAGAGCTCAAAGCAAAGCACTGTAGCAGACTCTACGACATAATCAGAATATTTAACAGCGGTTGAAGCAGCTAAAGAAGCAGTTTGGATAAAGAAGTTCTTGACAGAGCTGGATATCATACCTAGTGCTCTGGAAGGGATTGAGTTGTTCTGTGATAATAATGGTGCTATTGCGCAAGCAAAAGAACCGAGATCACATAACAAATCCAAACATGTAATGAGGAAGTATCACCTCATTAGGGAGATTGTTGACAGGAAGGATGTCTGGATCTGCAAAGTTCACACGGATGAGAATGTGGCTAATCCGCTCACTAAACCACTACCTCAACCCAAGCATGAGTGTCACGCTAGGGCTATAGGCTTGAAGTAAATGTTAGAGTGGCTTTAGATTGTACTAGGTTTAGAGAAACTTGTTACAATGTAGAGACATGGTTTTGCTATTTTATGTTTATGAGAAATAAAATTTTATCTTATTTAATTTTGGTTTGGTATTAAATAAAATGTCCAAAATATATCTTGAATTCAATGGTTTTGTCAAATATGTGATTTGATGAATGAAACACCATAAGTGAACAGAATTCATAGAATATTATAGTTCCTAATCTAAGTCGTTAAATTGGACATAAATGACTTATTAAAGGATTAGCATATAAGATTGATTGATAGCGCCGTTTCATGGGCTATGGGAACATGGAGATGTTTAGTCAATCATATGGACATGTATATTTGATACATGATCGAACAGACCTATTTAGAAGTTTCTATAACTTCGTAATTATATTAGTGGATTCCTAAGACATGAGTGGAACACTACTTAGCCTAATGATTGGTATAACTTTGATGCTGTCAAACGTCATGCCGTAAAAGGGGACTATAAAGGCAGCATTCAGGTTGTGCTAAAAGTTGAGTGGGAGTTTTGGTTGCCACAAGATTGAAAAGTCCTCCTATATGAGATAGGATGGGTGTCTTGGCCCCTTGGAGAGTGAAAATTGAAAAATGCATGGCCGTGCTCAAATGGATTATATGATGATCATTTGTTTGTCAATTCGAACTCGGATTTCAAGGATTAATTTAAAGACTAGCACTACTACAAATCTGGGCAAAGTGACCACTAATAAGAGACCACATTAATCCAATAGGTGGCTATTTAATAAAAGAAACCATATTTGTAAAAAATGAGGTCTCTTGTAATAGGAGGAAAAAGACCTCTTTCGTACAAAGGTGGTCTCTTACTATTTTCTCAATATTGATTTCTCCTTGTGGGTCCGCACAATAAAACTAAGAAACCCTCATGAACACATAAGTGGTTTCTTTGATACTCCTAACTTAAAAGTAAAGATCTATAAAACCCTAAAAACTAATAAGATATCATTGCTTCAGCCGTTTTTTTCTTTTTCTATCTCTCTTCTCCGATCTTGTATTCTTTCTCTACTTCGTCGATAGCTCGTCGTTGGCTGCTTGTGCTCCTAGGCTTTGTCGGCTCGTCGTTGGCTCATGGTTGGCTCGTCAACGGTCTACGGTTCGTGCTCCAGGGCTTCGCCGACTGTCTGCTAATCTTCCATCGTCTTGTTCCTCCAATTTGTCTGCTTGCCGCCGGCAAAGAGTCGTCATTTTTCCCAGGTTTCTCACAAACTCTCTAGTAATTACTAAACATATAATTCTATATTGTAGATCTAATTATCATCTTGATGATGTTTTTGGGATTCTTTCTTTAATTAATTTTGGGATTATGCTGCTTCTGATGCTTTTGGATCACTTTACCTATCTTTGTTAAGTTGGATTATTTACTATTGTTTTATCTTCTTCATTTTGATTGTTTTGTTTGGGGCGAACTATGTCTGATCTGACTGGAACATTTAGTTTGTGCAATCGTCTGAAGTCTGATTTATTTTGCGAGGAAAAGCGTCAGATCGAAATGAAAAAGAAAATGAAATGACACAAATGTACAATAGTGATTGAGATATAGGAGACTTTACGTGAATGTTCAGTTGTTCTCCTACTTATGTGGTTATCAAATCATGAATTATAAATGTAATAAACACACTAGCATATAATGTACTCCTTTGTCATTTTGCAGTTGCTTATCAATTTTTCATTTTTAGTTTTTGATTTATGTCTTTACTTGTTTACCCTTTTTACTTATGCCTATATTTCTTGTATTGGTGTAGATAGATGGATGAACTGCTTGATACGAGTAAAGAGCCCTTTTCTCTTTCATGCTTTATTTGGGTGCCGCCAGGTGCCTTGCTCTCTTGATAGTACTTTGGCGAAGCTCACAGCCTCACACGCATAAGTGTAAAGTGGATGGGGAAGAATTTGAAGATAAGGTGGATATCGACTAGGATGTATAATGTATCTACAATTTTTTAGTTTTTGAAACTTTTGTTTATGTAGTTTGGCATTTTCTTAATTTACTCTTTTTGTGAAAGATATTGATTGAAACTTTGAGCGAATCAAGGATATTATAATGTAAATCATTAATTTTAGTGAATGAATATTTGGTTTAATATGGTATCATGTACTCCCAGTTTTTTTAAATTAAAAATCGAGAATATATGTAAATTTTCGGGAAAAAAAAAGAGGTCAATGTAAAACATATAATTATGTTGAACAAAGAGACCACTTCACAAAGATAAGTGGCCTTTCAATGAAATCAAAGAGACCATTTATTTGCTTATGTGGTTTCCTCTTAGAATCAAAGATACCACCTAATTTAAATAAGTGGTTTTTTTTCTTCTTTCCTAGTTCCTCCAATGGACACCTAAGTGACCACTTATCTTAAGTAGTGGTTTTTTTTCTTTTATTTAAAAGATCACCTCTAAAAAGTGGTCTCTTATTCAAAGAGACCATTGAGCTAGAAACCACCTCTAAAGTGGTCTCTAAGGGGATAATTAGGGGGTCTCTTTATGTGCTTTTGTAGTAGTGTAGTATGGATGACATAGAAATATAGTCATACTATCAAATTGGACACTAAGAGACTTAAGGAATTCGAAGATTGCACACTCGTCTCGGACAAGTGGGAGATTGAAGGAATTGTGTCCTTGATTTTAATGCAATTACTAAATATAACATGGATCATATTATGGAGATAATAAATTCATTAAATTGGGTCGTCTATACGCCTTGCTAGAGGATGCTATAGAACTTCAGGTTTAGTAAATAATAAATCTGAAGCCCAATTAGATGGATCCTACAAGTTCACACTTACACAATCTGGATCAATAAAAAAATGACCTAGAGCCCATGAAGGACTCTAGGGGTGGCCGGACAAGGAGAAAGAAAAGGAGAGGACTCCTAACCTAGTTTGTTCCTATAATTAGGTGTGGGGTGAGAAAATAAGACAGTCAGTTTTATTCTCTCATTATTTTCTCTCTCCTCCTTTCTCTCTCTCTTTCAAAGCTACGTAATACTGCTCCAAGAAATAGAAGAGTCCCTCTTCATAGCATTGGTGGAGCATTGATCTGGATTCGTGGACCTAGTAGAGGAATCTCAATTGCGGTTCTATCACTGGATCTCGAAGAGTTTTGTGGAAATCACGCGTCAAAGGTTAATTCTTAACTATTATGTGATCCTTGAATGTATATGCATGAGATTCTGTTTTAAGTGCTTATGAATATGATTCATGAAATTCCGCTTAGAGTACTTATAATCCTACAGACATCTAATCTTAATGAATCTTAATTTTGTTATACTTGTAAAAACTAAATTTCTTTGTATTTTCGTTTTGGTTGATTGAATCAGTTTTTGGCTGCAGGTAGCTATAAGCGAGATAAAGTGTGTGACCATCAGTACACAATGACTCATTCTTGTTTGAGGAATTGATTATTTTCCCTGATTGTAAGAGCCTTTACCCTTGCAATTTTGTTGCGAATAGTGGCAATTAACGAAGGTATTGAGTAATCTGTTTTAGCTTTCCTCTCCTTTACCCTTGAACTTTTGCTGCAAATAGTGGCAATTCACGAAGGTATTGAGTATTTTGTTTTAGCCTGGAGCTGTTCTTTTCTAGACTTGTTGAGCTCCAGGCTGCTTTACTTCAAATGCAATTGAGCATTACATATGTTTAGTACTTGCAATGCTTGTGTTTGATAATTCAATAGAAGTTGAGTAAAGATTGTCATAGCTTTGTACTTCCAATGCTCATCTTAATGATTGTTGTTTACAGTGATGTGTTTCTGCAGTTGTTTTATATTCTTAAGGTGTATATAATTGTCCATGATTTGAAGAGCATCATCTCTTGTATTTTTTTTGCTTTTATACTAAACTTCCAGTTCTTTTCTTCCCCACAATGCACCCCTATCGCCATTAATCCGAGAAATTTCTGTAAAAATGCTCTTATTTATCTCCGAAATTTCCAAGAGTCTGCAAACGTGTTTACTCTTGAGAGAATCCTATATTAATTCATGCCTCCTAATATTGATGCACAACATGGGTATTTGATGCACAGCTGGTCGAAGGTGAACTTGGATATGATAATACACTACAGATAATACAACATATCTGTTTGGCCATATCTTCTTCCATATGACCTGTTTCAAAAAACAATTAGCAGATTGATGATCCACTAATTTGACTACAACATTACAATTTACACACAGAAGTTTGTACAATTTCTCCCAAAACCTTAAAATTCTACCCCCCTAAAGTACATACTGATTCTCATACTAAATATATGCAATCAAAATTTGAGCCCAAAATCCTAATTTCATGACTTAAATACAAGGGCCTTCTATCCCTGTAATCGATGCAGCAAAATATTAGTGACAGGGGCATACAAAAGGAAGCTTCATGCCTTCGGTCTCGGCTTCCAAGCTCACTCTATACAAACGGTCATTATGTACACCATCATATTTGTTAGCTGACGACTAATTATTCAATAGTCGATGAGAAGAAACTTCTCATAAGCTGTTCCATTGAGTGTCTTATTGACATCATCCCAATTCTTCACATGCTCGTTCAGAGGACCTTTGTGTATCTTTACTTGCCGGGTTGTTAGATTTGTATGTGGTATCCCAAGGAAATCTTGAACATCCACTAGTTTCTGCAAATAATGGAAGGAAAAAATAACATTTGAGAAGAGGCAAGAGAAGTTTGAAAATCTCCAAACGGTCATAAAGTTATAGTGGAACAACAAAACCAAAAACAGGGCATTACATAAAATGCAAACGATAATGGCTCGTTTGATAGGGGTAATAAATTATAACAAACATAGATGTTTCACCAATGAGGGATTTCATGCCATGTAATGGATCTGAACTTGTAGGTATCATGTGAAGAAAATCTCTTTTTCTTCATAAGATTTCATTTCCATCCATCACCACTTTCAAAGTGATATTGTATGGCCATGGAAATTTATGAAGAAAAACACATGTATGGGCCTTATTAATTCATTGTCATTACCATCATTTATTACCAACTATCAAATGAACCTTGTGAGGCAGATTGAAGTGCATATTATTGCATTCATTTGAGTTTCGCCACCTATATATAGAAAACATTCTGTTTAGTTCTTACAGTGTGGTTCTTGATAAGATCTTCATAGTATAGAGTGATATGCTGAGTGTTGTTAAAGTAGGCTAAAGCCTGGGCCATAGTGAGCTCTGTTTCCTTCAGAGCAGAGATTAATGATGTTGAATTAATGAGAGGCTTGTATTTCGCGAGAGTATCAGCCTACGAATAAACCAGCTGCAAATGAGCGCACTTACGGAATACACACAGAAAAATAAACAAAAATGAAGGAAAAGCTTGAGACCTCTTCTAGAGAATGCACATGAGACTTGTGAGTTCCATTTAATATCTTAGCATGGCGGTCAAAGGAATTTGCAAGTACTGAAATCAACCGGCGCAGCAGATTTCTTCGGAAGAGAAATATAGCAGACACGCCCCTTCTCTTGAAATACTCAGCTATCTCTTTGGGGTAGTCCATCAGCCCCTAAAATTAAGAGGAGGCAATCCAAGTTAAGTGTCAATTAACCAGGTTCCTTAGCTCAAAATTAAATATATTTTCAAAAAACTTAAAACGACGCATAGTTGATGCTGGCACAGACATGAATTGTACATCAAAGCAACATTCTACTTCTATAATAGACTAAAAAGAAGGCTTCTAGATAGACGATATAGTTCAGTGTCCTCTTTCTCTGTGCCTTTGGGAGAATGCTTCATTAAATGGAACGTAAGCTTATTTTCTACATCGACTGAGAATTAACCAAATAGATTCTGTACTTTAATGTGCTCTTCTCCCCCCACCCCCAAAAAAACCCTTTTGTTCTCTTGGTCTTGGATGTGCAATCTAAACCTGTTATATCCATCAGAAACCCATTAACAGTTCAAAAAACCCGTCAGAGGAATGCTATATTCTATCAGTCAATAAACATATCATCAATTCACATCTCCCAATGCCCAAGAGGCAAGCCTATGTCTGCTAGTTATTGCAGAGATGCTGTTTACGGTAAACCCTTGACCAAAGTAGTAGAAGTTAACTGAGATGCTCCACTTGACTGTAAGCCTCACCAAAAAAGATGTTTAGTTACAAGCAGTGCAAACATTTGCCAAAAGATTCACTTTTAAAGAGGTCAATGGTAGCTTCACCTGCAAGGGTGTTCACAGAGGACACAATACATTATTTTCTTTGACGTTGTTTCTCTCTCTCACTTCTCCCGTTCCCCCCCCTCAGCCCCCTTTTATGACCTTTCAACCTAGGATGCAATTCTACAGTACAGGAAAACAGGATGTATCTCAGAAGATGTTCAATCACTACTGGTTCTAGAAACTTAAAGCCAAGAGTTTGCTGTGCACGACCACAATATCTTACTTTGCGATGAAGGAAAGCTAGAAGATCAATAAGCGAATTGATACCTTAAAAGATCGATCACTATAATTAAATGTCTTAGCATGTATTTCAACTCAAATCAACTCAAAACGCTTATTGATTCACTTCTCAAGTCATAATGTTTTTAAGTTTTAACAACTGAATGGCAAGCACTTACATCCATGACCGGGAAATGTCTAGTTTGTAACCGATATTTGATTGTATATCCAACAATAAATTAGTATTATTAAATTATACATGTTGCACATTGAATCACAAATGTTGGATATCAAAACTAAAGTATCATGTATTGAAAGGGTGATACTTTAGTTTCAATATACTACAATAGTGAATCAATTACAACAATTGTCGAACAATAAAAAATTGCAAACAAAATATGTTCATATAAGTCATGGACCACCTGACAGCCTTCATCCACAGCGGCACAGCCTGCTTCTACAAGGATAACAGAAAAAGTAATCGCCATCAGGCAATCAACAAGACAAATTTACCTGATTCAACATCCACTTGAAGCCAACAGCAGCAGAGCATTCATTCTTGGAGGCACTAGTGAACCAGTCCAAATTGTAGACTCTATCAAGAGTCCTGATTATAGAGGAGATATTATCTCTCCTATCCTTGGTAGAGAATATCTCACCATTGGAGCTGACATTCATATGACTATTTAAGAGTGTCTCAAACCATCCACTCCCTGATCTCTGCATCGATATTATAACAAAGAACCGTACAGGATTTCCAGCACATTCAGCCCTAAAACACAAGGAAATATTGATTCAAAATAAAAGTCAAGGGCACACGAAAAATCATTGATTTGAAAGAACTCCAACATCACCTGCTAAATGTTTCAGGTTGTGGGTAATGCAGGTATGGATTTTTCAAATGGTTGGTATCAGAAATATTGTCTAGTGTCCCAATAACTTCAATACTAGACTTGGTTTGGGTGCTTATCTGTTTAAGACAAACTGCACAAATATATACTCCACATACAGTAGCAATTACTAGCATTATCATCCTTAGTATCATGGAAGACATCTTTGGAAGCTTAAGAACGAATGTATCCTGCAAGACAAGAAGTACACATCTTACTGCAACAGGCATCAATATACTGCTGATTTAATTGCATTTGTAGTTATTATCTTTTATCTGCACTGAAATACAAAATGCAACTTCTAGGATAGAGTACAAATTGCACAAGTACAGTGAAGAAGAAGATCATCTGTCCAAACAATCGAAATTTTGTCGTAAGGAGAGAAACAAATAAACAATCAAGAATGTGGATAATATAAGCTCATGCAAAGAGCAAATGCAGAGTATAAACTGCATGAGTTTGCAGTGAACAAGATCAATCTGGCTAAGACAAACGAAATATTGTCGTAACGAGAGCAAATTAAAAAAATTGAAAAATGTGGACAAGATAAGCTCATGCAAAGAGCAAATGCAGATTAAGTTGACATGGTGGTCCTAAATTATGCAGCAGTTTCACCCTAAAAAGCATTTTGTTAATAACATGGTGCCTGAAATTAGCAATTCTATTAATCAAAAACACTTGTATCAATAAGAAATAAAATCCAAGCATTTAAAGAAAGGAGGTAATTGCATTATACCAAGAGACCAGAACACAGGTATCAAGAAAAAAAAACAAAGAACCCAGATTACAGGATTTACAGAACTTTACCATCAACTAAATTGCATCAAATCCACATCTGTTACACAAGAAGAGCAATACCATCAATCAATATCTTCTTTTCTCCCCCACTCCCCCTTTATCTTTTTGGGAAAATTAATTATTTCTCACCAACTTTTTAGCTGCTAATTACAAGCCTTAACTCATCTCTTGCCTATAATAGAGAAAAATTTGTTGATGATAAAGACAACAAAGCAACTTTTCCCATCAAATCCCAAATACCCACAATTCCTGAGGAAGAATCCTATAGTCAAAATAAGAATATAAATACTAAAAAAGAACAACAATGTCAAAATCTTACAACTACCCACTAAATTATCTGGACATGAAACACTAACAATTTAAAGGAAAAAAAACCCAAAAAAAAAAAGAAGAGGAAATAAAAAGTGCTACCTTGTAGAAAGAACTGAAAGTCTCAACCATTTTCTCTACAAATGGAGCAGAAATGGGAGAATGGGTAAAAAAACCCAGTTGTCGGATTTTAAGTGGGGTTTATTATTTCTATGTGTTAATGTTTAAAATTAAGCTAAACCCCAACTCAAGATCAACAACAACAACAGCAAAAGCGGGATTAACGGGCAGAAAGTTGTGGCCTTTTTTCTCCTTTTTCTCTCACCTCCCTTGCTAAGTTCTTCCTGACCCCCCGCTTGTGTTTTTGGTGCCATTTTCTTTTCTTTTGAAAATAACTTTTATTGGCAAAGTCTATTAAAATATACTTCTATTTTGGAGCAACATTTTGAGTTGGACACTGATGTTTGATTTTCAGATGGGTGTTGTCTACGAGGTAAAGGTGCCCGTGTTTTGACCGTTGACTATTTGTTTTCATCTTAGTTTGGGGTGAAATCATGATATATGACAATTGTAGAGAAATTTTCAAAGTGATGCCTGGTTTTAAAATGTTATTTATAAACTTTGTTATGTGTTACTACCTCCGCTTTTTTTTATTTGCTACATTTTTCTTAAATGGTTGCTTTTTTTTATTTGCTACATTGTTTCAACTTTCCTTATTAGGAAACTTGGCCCACTAAAAAGTAATACTATTATATTTGTTTATCTCATTTTCCACCAAAAAGTAATACTATTATATTTGTTTCTCTCTTTTTCCACCCAAAAGTACTACTTTTTCACCTTTTCCCAACCTCATTTAATGCTAAAGGGGTCAAAAAGTACACCAAAAAAGATGGAAAGGGACATCTCTTAAAAACTAGTGAAAACAAGAATGTAGCAAATAAAAAAAAGCAGAGGGAGTATCTTATTATCTACTCCGTCCTAGAGGTGATCAAATCGTGGACCGGGTCGGGCTTGCATCGGCTCGCACCTAAAAAATTGCCCATTAGTCGGGCCGAGCCAAATTTCGACCAATTTTTTTTACCCAAATCCTGCTTTTTCGGGCCAAAAACAATGGCCTTTTCAGAGCAAAATAAGGTCGGGCCAAACTTGAACATAAAAGACATTGTTAGGTTGCCCCAAAACTCATCCCAAACAAAAAAATCGGGTCGGCCCGAATTGGGATGGCTAGTCCAATATGCTAAACAGCAAAGATTGATTTTGGAAAAACACCATCATTATGGGAATGTACATGCGGTAGAAAAATTACGTCAATCCATTGAGATATGGTATTCTACAAGTGAAGGCCCAAAAAATCTGCCCAAGCCCAAACATTTTTCGGGCCGGGCCGGGTCGGGCTCACTTTGATCAGGTATACTCCATCCCTTAGAGCATTTACAATGGTACATGGATATCCAATAGCTCCTCCACTCTCTCTCATCTATCCTCTCTCTTCAAACTACTCTCAAGAATATATCTAAAAACACCCAACAACAATAAAACTCTTTAAAGAGCTCTCCATTTAACTTTTCACTATTTTGTGGTCCCCATGTCGATTAATGAATCTCATTTCATATTATGATCAAAGTTATATAAATAAAGTTATTCATGTAAATTAAATATAATTACAAAAAATTTAATCTTTTTCATAATTTATGTAATGTAGAATTTTTTTTAAAAAAAAATATTAATTTGATGGGATATGAAAAAGATAGTAGATTTTGTATATGAATTGTATCAAATATTAGACTCATTTTATAGACAAAGAAAAATTATAGTTGTTGCGATAGTAATTATTACCATCTTATTTTCTAATTTTTAGAAAATGATCATAAAATCATTAAATGGTTGCAAGAAGAAAAGAAAACTTTAGTAATTATTGCAATAGTATGTTTGGGTTTGTGGACGCTACACATTGGAGAGTCATTTCTCTTTTATCCCAAATGGTATCTCATGTCTCCATGGAGATACACTCAAGACACACCCAAAAGCCCCATTGTTGAGTAAGAGGTAGCTCTCCATTTTCTCTCTCCTTGGAGAGCTAGTTGGAGAACCCCATTTTACATACTCTTAGTAGATTTCTCATTTATAATTTGAATATTATTTACAGGTAAAGAAATTCCTCAAGAAAAATTCCAACATATAAGATAAAACATAGTCATATTGGGTCTTGTTTGATTCATCTCATTATGTACCTTTGGAAAATCAAACTTTTATAATTTTTTCTAATATGTAATTAAAGATATTAATGATACAAAACGTGCATTAACAAACGTGCATTGAAGAAATAGAACAAGGTCGCAGATGTTCGCAAAGGAAGCAAGAAGTTTAGATGATTGCATAAATGTAACTAGCAAATTCCCCAATCCCCCCTTGTTTTTGCATAAATGCATACATCTCGGAATGTAGTAACTCTATTTTCACAAAACAAAAACGTGCATTGAAAAAATGAAAAATCTTTTAAGGGACGGAGGGAGTATATGTTTGTATAAATCTATTTATATACACAAATTATTATATGTGGCCAGCCACACACACCTATAATATAGGTGTGGCCGGCCCATATATGTTTGTATAAATCTATTTATATACACAAATTCTTATATGTGGCCAGCCACACACACCTATAATATAGGTGTGGCCGGCCCATATATAAGGCCCACGTGGATTTCCATCACCATTTCCACACTTTCTCTAAGTTCATCCTCTTCTTCCTCTCTATTTCTAGTGATTTTCTTATCTCTCTTCTCACTCATGGTTTTGGGTGCTTAATGCTTATCATTCCAATTTCACATTTCTACTTCCTCGATCTACATTGCTTTCATCATCATCTTCTAGGGTTTCAAATTCGAACACAAATCTTCAACGCTATTGCCGAGTAAACCTAGAGCTTTCAAATTCTTCATAAATTTAATGGAGATTGCTTTTTTCTAGAGAGAAGGGCTCTCCCTTCTCTCTAGTTTCCCTAGCCCCAAAAACTCTGTAGAAATGAAACCCTAGCCGCCACCCCTCCTCCTTCCCCCATAGATCTAGCCACTTTTGTGGCTTAATTTGATCCTTTCTTGCTTGTCCTCAGTCGGACTTTTCTTCCTATAGCCGCTTGATTAACTTGTTCTCTTTCTCTTCATCTTGTCTCTGCGTGTTGCTTTCTTCATCTTTCGTCTCCGTGGTTGGCATCGGCAGTCGACTGTTTGAGCTTTTGGTTTGCGGCTTGGGTGGTTTTTTCGCTTGCTCTTGCTGGGGATCCAAGTCGAGGCTTGCTTTCTTTTGGGGATGTTGGGTTGTTTTCCTTTTCGACCATTTCGGCTCGGATCGGGTCGAGGGATGCTCCTCTTCTTCAATTGAAGGCTGTTGTTCGTGTACATTCAAGGTATTGTGGTTCCATTGAGAAGGTTTTGGAGCAATTTGATTTTTTGTGGTGTTTGTCTTGCCCCCCGTGACGGATTTCAAGGAGGTATCTTCGATTGGGCCTGGGGTGAAGGTGTTAGCCGCGGCGGAGCATCCGCATGAGTTCCTATGTGCTCCATATTCTTCTTCTCGTTTATCTTGATGTTTGTATGTTGTATCTTGTAACCATCATCCGGGATGCTTTAGGTGGTGTCTCTTGTGTAGGCATGTAATACCCCGACATTTTGAGCTCAATTTATTAATTACTAATTATGTTTATTAGTTTAATTACGTCATAATTTTTTCGAAATGATCATGGTTAAGGTCATTTTCTATATTTACTTTAGATAAGTGATATTCATGGTAATGGTTTAAATATAATGTTTTTCCTCTATGACTTTTGGGTCAATGATTTTAGGCAAAGTCCAAACATTCAAGTTTCAAGCCCAAGTTTAACACAACCCAAAAATATAAATTTCCAACCAAAAATAAATGAAGAAAAAAGAAGAGGTAGTAGTGAAAATAAACTTGAATTTGACTTTTCCCACCAAATTTATTTCATCCTCCTTCTTCCACCTCCTCCTTTCTCTTACATGGCAACCCATGGCAAAACTCATCTTCAACCTTTGAACTGCTGCCACAAACAAGACAACAAGTCTCACCCAAATTCTCTTCCACTCCATGATTATCTTCAAAGTTTTCTAGAAACTTGACAATGGCTATAAATAGCCATGTCTCCCAAGCATCACACCACACCACCCTCTTTCTCTCTCCTCTAGCCACCACAACGCCACCCCACTGTGATGCCGATGCCGACCACATGCGGGCTGCCGACGACCTGCGCCGCCAAACCGGGTAGCCTAATGCTGTTGTTTTTTTGTTTCGTTGCTGCCATTGGTATTACGTTGCTGCGTGCTACTGCTTCGTTCATACTTTCTTATTTTCTAAACCCCAAAAGTTAACTACAATGAAGCTAAGGTAATATTAAAACCCAAAGACTATTTTTATGGGTTATGAAAGCTATAGCTCGATTGTTAGTATACTGATGATTTTGTGTCAACTTTTTATGTAATGGAAGTCACAACATGTTTTGAAAACTAAATTGAGTTTTATGTTTCAAAAGTTGTAAGTAGTATTTCATTGCCCATAAGATAAGAGCGTTTTGAGTCGGTATTATTTATCTTAATGGGTAGATGTCTAATGATGGATTTGCTATATTTTGGAGCTATGATTTTATGGAGGAGATTAAAGAGTAACGACACTTAAGGAGTAAAAGAAAGGAATAGCGTATGAGGTAAACTTTCATGTCCAGCACCCTATGTGATTGCCCGTAAATGTTATATGTAATGATATGCTCGAATGTGCTGATTTGACTTTGTGATGATAATTATGTGATATGATTATGTGTTACAAGATATGATACGTTACAATGTGACGATGCTCATGTATGTTATGATGAAATGTCATGTTTATGACTATGTTAACGAATTATGGTTATACGATTTATGGATGATTCTGACTTAAGAATATATGATGTCTGATAAGTTACGATATAAAAGTGGATGGTTCTGCTGGTTTGGGGTCATGAACTGATCTGGTAAATGGGCGAGTTACAGGTGAAGGAATTCTGTTTACGATGTACGATACGAACCAAAATGGTCATATGTTAATGTTTACGAATTACGAAAGTTACGTTATGTCCAAAACCTGTACTTGCCAATGAACTAAAGTCACGTAAATGGTCCTTGCCAGCAGACTATTCAATGCTAATGATAATGTCATCTGCTAATAATTACTAAAGTGTTATAATATATGCTTACCTGTAAAAAGGTTAACGAACTCAACCATTTTTACGGGATGGAGTGAAGTTACTGAGTTTTCAACTCATTTTAGTTTATTTTCTGTGTTTTTTTTCTTTTCCCGGTTCTATGAAATTATTCAGGTGTTATGAAGATGGCGAAGGTTCAGTTATGTCAAGGATGCTCCGGAAAGGTTGAGTTGAAGTGACTCTTAATATATTTGGGTTATTTAGAATAATCTGTAATAAGGATAATAGTTATTGCTTTAAGATAAGCATTTGTATGTTTAAGAGGCCATTTTAGGCTATGATTTTATTTGTGGGCCATAACCCACATGCTTAAGTTATGTTTCCGCTGACGATTAAGGTTATGTAATTTCCGGGGCGTTACAGAATGGTATCAGAGCCGAAACCTAGCCGGAAGTGCGGATTCTTAGACTTTGCACCGCCTAGGTATGATCCTTTGGAAGATTAGACTATAAGGAAGTTGAGGTCAATTTTGATGATTATTTGAGTTAAGAGAGCCTAAGATATGAGAAATAATGTTATGAATGCCCTTTTGGAGTTTAAGTGGTTATACCTGGACCTAGTTGGTCTTAAGTTATATGAGTTATATGACCATTATGATTTACATGATGTTATGTGATTTTAATAGTATTTTCATAAATTTTGTTCTTTATGATATTTTTTTCAAAGCAAAATATTTTCTGCAATGGGATCTCACTGAATGGTGAAGTTAAGATCCAATGCCAACAAGTTTGCCCCTTTTGTTTTCTTTGCTCCTCGATGAGTTGAAGTAAAGATACAAAAGACGATGGCAAAATGGAGGCTGGATGCTTAACTGAAAGACTACAAAGGTGAGAGCTCTTGTTTAGAAAAATGGTATTTTCTGCTAAGGCCCTGTTCTTTTGGACTTATTTTCAGCAAAAATAAGTAAGAATAAGTTCAGTTCAGCAAAAATAAGTTCAGTTCAGCAAAAATAAGTAAAAATAAGTTCAGTTCAGCAAAAATAAGTAAAAATAAGTTCAGTTCAGCAAAAATAAGTCCAGTTCAGCAAAAATCAGTGAAAATAAGTTCAGTTCAGTAAAAATAAGTTCAGTTCAGCAAAAATAAGTTCAGTATTACTATTAATGTTGTAATTATTATTTTTGTTTTCAATATTACTATTAATATTGATATTATTATTAATATTATAATTATAATAACGATAAATTTATAATTTTTTTATTTTTTTATTATTTTTTATCATTTTATTATTTTTTATTTTATTTTATTTTTTTATTTTATTTTATTTTTTATTTTTAGTAATTATTATTTATTTATTTATTATTATTATTATTTTTTATGTATTATTGATTATTTATTATTTATTATTATTATTATTTATTATTTATTATAATAATAATAATTATTATTATTATTTATTATTGATTATTTATTATTTATAATTATTTATTATATATTATATATTATATATTATTTATTTATTATTTTAATTATTATTATTTATAATTTAATATTTATTATTTATTATTATTATTTATTATTTATTATTTATTATTATTATTATTTATTATTTATTATTTATTATTTATTATAGTTATAATTATTATTATTTATTATTGATTATTTATTATTCTTTATTATTTATTATTTATATCGATTATTGATTATTTATTATTTATTATTATTTATTTATTATTATTATTATTTTTTATTATTATTAATTATTATTATTTTTTATTTTTTATTATTTTTTATTTTTTATTTATTATTTATTATTATTATTTATTAATATTTATTATTATTTTTTATTTATTATTTATTACTAATTATTTATTATTAATTATTTATTATTTATTATTTATTATTAATTATATATTATATATTATTTATTATTTATTATTTATTATTTATTATTATTAATATTATTTATTAATATTATTTATTAATATTATTTATTATTATTATTTTTGATTTATTATTATTAATTATTTTTATTTTTATTATTTATTATTTATTATTTATTATTATTATTATTTATTATTAATTATTATTATTTATTAATATTTATTTTTTATTATTTATTTTTTATTATTTATTATTAATTATTAATTATTTATTATTTATTATTTATTATTTATTATTTATTTATTATTATTAATTATTAATTATTAATTATTAATTATTAATTATTAATTATTAATTATTAATTATTAATTATTAATTATTAATTATTAATTATTAATTATTAATTATTAATTATTAATTATTTATTATTTATTATTTATTATTTATTATTTATTATTTATTATTTATTATTTATTATTTATTATTTATTATTTATTATTATTATTATTTATTATTTATTTATTATTATTATTTAGCAAAAATAAGTTCAGTTCAGCAAAAATAAGTTCAGTTCAGTTCAGCCAAAATAAGTTCAAAAGAACAGGGCCTAAGTCAAGTTTCGAGGACGAAACTTTTTTTAAGGAGATGAGGATGTAATACCCCGACATTTTGATCTCAATTTATTAATTACTAATTATATTTAATAGTTTAATTACGTCATAAATTATTTCGAAATGATCATGGTTAAGGTCATTTTCTAAAATAAGTATATTTACTTTAGATAAGTGATATTCATGGTAATGGTTTAACTATAATGTTTTTCCTATATGACTTTTGGGTCAATGATTTTAGCCAAAGTCCAAACATTCAAGTTTCAAGCCCAAGTTTAACACAACCCAAAAATATACATTTCCAGCCAAAAATATATGAAGGAAAAAGAAGAAGTAGTAGTGAAGATAAACTTGAATTTGACTTTTCCCACCAAATTTATTTCTTCCTCCTTCTTCCACCTCCTCCTTTCTCTTACATGGCAACCCAAGGCAGAACTCATCTTCAACCTTCTAACTGCTGCCACAAACAAGACAACAAGTCTCACTCAAATTCTCTTCCACTCCATGATTATCTTCAAAGTTTTCTAGAAACTTGACAATGGCTATAAATAGCCATGTCTCCCAAGCATCACACCACACCACCCTCTTTCTCTCTCCTCTAGCCACCACAACGCCACCCCACTGTGATGTCGGTGCCGACCACATGCGGGCTGCCGACGACCTGTGCCGCCAAACCGGGTAGCCTAATGCTGTTGTTTCTCTGTTTCGTTGCTGCCATTGGTATTACGTTGCTGCGTGCTACTGCTTCATTCTTACTTTCTTATTTTCTAAACCCCAAAAGTTAACTACAATGAAGCTAAGGTAATATTAAAACCCAAAGACTATTTTTATGGGTTATGAAAGCTATATATAGCCCGATTGTTAATATACTGATGATTTGTGTCAACTTTTTATGTAATGGAAGTCACAACATGTTTTGAAAACTAAAATGAGTTTTATGTTTCAAAAGTTGTAAGTAGTATTTCATTATTTTGAGTTATACTTTATGAGTAGAGACTTTTAAAAGCACATAAGATAAGAGCGTTTTGAGTCGGTATTATTTATCTTAATGGGTAGATGTCTAATGATGGATTTGCTATATTTTGGAGCTATGATTTTATGGAGGAGATTAAAGAGTGACGACACTTAAGGAGTTAAGGAAATGAATAGCGTATGAGGTAACCTTTCATGTCCAGCACCCTATGTGATTGCCCGTAAATGTTATATGTAATGATATGCTCGAATGTACTGATATGACTTTGTGATGATAATTATGTGATATGATTATGTGTTACAAGCTGTATGTAGCAAGATGTGATACGTTACAATGTGACGATGCTCATGTATGTTATGATGAAATGTCATGTTTATGACTATGTTAGCGAATTATGGTTATACGATTTATGGATGATTCTGACTTAAGAATATATGATGTCTGATAAGTTACGATAATAAAAGTGGATGGTTCTGCTGGTTTAGGGTCATGAACTGATCTGGTAAATGGGCGAGTTACAGGTGAAGGAATTCTGTTTACGATGTACGATACGGACCAAAATGGTCATATGTTAATGTTTACGAATTACGAAAGTTACGTTATGTCCAAAACCTGTACTTGCCAATGAACTAAAGTCACGTAAATGGTCCTTGCCAGCAGACTATTCAATGCTAATGATAATGTCATCTGCTAATAATTACTGAAGTGTTATAATGTATGCTTACCTGTAAAAAGGTTTACGAACTCAACCGTTTTTACGGGCTGGAGTGAAGTTACTGAGTTTTCAACTCATTTTAGTTTATTTTCTGTGTTTTTTTTCTTTTCCCGGTTCTATGAAATTATTCAGGTGTTATGAAAGATGGCGAAGGATCAGTTATGTCAAGGATGCTCCGGAAAGGTTGAGTTGAAGTGACTCTTAATATATTTGGGTTATTTAGAATACTCTGTAATAAGGATAATAGTCATTGCTTTAAGATAAGCATTTGTATGTTTAAGAGGCCATTTTAGGCTATGATTTTATTTATGGGCCTTAACCCACATGTTTAAGTTATGTTTCCGCTGACGATTAAGGTTATGTAATTTCCGGGGCGTTACAAGGCACCTCCTAACTTTCTTTCCTGATAAAAAAAAAAAAAAAAGAAATTGCGACCATAGAAGTAAAAGCAAAATCACTGGAACATTTTGAATTAAAAAGAGAGATTCGAATTGAATTAAAAAGACACATTTTCGAGTAATCACCTAAAATTAAATTACTGGAACATTTACTTGAAGAAATTGTGGCCATGAAAGTAGAACAAGAGGATGGTGAAGACGGCAGTAGCGAGTTAAATTACAATATTATTGTTTGCATTCAACTGACGTTAGCAGTGTAGTTTCTCAATTGTTTGGAATTTGCTGATTTTGTATTATTCATTGTGGTTGAACAAGAGGATGAGGATGATGATTAGGCTTTTCCACGGGAAAAGCTGCAGATGATGAAGGCAGCTTTGTGGAATTGTGGTTTCGGAGTGCCTCATTTTGATTGGAAGTACTATAAAGAAATGTTAGTAGCTCAATTAGAAGTTTGAGTGTTTACTTGATGACACGGTTTGAATTTTGCACTATTCACACATTTTTTTTATCGTATTTTGTGATTTTTTGTACGGAAAAATATAGTCATGTGGGATATTGTTAGTTTCGTTCGATATATATACTTTTAGAATATCAATTTTTTATAATTTTTACATGTAGAAAATTAGAGACATTAATAGTTAAAGTTATGCATCGGCAAGCGTGCTAAAAGAAGTGTGTCAAGTATCTTGAAGTAGAGGAAATATGCGTCACCCCCCTCAAGTGTTGACATAAATTTAATTGTCATAGAATTTGAACCCACGACCTTATCTAGATAATATGAAACTCTCACCAATAAGTCAACATTTTAACGATACTCATTTACTCCTAAGAAGAATTAGTAATGAATTCATTACAGAACTTTTATAATACAAAATCAGAGAAAGTAAGATAAATCTAACAGTAATATTAGGAATTCTATATGCTATACAATGAATTACTTTTTTTTTTGAAAGAGAAATTTCATTAATTGAAGGCCAAACGGCATCTACAATAGGTATTAAAGAAAAATAAGATACAATTAAACAAGGCTAAATCAAATTCGTCTTCGAACGAACTACAATGAGCCAGATCAAGCAATACAGCGCAGCCCCCTTGTATTTGCTGAATCAAGCAGCTATTGATGAGGAAGTCTATCATTTTGATGTAGTTTGAGAAGAACATTCTTGATCGAGTCATGTTGACCGCATCCAAGATTCCAATACCTTCATGTTGAGTCTCGAACTTCAACCAATGAGAACAATTTCTCATACCTAAAAACAAAAAAACCATACTCACAACTCCCATAGGGGAGAAGGAGATTTCCAAAACAGAAACTAAAAACCCCATAACAGGGTTTGAAAAGATCTCATAAAGAGAGACTAATTTATTAAACAAAACAAGAAAATACATTAAAAACTGAAAATAAAAGGGGAAAAGGGGCTTACCATGGATGATTACATCCATGGCAGCCCCTAACTGAAGAAGAAGGGATAGGGGAGGCTAGGGTTTGAGAGAGAAAGAAAGAGGGGGGAGGCTACTTTCACTTATATAGTTTGATGCTTAATCTTTATACAATGAATTACTTACAGTCACGTTCTGGGGCAATGCGTAGGTAAGCATTTCAATCAGCAATCCAGACCCACAATACAACCTCAAGTATTGAAAGTAGATATTTGTCCAGCGCTCCATTAATCTCTTATTGTTTTCTTATTAAAAAATATAAAAATGGTAATGTGAGTTTTGAATGGAATTCAAGAGTGAAGGTACGATGTTTTGCATACATATATATAATATAAATGATATGACCTTTTATTTTTTTTCTAATAAAGTTAGACAAAAACCCTAAGGTATTTCCCCGGCCCAATAAATAGTTTAACTATTGTACTATATATATAGATTCTAAAATTTCACCATCTAAATATAGCTAACGGTCATGAAGAGAGGAAAGGTACTTTTCATCGAGTGTGGGAGCTTCAATAGTTACGCTTGGGGGAGTTGTATGTATAAGGTTTGAGATAGGAGAATCTTGGGTTTCCTGATTAAGGAGAAGAGGGAGATGCAATTTGACAGTTATTATTAGACTGGGCATGGGCCGGGCCTGTTCACGGGCTCGGCCCGCGGGCTTTGGGCAATGACGGGCCGTGTCGTGTCGGGCCTGAAATTTCCAGATTTTGTCCACGGTCCGGCCCTGGCTCGTGCCTCCTGCGGGCTGACCCATGTTTTATGTTGTTTTTTTGGATTCTTGGCAGTTTTAGACTAAAAAATAAAGAGAAGAGGCGTTCGGCCCACGAGCCATATAGGCGGGCTCGTGCCGGGCCGGGCTTGAAATAAAATTTCTTGATTGTGGTAGGCCCACTGCCCACGTAGCGGCCAACGGGTCGGGTCGGTCCGGCCCGCGTGCTGGCCCGACCCATGCCCACCTCTAGCTATTATCCATTGGTTGAACAAAAATTGGGTCTAAGGTATTGGCAGGACAAGGATTGTAATCCAAAGGGGACGGAGTTAGAGCGGAATGGGCCTAATGAGAGCTCCCACGAGAATAAGGATATTGTTTTGAGGACGGGAAGGGGAAGTGTGCTCCCTAGTAGGTAGAACTCAAGGTGCGGAGAGTCTACCATATTTCGAAAATTCCTTTCATGATGAGCAAAATAAGCTCTATGGTATATCCTATGGACAACGGATTATCATTGATGAAAATATTTGCATTTCTTTTCATAGATTATTAGCTATGAACCAAGTTAAACTCGGTTTAGTGGAAAGGAGAGAACCTTTCAACCTCAAGATTGGGGGTTCATTCCTCACTAGAGGCACTTTGGGAGAGGTGATCCCCTTTCCCTTCCCCCCACTCTTAGAGTATATAGCCCGTTAACCTGGGTCAGGTTGACTTGCGAGAGCATGAGCCCCAATAAGGCCCTTTATTTTACCTATCTATAATATATATATATTTTTAGATTATATTAACCGTAATCTTATGTAAGTCTATACAAATATATTAAAAGGCGTTCCCATCAAAGGAACGGTGTCACGTGACACTCTTCTCAAGCTTCTAATACACATGTTTATAATCTCTTTAAAAAATATTAACAATGTATAGTTATTAGGATTCGAACACAAGACCTTTGAAACGAAATGTGAGTGTTTAACCACTAATCCATTACAATTCTAATGATTAATGTTTCAAAGTAAAACATAATAAAGTCTTATAATTATATGTAATTGACATAGATAAACTTTTTTTTATCTCTAACACTTTTATCATGTAATAACATTTCTTTACTCTAACTCCATTGAAATTGTTATTTTAATCCCCAACTCCTTATAAGTTTTTTTAAACAACGCATCATGCCATAATGTCCATTTTCTAATTTCGCACTAGACAAAATATTACGAAAAGCTAATAAAATCAATTATGAAATTTATGTATAATACTATATTATGATAATTGTAAATTTGTAACTGACCCGTGGCATGATCCGGGCCAAAAATACTTGTTTACAGCATTTATTGCTTAATATAGAACATTTATTATCAATTTAAATCAACCACAATGTTATGAACAAAAAGAAGTTCATAATAGATATTTTACGATTCGTAGGCTCGTGCCTGTGCCTCTTTTGAAAGAAGTCAATAAAAAAATCAAAGATATATAATAACTTAAATACCATTTTTTTCATAAAGTTCTTTGATTAAGTATTTTTTGAGTAGTCTCTTAATTTTTTTTGGGGGGAGATAATACCTTAATTATGAGTCTTTTTGTGACTTTTTTTTTGAGGGGGAAAGAGCAATGCATTAATCAAGAGATAAAGTGTCCATGAGTACATACGGAGCTACTACTATAGGACAGTGATTCTCCCAACACTGTTCCACACCAAAAGGCACTACTCTAGCAAGATTGTGGGCAACAATATTCCCATCTCTCTTAACATGCATAAAGTTGACAGAAATAAAAGCCCTACACATAGCAAGAACATCACCAAGTATTGAGTCTAAATCCGAAAAGAAAAGGGCCGCTCTTGACAACACAATTTGTGAGTCAGATTCAATCACCACACTCAGCATCCCATGCGACTTTGCAAGCCGAATTTCCATATGAACTGCTTTACACTCAGCCACCTCCGGAGGCCAATAAGCTTTAGTCCTTCTCATAGCTGAAAACAGAATCTTGCCTTGAAAGTCACGAGCCACGACCCCAAGTCCGATCCATCTGTCTTCACCTATGCTTGTGTCTGAATTCAGCTTAACAATTCCATTTGGAGGCGCCAACCAACGAGACGAACTAGCCATCACTCGCTGCTTCCCACCACCATAAATACGAGTTGTACACTCGTTGAATTCATCAACCTGTCTCCCCACACGTTGTGCAACTACAATAGGGGGTTGAGAGCAATTCTCAAACACAATTTTGTTTCTTTCTGTCCACAAATTCCACATAAGATAACTGCCTTTTTGCACCAGCTTTTTGTCAAGATCGTTCCACCTCATCATCAAGTCAACCATCTCCTCACCTACATCATACCTCGCCATCTCTTTGCACCCCACCAAATCCCAGAGCTGGATTGCGTGAGTGCAACCAAAGAAAACATGCTGGGCAGATTCCTCCACACTCGAACATCTTGGGCAGCGATCATCATCAGTCAAATGCCTTATTTTAAAGGCTGCTCTCACAGGAAGAGAGTTGGTACATACCCTCCACAAGAAATGCCGAACTTTGGGAGAAACCTCCAAGCTCCATATAAGACCCCATGCTCTATGAAAATCATCCAAGTTGCCCCCTTTGCCTAACATGTAAGCGGTTTTCACCGAGTATATCCCATCTTTAGAATATGCCCATGTTAACTCATCGGGGATACTTCTTGAACTCAAAGGGATGGCTAAGATGCACCGTTGATCTCTCTCATCGAAATGCGTTTCAATCATATCAATTCTCCACTCCTTTCTATCATCATCAATTAAGTCACCCACGACCTCTAAACCTGCAACACGCGCACTTCTAATAAATCTGCCATCTTCATCTCCAACCCATGGGTCACTCCATAAGTCAATCGACTTTCCATCTCCCACCCTTCAAATCATGCCTTCTTTCACCAAACTTTTTGCACTCCAAATACTACGCCAGGAATAGCTATTCGAGTGCCCTAAACGTGCTTGAAAAATGTCACCATGTGGATAGTATTTGGCACTCATAACACGACTCAACAAAGAGTTTTTGTAATGTAATAAGCGCCAGACTTGTTTCCCCAACAAAGCATCATTAAACACCCTTAGGTCCTTGAATCCCAAACCTCCCATACATTTTGGTTTGCAAAGTTTCTCCCAACTTAACCAGTGCATCTTTCTCTCCTCCCCTTTCCCCCCCCCACCAAAAGCGAGCCATTGCAGACTGAATTTCTTGGATAACAGCAGCAGGAATCTTATAGACACCCATCAGATAAGTAGGAAGAGCTTGGATAACAGCTTTGATAAGAACTTCCTTACCCGCTGTAGATAACATCTTTTCTTTCCATCCCTTCAATTTCTTCCACATTCTGTCCAACAGTTCTCTGAACACCACCTTCATTGATCTACCACAAATGGTAGGAACGCCAAGATATTTCTAATGCTTATCAACCTGCCTCATATGGAGAACATCAATCAACTCTTCTTTTTTCTCACAGCTTACACCTTTACTAAAAGACACCTCTGACTTTTCATAGTTAATTTTCTACCCGGATGTTGCTTCATATTTGTTGAGAATATCAACTATAACTCTGCATTCCTGTCGGGTAGCCCTCGTAAAGAGAAGAATGTCGTCTGCAACAAGAAGATGAGAGATTTCTGGACCATGTCGGCTAGCTTTAGCACCATGAAGCTCTCTAACATTCACCTTTTGTTGAATCATCTGAGAAAAGGCATCAGCAACCAAGATAAATAGGAAAGGAGAAAGAGGATCACCCTGCCGCAAACCTCTAGAAGGGCACACAGAACCACATACTCTTCTATTAATAATAAAAGAGTACTGAACAGATGAGACACAGCTCATGATTAGATTCACCCATCTTCCATCAAAACCCATCGTCAACAGGAGCTTCCTAAGAAAACCCCACTCCACACGATCATAGGCTTTGCTCATGTCCAGCTTCATAGCAATCAAGCCTATCCTGCTATTATTTCTCTTTTTCATAGAATGAAAAATTTCCAGAGCTATAAGAGAGTTATCCGAGATCATTCTTCCCGGAACAAAAGCACTTTGATTTTCCGTTACAATATCAGGAAGAAACTGTTTAAGCCTAAGAACAATAGCTTTAGAAGCTATTTTATATAATACATTACAGAGACTAATAGGCCTAAACTCAGAAACAATAGTGGGAGATTTAACTTTTGGAATAAGAGCAATATTAGTACAATTTATCTCCTCAGGGCAATAAAAATTATGTAAAAAATTACTCACATAGACAAATACCTCGTCTCCAATGATGTGCCAGAACCTCTGGTAAAATATAGCGTGCATACCATCAGGCCTCGGAGCCTTACAGGGATGCATCTGACGCAACGCAACATGAATCTCCTCCTTTGAGTATGGCTGAAGGAGAATATCATTATACTCCTGGGTCACAGAAGACCTCACATGTTGAAGAACTTTCCGAAGGCTATCTGTCGAAGGAACAGATGAGGTGAGAATATTATCAAAATAACGAACAACCTCTTCCTCCACATCTTCAATGTCCGTTTGCCACACCCCTTCTCTGTCCTTAATACCATGAATATAGTTTCTCTTTTTTCTCTGAGACGCTTTGTGATGGAAGTAGGAAGTATTCCTATCCCCATCTTTAACTTCTGCAACCCGAGATCTCAAATACCAGTAAGCTTCATTTTTGGCATGCAAAGAATCAAGCGTCGTTTCAAGGCTCGTACATCTCATACAACTCTCAGTCGTGGTCGCCTCCCTCTGCGCCTCCTGCAATCTTTTCTCCACTCTCTCAATTTGTTTCTGTAAATTGCCAAAACCCTTTTTACTCCACACTTGTAACTCCCTCGCCACCACACCTAGACGCTCCGCAATAACCCCTCCTACCGACTTATTCCAAGCCTCCCTCACCACAGTTTCACAAGGATCATCTAGGAGCCAACTAGTCTCGAAACGAAACCCTCTTTTATGCCTTCTTCAGTCCCTAACATCCACATTACTCTTCAAGATAACAGCAGCATGATCAGAAGAGTATCTCACAGTATGCTCAATAAAAGTCTCTGGGAAAAGCTCAATCCATGAATGCGAAACCAGAAAACGATCCAACCTTTCTCTAATGCGAGTTTTCGGACTTCTTCCCCTCTCCCATGTATACCACTGACCCACAAACCGCAGCTCTCCGAGGTTACAACTCTCCATCACCTCCCGAAAATCCACCATTCCCCTCCTATCTCTAGAAGCTCCCCCCTCCTTCTCATCATAACTCAGAATCTCATTAAAATCTCCTCCAAAAACAATAGGACCCTCGTAATCATCACAAATTGTTTTGATTAACAGCCAAGTCTTATGTTTATTCTCCTCCTCCGGCCAACCGTATATTCCAACAAATCTCTAGTGAATATTTCCTTTACTAACCACATCACCACGAATATGATTTTGAGAGAATGAAACAACAGATAGAGTAATAGAATCATCCTTCCAAAACAAACATAAACCCCCAGCTCTCCCCACACTAGAAACACCAAAAGCACTCGAAAAACCAAGACTTTCTTTTTTCTGTTCAACCACATTTTTTGTCACCTTCGTTTCCGACACAAAGAAAATGTCGGGGGTACCAGAAGTACTAAGCCTTCTCAATTGTCGAACTGTCCAAGGGTTACCCATACCCTGACAGTTCCAACATATTATATTCATAACGCCCGGCGGGGTTGGTTAATTCCAACCTCCGCCTCGACAATGTCAATATCACTGCCACTATTGGAACATCAAGTTTCAGTTTCTTTGAACCTACGTCATCTGGTTCACCAACACCATCTACTACCATATTATCAGCTAACTTTCGCTTTTCTCCCAACAAAGGTTCAGGCACTAAATTGTTAACCGAAGACATAGCAATTTGGGTGTTTTCATGCAATTTCAAAGTACTCTTTTTTTTTCTTGAACTTTGTGGTTGAACCACCAGTACCAGCAACAAAAAGAAAAGGAGGAGAGGTGTCAGTACCTTCGTTCATGGCCTCCTTTACAGCCAAGGAGTTATCAAATGAAACTGGGTTATGAGTGGAGTTTGAAGAAAGCTAAACCGGGCCATCATCAGCATGCTTAGGCCGGCATTCGTGATCAGTCACGCTCACAGCAACATCAAGATGTTGCTGGGTCTTCTCGCTTCTCTCGTCATCATGAAACTCAAGAGACCGAGCTGCTCTCAAGAAAGTTCTAGCTTCCTCTTCGATTTTTTGTCTCCCTCTTCGAGGAGACGCCCTAATCCATGACCCCCATTGTTTCTCCTCTTCTCTTTCTTCATCTGAAACACGCAAACAATCCCTCTCAATGTGACCTATCACTCCACACATGTAGCAAAAAGTAGGAAGTCTTTCATATTTAATTTCCGCCAAAGCCGAACTGCCGTTCTTTAGGCTCACCCTTTGAACCCTTCGTAGAGGTTTAGATACATCAATGAGAATTCTTAGACGTGCCGATTTGTCCCATGCTATCCCATCTGAATCCAATTCAATAACCTTACCAATACTGCTTCCTATTAATCGAATGTGAGATTCCGATCGGCTACGCAAAGGTAAGTTGTATAACCGAACCCAGAAAGGGCAAAGATTCATCACAAGGTTTGATGGTTGCACATCCTCGTCAATCTCTTGCAACATCACCAGGTTTTGGTCGAATGACCATGGTCGACCCGCCAAAACTTTATCTTTGTCACGTTTATTCGCAAACTGGACTACGAACAAATCGCTCTCTATTGATCGGAAGAGAGCCCCTTTTGAAATAGCCCATATCTGATTTAGGGTTCTCTTCAACGCCTCGAAATTATACGTTCGAACAGTCAGAACCTTGCCTACCAATGTTAACGCAACATCCTGACTATTGTCGGTTTCGGGAATATCGTCAAAGGCAATTGATTGATCCTCCTCTGCCATGATCTTGAGATTCGAAACCCTTGATGCTAAATCATCCGCCATTAATGCTGTGAATAATCCCACGAGGGATCAGAAAGCTCGAACTATCGAGGCAAATTAATGGAGTACCAGGACTATTTTACTTAAACCCTAGCCAGAGAGAACTAGAGAGAGACTCAGTCTTTTTATGACTCGATAGCTTAATAATTCTTTGTTTTTGAAGTTATACCTTTGATTCTACTTTTTAATATTAAATTTCATACCTATTCCCTTTCTTCTAGTGAAAAAGTCAAATATCAAAGATTTACTTTCATACTTGCTATTTTATTTGGGAGTGTCAATCAATTTTATTACGAATTCCGTCACCTCATTTCTGTTTCTTTCTCTTTAAATTCCTTTGGAACTCAATGTTTTGCCAGCAATTGCATTGTGAAAATTAGCAACAATCCAACTCACTATACACACAAAAAGTAACCAATCAAACTGTGGTTGTTTATTGACAAGCAAAATGAAAGACTTGTAATTGGAAGAAAAATAAAAATAAAGAGAAGGTAAGGAAAATAATTAATCGAGAGATGAACTTCAAAAGGGAGATAGAAAATAGGTGTCAGGATTGAAAAATAAAGGCTGGTGAACACATGCAAACAAATTAAGGAAAAATAGAAGGCGATTCTTGAAATTAGTAAAGGTATGAAATTTAATTAAAATGTAGATTTTAAGGTATTAGTTTCTCCTTTTTTTACTTGATATAGAGCTATTTGACACATAATTTTAAAAGTATGATAAACAAGATAAATACAGAACATTATCTAAATTTATTAAATCTAAAACTTATTTTATAAGATAAAGAGAACACATCCTTCATTTAATTAATATCCATGTTACCTCAAGGCTCAAACGATGTTCTTTCGAGGTAACCTAACTTAGAGTAATTGGACCTTAGATGAGTGAGTTATGTTATCAGTCTTATCACCCATCCATCAAAATGCTTAGTGTGCATGCATTAGATTATTATGTAGATTGAATGGAACCAGTCAAATAATCAAATACTTGTCTGCCACCTCTTTTATCATTTACTATAAAACTTTTTGGTTGATTGATCAAATATAATACTTCTATTAGGATTACTTAATCCTAAATATTTTGATCATTCACGTCAAAAAAAAATAAATATTTTGATCATTTCCACGATAAAATAGCAAAGTCAGATATATGTCATACTTCTTGGTTTAATCAAAGCCAGGCCGGCAGCCAGTAAAGACAGAAATTGCCAGTAAGCAAGATTCTGATTTCTTTTTTTTTTTTTACAACTGGAAATCGTGCATTAATTAAAAGCGGGATATACAACCTAATGCTAATACAACCAATAACTAAAGCAAACAAACAAACAAACCTAAAGGAGCTTTATGAGCTCGTACATTCCATCTAAAACAAAAACAAGCAAGAATGATAATAACTCGCGTAGGAAGAAGAGCGTCGCTGGTCATATCTTGTGATGGTGGAGTCAAACCTCGAACGGCTGATGAAAATGGTAGAAGAAGCAGACGACGTTCACGATCCGGACAACGAACAACCAACGGCGCGGCGAGCGTCGCGGCTCGCCGCATGAGCAATCCCAGCAATCTGCTATTGCTTGGGATTCTGGGCTCATGATCTTCGGAAGAGTCACGTTCCGGTGTGACTCATTACTCTCAGTCGAGAGTATATCAGGTTCCTCCATAAAGAAGGAGAAACGCAGATGAGTGAGCGTGCTGAAAACCCCCAGATGCAACTGGAGTGCCGCCTTCAGATTTGCAGTTGTCAAGGCAAGGACCATTAAGATCAATGCCAAGCTAGAAAGACATACATCCCAACTAGGGGTGCTTATCGAGCGAGCCGAGCCCGAATAGCACTGGGCTCGACTCGAGCTCGTTTACCTTTTCATGGGCTCGGCTCGGCTCGTGAGCTCGCCGAGCTTGGGGGAGCCGAGCTCGGCTCGAGCTCGTGATTAGAATTTGCGGCTCGAGCTCGGCTCGTGAGCTCATTTAGGCTCGGCTCATGAGCTCGTTTAGGCTCGACTAGGCTCAAGAACAATTTTAATTGGGCTCGGCGCAAGCTCGAAGCTTGTCGAGCTCGAAATATTAAGGTCGACTCAAGCTCGAGTCCAAAGATTGCAACTCGGCTCGAGCTCGAATATCACTTCAAGGTTCAACCCTAAGCAAGGCTAAGGTCATAGTTCATTAGGCCCGAACGTTTAGTTGTTCGAAGGCCCAATAACTAACACTTGTTATTGCATGGCCAAGCAAGTAGTAGCAGGCCAATGGTAGAGAGTTAGGGAGTGAAAGATTTCTTTTATAAAGCCTCTAACTCACACCCTCATCCTATTCCACCGATGTGGGACTCTAGAAAGCCAAATTTCTTTCTCACTTGCTTCCATCTTGCAACATTGCTCCCCATTGTCCATGCGTGAATTCTCTTCAGTAATTATTCCCACTTTCTCTTTCTCTCTCCTCTTTCTATTTCAAGTGTGAGAATGATCAAAACAATCACACCTTAATGAAAATACCCTTTTTAATTGTTTTTATTTTTTCTTTTTATCTTTCTTCTATTATATACCTTAGTTAATATCTTAAAAGAAATACTTAATATAATTTTTAATATATATAAATAATTTTTTAATATATAATTTTTTTTAATATAAATATTTTTTTAATATAATTTTTTTTTAGTATAAAATAATAATCGAGCTGTTCACGAGCTTTACGAGCCGAGCTTTACGAGTCGAGCTTTGCCTAGCTCGGCTCGGCTCGTTTAAGTCTCGAGCCGAGCCCGAGCTCGAGCCGAGCCCGAGCTCGAGCCGAGCTTTGACCGAGCCAAGCCCGAGCTGCTCGTGAGCTTATCAGGCTCATTATCACCCCTAGTCCCAACCATGAAATACTTTCATCGCCTTGTCCATATTCACAAACTTGAGTCACTTTTGCCCTCAGCACAGGTTCCAATAAACGACATATGTTACTATTACAACCTTGACCCACCAATCCCAACCTAACTTACAACCACTTATCAATGGCCACAACCAACCATTAACAAATTCATTACCAACTCGAAAACAACACACTCCTATTATTCGGAGATTTAACACACACTTTAAGAAAAAACCAAACATACTAAAATCAAACTACTAATTTGAAAGCTTAACAACCGGGGGAGGGGAAGGGGAAGCCCGACACTAACTGGGGGAAGGGAAAAGGGGAGCCGGACACTAACTGAGGGAGGGGAATAGGGAGCCCGAGACCAAACTAACCACTCGTAATCGGGAAAGGGGAAGGGAACTACCTAAAACTAACACTACTGGGGAAAGGGGAGGGGAATACTCGACACGCAGGGGAACTGACTGGGGAATCGACTGGGGATTGAGAAACCGACTTGGGACTGGGGTGGATGAATCGGCGAGACCACGACGACTAGGGACTGAGGAACCACCTAAAACTAACACGACAGGGGAGGGGGGAAACGACAGAACAAGGGAGGGAGAACCAGGGGACTGGGGTGGGGAAACTTAAAACAAAAACGACGGCGACGTGGGAGGGGAAAGAACGCAGGGACGGGGAGAAGACCAGAAAGACGCAGCGACGACCGGGGAGGGTGAAGAACGACGGTGGAGAGAAAAAAACCAACGACCTAAACGAAAATTGAACTAAACAAGCGAAAAGCGAAAATGAAGAGATAGAGGGATCGACTGCTGGCGTGAGGAGCCCGAGGTGGCTCACGCGGCAGTCGAGCCCGCTAGGGTGAAGCTTTGCGGTGGGTTTACTTTTAGGGTTTGGAGGCAGAGAGAAAAAGCATAGAGAGAGAAAGGGTTTTTTACACACCCTTAATACATGCTGAGTTGCTGTAAGATTCTGATTTCTGCCACGATACTTTGAACGTTTTACATAATTCGGATGTTCTATCCGAATTGCATGAATATGAACTAATAAAAATAAATGGTAAGAAAGGCATTCCTTGAAACTAATAAATATTAAATGGTGGTTCTCTATAATCAATTTTGATTGTAGCGAGGGGAGGGGAGGAGGAGGGAGTGGGGGTTGGGTGGGGGGCTGGCAGGGGGAGGAGTGGTGGGTTAGGGTTAGGGTTAGGGTTAGGGGTTGGGGTTAGGGGTTAATAATGGCAAAATTATAAAAAACGAAAACGACAAGTTAACGTCCGTTAGAAAAAGGCATTTGGTGAACGTTTTCGGAAATTCAGGGGTATATGGTGAATTTCTATATGGTGAATTTTCCAATTTAATTTGTCGGGGGTATATGGTGAAAAAACCGTTTTATAAATAACTCCCAGGGTACAAAAGTATTATATAATTCACAAATTCTTTGGTGTAACTGTTATAGCATAATATAACATAAAGCCTTTAAAAAGTTATTATATGCTAAAACACTGTAAAAAGTTATTATACATATCCTTTTATACAATTTTTTACATTAAACTATTCATGTCGTTTCTTCTTATATCCTTTTAGAACTAGTTTGTCGATTTCTTATGTATATTTTGGTTAGCATGTAAAAATGAAATAAAATATGTTTTTTCATGGTACTTTTTGAATTTAGTCTATAATCCTACAAGATCTGTCAACAATTTTTTTAAATGTCGAATATGTATTTTCTGTGTAATACTCCGTATTTTGGGAGTTATGTTCTTATAAATAGGAAAATATAAAGTAAAAGTGAAAGTATTTTGTAATATAGTTTAGGTAAGCATACAGTTATAATTTAAATATACAACCTACTTTCGTACCTAATTATATTCCGTTTTGTTAAATAATAAATCAGAGTTCGATTTCGAAACAAATCCTAATAAACTAAGGTTTCTCTTACTATAAATAAGAAAAGGAAGAAAAAAAAAATATTAGAAAACCTATTTTTTTACTCAGCCGTTTTTTTCTTCTCTTACTCTCAAGATCCTTTTCTCTCTCCTCTTTTCTCCTCCCTCCTCAGTCCTCACGTTGCTCCCCCTCCTCATACGTTCTTCTTCCCTCATCAGTCACTGTTGCTTCGTCGGCTCTATTGCTTCAAGCCAAGCAGCAACTCGTCGGCAGAGGCTCGCGACGCGCAGACACGGTGGAAGGCAGATTCGTGTGGGTCGCGCGAGGCTTCGATTCTTGGGTTCGTCAGCCTTGAGTGGTGCGCGAGGCTTCGAGGGTCGTGGTTGAGGTTGTGGGTCAGGCACTGCTGTCGAGGTTGTTGTGCGGCCGCTGTCGAGGTTCGCGCGAGGGTCGTGCCGGTGTGGTGCGTTGTTGGTTGCTCGGCGTGCAAGTTGGACGTGAGTGGTCGGCCGCAGGTGGTCTTCGGTGGTTGTTCCTTCCTCTTTTCTTCTTTAAATCAATTTATATAATCGATTTTGTTATGTATTTTGATTAAGTTTTGTAATTATGAATAAAGCATAGAATTAGTAAAACAAATCGAATTATAATTATGCTTTAATTCTTGAGATAACTTTGTTCCTCAAATCGATTTTATAATACTTGGGTATAATGGTATAATGGTTTGACTTAGTTTTGTAAACTAAGTATAATAAAGGTTAGAGAAAAAGTCAAATTCTTGATTATATTAGTAGTTCTTAGGAGGATGTTTAATTCTCAATTATGTTTTTATTATACTTATGTATAGTGGGCTAAGTTATAATTGTAAATAAAGGTACATATTATGAATTAAAAGAAATCAGATTTATATTACACTACTAGTTCCTACTTTGATCTTATTTCTTCAATTCTGATTTTATAGTTCTTATATAAGTATCTAGTTAAGTTTGTTATTATAAACAAGTAGTGTAAAAGTTAAGTTTAAGTTTTGTTGTCATGAACAAGTATAAAATAAGTTAGAGGAAATCAATTTCGCAAACTTATTATTAAGTTCTAAATATATTAGTTTAATAGAGTTCATGAAAAGAAATTTAAAACAATAAGATTGGCTAATGTTAAGATTCAAAACACCATATCTTACATAGTTGGATAAGCTGGTTTTTACTTTAATATTATCAAGGACTTAGCACTAAAGTATTTCTATTATTCGATTAGGTCCCAATTTCATAAGCGGAACGTTTTAAGTAGTCAGCGAAGATTCTCCGTTACAAGGTACGTACGCGTACTAGCTCAATTAGATACGTTAGTATTATGTTAGGTTATGAATTATTTTATTGGAATCTAGAATCATGATAGGGAACTATGGTTGATTATGATTGATGAGATTGTTTGGTAACATGAAATCAATTGGGAATCTGTATGTATTTCCTTGTTGTATGACTTGTGAGTTGGAATGAATTATTATTGGTATGCGTAATTCTATCGTATCACAAGCATGAAATGGGAATTGGATTGAAATCCTATGATTTATTGTTGTAGCAAGGATGTTACAATAAGTTGCTTAAACTAAAGAATTGAGCAATGTATCTAAGAAGGAAAATTAAATTATTATATGCATAATGTTGTATGAATGAATATCACTAAGAAGGATCTTTGGCGATAAACTTGTAGTTGGAATCCCTACAAGTGATGAACAATGGGGGGAGTGTGAGACTTGTTCTACACTCCTACGCAGGCCTACTGTGACGACAGTAGTGTCCTTATAAATTTTGATAACTCAAGTAGGCGGAAGGTTCCGTACGATCTTGGGGGTATGCATACTAAGGTGATGGATGTGGAACGGAACGAAACCGTATTTACATTTCATCTAATAGACCAAGTTGTCTATTAAGGATTAAGTAGCCCGTATGATTCTAGAAAGATGACGGTGCCCGTTCGATGCCAAATAAATTGTAAAAACGGAATTTAATGTTTTTGTAGCATCATGTTTAGGAATGGTTTTTGTTATTCTGATTATGCATAGTGTATTATTTAACTGATTATGTATGTACTCAGCATAGCTGATTGTTTGTTGTTTGTGTTTGTTTGTTGACCTGTGATGAACCATTAATACTACAATGGGGAGCAGACTAGGTATGCTGGTGTTGCTGCATGAGGAAGGGCATACGGGGAATATTATTTAGTTTATAAACTTTTAAATGTTTTGTTGAACTTATAGAATTATCATAATCTACTTAGTTAATGGTTTAAATAAAAGGGGTCAATGATGATTCCCGAGTTGTAGTTTAAAGTAATTATTTTATTTCCGCTGCAATGTAGTTTTCATAATAAGGAGTCGTTAACGTTTTAATTTCAATAAGCCTTGCGTTTCACCGCGGCGGTAACACTCCCAAAGTCGATGCAACGTAGTTTAGACGTGTATGGATTTTGGGGGTGTTACAAAACTGGACTCAGAGCCAGAAGTTCCTATTTTCAATGATGTTTCAAACGAATTTTAAAATGGGTAGTATGGGATAAGAGCATATAACTTACTTTTGCGTGCATTAAATCATAGGAATGATTTTATTTGTAATGCATTTCTTGCCTTACTTGTCTGATATGTCTACAGAAAGTATGCAAATACTGTGGAATGAATCAGATGTTCTGATTATATGAAATGTGGTGTTGTTTGCTTGATTGAATTTGTGAAAGGTTCTTTGAAATCTTCGAAGTATGAATAGATTTGAAGGATGTACAAGAATAGGAGCATAGATAGTGATGTTTTATAGACGCACTAAGTTAGTTATTGAAATATTTTATTCCCTAAAATTTCGAAGTAGTATAATATTCCAAAGATGTTTAAAAAAGGTATTGAACTAAAACCTTATTTCGAATTTTTTTTTAGGAAAGAACTATCTAATTGTTGTAAATATTTTGAAATTCTTTAAGGAGTTCTAAAATTGAAAATAATCGTTTTACCTCTTATATATGTTTATATATAATGTATACTTAAAAACCTTTACTTCTCTAGAACTTAGACTATTTTCTTCTTCTAATTCGCGAATAGTTTACGACCTAGGTCCTCAGGAATACCTGATGAAATACCTAATTGCGGAAGATTGGGACACCTGGGCCTATAACATTAAAGCTGTTATGGAATATAGAACCTTACATGGAGATACTAGACTAAGGACTGAAATGGAGAAAATATACTTTATGTTGCAGTACGTCCCTAAGGAGGAACCCTACCTTTTCGTATACGATAAATATTGGGATATATGGTTAGAAAATGGAGGTTTTAATGCAATCAAACATACTTACTGGAACCAATACCTTCCTACTGTAGGGCAATTCATCACCGATCTTAAATACCGTGTAAATGAATGGAGAATTCGTGAGAAAAGAAGTTGGGAGCCCTCTACCTCATCACCTCTAGTTAGAGGAACCTATCATGTGGGGGAAAGCTCGAGAATTAATGTGAATTCTGAGAACCCTAGAGTTAAATCTGAGCCGCAAGCGTCCTTTAGAGCTGCAAAAAGAGCTAGGTACCAAACTTTTGAGGATGAGTTCATACCCGAGGGCTACCACATAGCGTCAAACCTCAGAACTGTCACCTACATTTCCGATGATGAGGGGAATAATTGGACATTCATTGCAGTGATTGGGGAAGATAATGTTGAACCTATACTTGACTTAGAAAATGAGGAAGAGGAAGATCCTAATGAAAATGAGCCTGCTGAAGGGGATCCGATTGAGGAAAATGACCAAGAGGAGGAAGATGAACCTATAAAGGATGGCGAACCTTTTGGGGACGAAGCTGTCATGGAAGAAGGAATAGAAAATCCTAACTTAGATGACGAAGCTCACCATTATAGTCCCTAGTTTCTTTTGAATATATAATTAGGATTATAATATTATTTTATCCGTTTATTTCAGTTTTAATAAGGCTTGCATGCCAAGTAGCAAATTAGTATTCTTTATTCCTTTATTTATTCATATTATGTTTCCTTGGAAACAATAAATTTTACCCTTTTCAATAATAATACAACAGTTTTATCCTTTTATTTGATGTAACATCTTATTTGAGATGTTTATATTGCAAGTCAATAGAGACTTAATGATTGTTCGCAATAAAAACGTGTTATATGAACGTGCCAATGTGTAGTAGTTAAATAAATAAACGACTATGTGCACGTCGCTGAAACAACCGTTGTGTCATTTTTTTCAGCGCAGAATGGTTCGTCAAGGCAGCACGCCTGATACCTCTCTGAATGTCGAGCAATCGATTCGTGATCTAGTGCAGATCACAGCTAACCTAGCCCAAGGGCATAACCGGGATGGGGACTTGTCTGAAAAGGTTGCCCGTAGGAACCCACCAATATTGAATGGGAAAGGGGGACCCGAAGAATTAGAAAATTGGGTTGGGGAGTTTGATAAGCTTTTCTTTTCCCTCTCCTGTCCAGATGACAAGACTGTGCCCTTAGCAAGCTATTACCTACAGGGGGATGCCCATTTTTGGTGGACTCAAGCTAAGGACAACCTCCTAAAACAGCCTAACTTTGGGTGGGAAACTTTTAAGAAAGCCCTGAGGAATAAGTATTACCCACCATACCTCAAAAAGCAGAAAGCCCAAGAGTTTATGATGCTAGAGCAAGGGAACCTGTCTGTTGAGGAATATTACCGCAAGTTCATAGAACTGATGAGATTTGCTCCTGAAATTGCCCTTACTGAGGAAGCTAAGGCCTCACGCTTTGAATTAGGGCTCACCCTTGACCTACAAGGGAGACTGGGGGGAGATACTTTTACCTCGTTGGACCATGTTTTTGGCAAAGCTGCCCACTTATATGCAATAAGGAAACGAGAGGAAGGAGGTAAGCAAGGTGAGAAGCGAAAGGAAAGTCCAAATCCCGAGGTTCAGAGATTTGACAAGAAACACCATGGGAACCAGAACAATCAAACCTCCCAAAGAAACTTCAATAAGGGACCCAACAACGATAACAATAACAGCAATAATAACACCAATAACCGCAGACCCGAGCGTGTGTATAGGTGTAAGAAGTGCCCATACAACCATCCTGGGAAGGATTGCGAGGGTAATAAGGTGGAGTGTCATGAATGTGGGAAAATGGGGCATAGAGCGTACGAGTGCTATTCAAAGAATAAGGTTAACCCCAATAGTCAACAAAAAGGGAACTATGGAGACAAGCCTATGAATGGGAATAAGAATGGTGGAAATGCATACAATGGGTCAGGGAACTCTAATTACTCCAAACCACCAACCAATGCAAATAATCAGGCACCAAATGGGAACCATGTGACCAACAATAATGATAATAAGGGCACAGGGAAGCTGTATATGATGACGGTTAGCGAAGAGGAGGCTCGTAGCGATGTTGTCACGGGTACTTTCTCTATCAACTCAATTCCCGTTAAAGTCTTGTTCGATTCTGGAGCATTTTGGTCTTTTATTGCCCCCACAACTATTAGAACTCTAGCACTGGTTGAGTCCGCGTCAATTTCTATGCCTATAGTCATTCCGTCTGGGGATACTGTTAATTGCTCTAAGAAATTCCTTAATGTCTCACTGAAAAAAAGGGGAGGGCTTCTTTCCTTCCGATTTAATAGAGTTTAAGGTCTGGTTACCATCAGTTGAGGATTACTGACCAAGATATACCTGAAACTGCCTTCAGGACTAGGTATGGAAACTATGAGTTTACCGTCATGCCTTTTGGGTTAACCAATGCAACTGCTGTTTTCATGGACCTTATGAATAGGATTTTTCGACCCTACCTATATAAATTTGTAGTCGTGTTCATAGACGATATATTGATCTATTCAAGGAGCAAGGAGGAGCATGAGGGACATTTAAGGCTTATTTTATAGACACTTAGGGAGAACTAATTGTATGCAAAGTTTTAAACATGTTATTCGATTGCATTAAAGTACCCGGAGCTCTTTCAAGGGGTAGGCGAGTTACGGGGACGTAACTTTTCTTTTAAGGGGGGAAGAATGCGATAGAATTTCGCGCTCCTCCTAAAGTTTGCTTAAGTTTGTTATTTATGTGTATGATTGTTTATGTGACTTGCGAAAAATAGAAAACGCTTGTGAAATTTTGGGACTTAGAAGTGCAAAAGTTCGTCGTTAAGACAGGCTACCTCAAAGTTTCGGGACGAAACTTCCTTTAAGAGGGGAAGCCTGTAATACTCCGTATTTTGGGAGTTATGTTCTTATAAATAGGAAAATATAAAGTAAAAGTGAAAGTATTTTGTAATATAGTTTAGGTAAGCATACAGTTATAATTTAAATATACAACCTACTTTCGTACCTAATTATATTCGGTTTTGTTAAATAATAAATCAAGAGTTCGATTTCGAAACAAATCCTAATAAACTAATGTTTCTCTTACTATAAATAAGAAAAGGAAGAAAAAAAAAATATTAGAAAACCTATTTTTTTTTTACTCGCGTTTTTTTCTTCTCTTACTCTCAAGATCCTTTTCTCTCTCCTCTCTTCTCCTCCCTCCTCAGTCCTCACGTTGCTCCCCCTCCTCATACGTTCTTCTTCCCTCATCAGTCACTGTTGCTTCGTCGGCTCTATTGCTTCGTCAAGCACAGCAACTCGTCGGCAGAGGCTCGCGACGCGCAAAGCACGGTGGAAGGCAGATTCGTGTGGGTCGCACGAGGCTTCGATTCTTGGGTTCGTCGGCCTTGAGTGGTGCGCGAGGCTTCGAGGGTCGTCTTTGTTGAGGTTGTGCGGCCGCCGTCGAGGTTGTTGTGCGGCGGCCGTCGAGGTTCGCGCGAGGGTCGTGCCGGTGTGGTGCGTTGTTGGTTGCGGCGTGCAAGTTGGACGTGAGTGGTCGGTCCGCCAGGTGGTCTTCGGTGGTTGTTCCTTCCTCTTTTCTTCTTTAAATCAATTTATATAATCCGATTTTGTTATGTATTTTGATTAAGTTTTGTAATTATGAATAAAGCATAGAATTAGTAAAACAAATCGAATTATAATTATGCTTTAATTCTTGAGATAACTTTGTTCCTCAAATCGATTTTATAATACTTGGGTATAATGGTATAATGGTTTGACTTAGTTTTGTAAACTAAGTATAATAAAGGTTAGAGAAAAAGTCAAATTCTTGATTATATTAGTAGTTCTTAGGAGGATGTTTAATTCTCAATTTCGTTTTTATTATACTTATGTATAGTGGGCTAAGTTATAATTGTAAATAAAGGTACATATTATGAATTAAAAGAAATCGATTTATATTACACTACTAGTTCCTACTTTGATCTTATTTCTTCAATTCGATTTTATAGTTCTTATATAAGTATCTAGTTAAGTTTGTTATTATAAACAAGTAGTGTAAAAGTTAAGTTTAAGTTTTGTTGTCATGAACAAGTATAAAATAAGTTAGAGGAAATCAATTTCGCAAACTTATTATTAAGTTCTAAATATATTAGTTTAATAGAGTTCATGAAAAGAAATTTAAAACAATAAGATTGGCTAATGTTAAGATTCAAAACACCATATCTTACATAGTTGGATAAGCTGGTTTTTACTTTAATATTATCAAGGACTTAGCACTAAAGTATTTCTATTATTCGATTAGGTCCCAATTTCATAAGCGGAACGTTTTAAGTAGTCGCCGAAGATTCTCCGTTACAAGGTACGTACGCGTACTAGCTCAATTAGATACGTTAGTATTATGTTAGGTTATGAATTATTTTATTGGAATCTAGAATCATGATAGGGAACTATGGTTGATTATGATTGATGAGATTGTTTGGTAACATGAAATCAATTGGGAATCGTATGTATTTCCTTGTTGTATGACTTGTGAGTTGGAATGAATTATTATTGGTATGCGTAATTCTATCGTATCACAAGCATGAAATGGGAATTGGATTGAAATCCTATGATTTATTGTTGTAGCAAGGATGTTACAATAAGTTGCTTAAACTAAAGAATTGAGCAATGTATCTAAGAAGGAAAATTAAATTATTATATGCATAATGTTGTATGAATGAATATCACTAAGAAGGATCTTTGGCGATAAACTTGTAGTTGGAATCCCTACAAGTGATGAACAATGGGGGAGTGTGAGACTTGTTCTACACTCCTACGCGAGCCTACTTGTGACGACAGTAGTGTCCTTATAAATTTTGATAACTCAAGTAGGCGGAAGGTTCCGTACGATCTTGGGGGTATGCATACTAAGGTGATGGATGTGGAACGGAACGAAACCGTATTTACATTTCATCTAATAGACCAAGTTGTCTATTAAGGATTAAGTAGCCCGTATGATTCTAGAAAGATGACGGTGCCCGTTCGATGCCAAATAAATTGTAAAAACGGAATTTAATGTTTTTGTAGCATCATGTTTAGGAATGGTTTTTGTTATTCTGATTATGCATAGTGTATTATTTAACTGATTATGTATGTACTCAGCATAGCTGATTGTTTGTTGTTTGTGTTTGTTTGTTGACCTGTGATGAACCATTAATACTACAATGGGGAGCGAGACTAGGTATCTTGGTGTTCTTTGCATGAGGAAGGGCATACGGGGAATATTATTTAGTTTATAAACTTTTAAATGTTTTGTTGAACTTATAGAATTATCATAATCTACTTAGTTAATGGTTTAAATAAAAGGGGTCAATGATGATTCCCGAGTTGTAGTTTAAAGTAATTATTTTATTTCCGCTGCAATGTAGTTTTCATAATAAGGAGTCGTTAACGTTTTAATTTCAATAAGCCTTGCGTTTCACCGCGGCGGTAACACTCCCAAAGTCGATGCAACGTAGTTTAGACGTGTATGGATTTTGGGGGTGTTACAAAACTGGACTCAGAGCCAGAAGTTCCTATTTTCAATGATGTTTCAAACGAATTTTAAAATGGGTAGTATGGGATAAGAGCATATAACTTACTTTTGCGTGCATTAAATCATAGGAATGATTTTATTTGTAATGCATTTCTTGCCTTACTTGTCGATATGTCTACGTAAAGTATGCAAATATCGTGGAATGAATCGGATGTTCTGATTATATGAAATGTGGTGTTGTTTGCTTGATTGAATTTGTGAAAGGTTCTTTGAAATCTTCGAAGTATGAATAGATTTGAAGGATGTACAAGAATAGGAGCATAGATAGTGATGTTTTATAGACGCACTAAGTTAGTTATTGAAATATTTTATTCCCTAAAATTTCGAAGTAGTATAATATTCCAAAGATGTTTAAAAAAGGTATTGAACTAAAACCTTATTTCGAATTTTTTTTTTAGGAAAGAACTATCTAATTGTTGTAAATATTTTGAAATTCTTTAAGGAGTTCTAAAATTGAAAATAATCGTTTTACCTCTTATATATGTTTATATATAATGTATACTTAAAAACCTTTACTTCTCTAGAACTTAGACTATTTTCTTCTTCTAATTCGCGAATAGTTTACGACCTAGGTCCTCAGGAATACCTGATGAAATACCTAATTGCGGAAGATTGGGACACCTGGGCCTATAACATTAAAGCTGTTATGGAATATAGAACCTTACATGGAGATACTAGACTAAGGACTGAAATGGAGAAAATATACTTTATGTTGCAGTACGTCCCTAAGGAGGAACCCTACCTTTTCGTATACGATAAATATTGGGATATATGGTTAGAAAATGGAGGTTTTAATGCAATCAAACATACTTACTGGAACCAATACCTTCCTACTGTAGGGCAATTCATCACCGATCTTAAATACCGTGTAAATGAATGGAGAATTCGTGAGAAAAGAAGTTGGGAGCCCTCTACCTCATCACCTCTAGTTAGAGGAACCTATCATGTGGGGGAAAGCTCGAGAATTAATGTGAATTCTGAGAACCCTAGAGTTAAATCTGAGCCGCAAGCGTCCTTTAGAGCTGCAAAAAGAGCTAGGTACCAAACTTTTGAGGATGAGTTCATACCCGAGGGCTACCACATAGCGTCAAACCTCGAACTGTCACCTACATTTCCGATGATGAGGGGAATAATTGGACATTCATTGCAGTGATTGGGGAAGATAATGTTGAACCTATACTTGACTTAGAAAATGAGGAAGAGGAAGATCCTAATGAAAATGAGCCTGCTGAAGGGGATCCGATTGAGGAAAATGACCAAGAGGAGGAAGATGAACCTATAAAGGATGGCGAACCTTTTGGGGACGAAGCTGTCATGGAAGAAGGAATAGAAAATCCTAACTTAGATGACGAAGCTCACCATTATAGTCCCTAGTTTCTTTTGAATATATAATTAGGATTATAATATTATTTTATCCGTTTATTTCAGTTTTAATAAGGCTTGCATGCCAAGTAGCAAATTAGTATTCTTTATTCCTTTATTTATTCATATTATGTTTCCTTGGAAACAATAAATTTTACCCTTTTCAATAATAATACAAATGGTTTTATCCTTTTATTTGATGTAACATCTTATTTGAGATGTTTATATTGCAAGTCAATAGAGACTTAATGATTGTTCGCAATAAAAACGTGTTATATGAACGTGCCAATGTGTAGTAGTTAAATAAATAAACGACTATGTGCACGTCGCTGAAACAACCGTTGTGTCATTTTTTTTCAGCGCAGAATGGTTCGTCAAGGCAGCACGCCTGATACCTCTCTGAATGTCGAGCAATCGATTCGTGATCTAGTGCAGATCACAGCTAACCTAGCCCAAGGGCATAACCGGGATGGGGACTTGTCTGAAAAGGTTGCCCGTAGGAACCCACCAATATTGAATGGGAAAGGGGGACCCGAAGAATTAGAAAATTGGGTTGGGGAGTTTGATAAGCTTTTCTTTTCCCTCTCCTGTCCAGATGACAAGACTGTGCCCTTAGCAAGCTATTACCTACAGGGGGATGCCCATTTTTGGTGGACTCAAGCTAAGGACAACCTCCTAAAACAGCCTAACTTTGGGTGGGAAACTTTTAAGAAAGCCCTGAGGAATAAGTATTACCCACCATACCTCAAAAAGCAGAAAGCCCAAGAGTTTATGATGCTAGAGCAAGGGAACCTGTCTGTTGAGGAATATTACCGCAAGTTCATAGAACTGATGAGATTTGCTCCTGAAATTGCCCTTACTGAGGAAGCTAAGGCCTCACGCTTTGAATTAGGGCTCACCCTTGACCTACAAGGGAGACTGGGGGGAGATACTTTTACCTCGTTGGACCATGTTTTTGGCAAAGCTGCCCACTTATATGCAATAAGGAAACGAGAGGAAGGAGGTAAACAAGGTGAGAAGCGAAAGGAAAGTCCAAATCCCGAGGTTCAGAGATTTGACAAGAAACACCATGGGAACCAGAACAATCAAACCTCCCAAAGAAACTTCAATAAGGGACCCAACAACGATAACAATAACAGCAATAATAACACCAATAACCGCAGACCCGAGCGTGTGTATAGGTGTAAGAAGTGCCCATACAACCATCCTGGGAAGGATTGCGAGGGTAATAAGGTGGAGTGTCATGAATGTGGGAAAATGGGGCATAGAGCGTACGAGTGCTATTCAAAGAATAAGGTTAACCCCAATAGTCAACAAAAAGGGAACTATGGAGACAAGCCTATGAATGGGAATAAGAATGGTGGAAATGCATACAATGGGTCAGGGAACTCTAATTACTCCAAACCACCAACCAATGCAAATAATCAGGCACCAAATGGGAACCATGTGACCAACAATAATGATAATAAGGGCACAGGGAAGCTGTATATGATGACGGTTAGCGAAGAGGAGGCTCGTAGCGATGTTGTCACGGGTACTTTCTCTATCAACTCAATTCCCGTTAAAGTCTTATTCGATTCTGGAGCATTTTGGTCTTTTATTGCCCCCACAACTATTAGAACTCTAGCACTGGTTGAGTCCGCGTCAATTTCTATGCCTATAGTCATTCCGTCTGGGGATACTGTTAATTGCTCTAAGAAATTCCTTAATGTCTCACTGAAAAAAGGGGAGGGCTTCTTTCCTTCCGATTTAATAGAGTTTAAGGTCTGGTTACCATCAGTTGAGGATTACTGACCAAGATATACCTGAAACTGCCTTCAGGACTAGGTATGGAAACTATGAGTTTACCGTCATGCCTTTTGGGTTAACCAATGCAACTGCTGTTTTCATGGACCTTATGAATAGGATTTTTCGACCCTACCTATATAAATTTGTAGTCGTGTTCATAGACGATATATTGATCTATTCAAGGAGCAAGGAGGAGCATGAGGGACATTTAAGGCTTATTTTATAGACACTTAGGGAGAACTAATTGTATGCAAAGTTTTAAACATGTTATTCGATTGCATTAAAGTACCCGGAGCTCTTTCAAGGGGTAGGCGAGTTACGGGGACGTAACTTTTCTTTTAAGGGGGGAAGAATGCGATAGAATTTCGCGCTCCTCCTAAAGTTTGCTTAAGTTTGTTATTTATGTGTATGATTGTTTATGTGACTTGCGAAAAATAGAAAACGCTTGTGAAATTTTGGGACTTAGAAGTGCAAAAGTTCGTCGTTAAGACAGGCTACCTCAAAGTTTCGGGACGAAACTTCCTTTAAGGGGGGAAGCCTGTAATACTCCGTATTTTGGGAGTTATGTTCTTATAAATAGGAAAATATAAAGTAAAAGTGAAAGTATTTTGTAATATAGTTTAGGTAAGCATACAGTTATAATTTAAATATACAACCTACTTTCGTACCTAATTATATTCGGTTTTGTTAAATAATAAATCAGAGTTCGATTTCGAAACAAATCCTAATAAACTAAGGTTTCTCTTACTATAAATAAGAAAAGGAAGAAAAAAAAAATATTAGAAAACCTATTTTTTTACTCAGCCGTTTTTTTCTTCTCTTACTCTCAAGATCCTTTTCTCTCTCCTCTCTTCTCCTCCCTCCTCAGTCCTCACGTTGCTCCCCCTCCTCATACGTTCTTCTTCCCTCATCAGTCACTGTTGCTTCGTCGGCTCTATTGCTTCGTCAAGCACAGCAACTCGTCGGCAGAGGCTCGCGACGCGCAGCACAGTGGAAGGCAGATTCGTGTGGGTCGCACGAGGCTTCGATTCTTGGGTTCGTCAGCCTTGAGTGGTGCGCGAGGCTTCGAGGGTCGTGCTGTTGAGGTTGTGCGGCTGCTGTCGAGGTTGTTGTGCGGCGCTCTTGTCGAGGTTCGCGCGAGGGTCGTGCCGGTGTGGTGCGTTGTTGGTTGCCGGCGTGCAAGTTGGACGTGAGTGGTCAGTCGCCGGTGGTCTTCGGTGGTTGTTCCTTCCTCTTTTCTTCTTTAAATCAATTTATATAATCTGATTTTGTTATGTATTTTGATTAAGTTTTGTAATTATGAATAAAGCATAGAATTAGTAAAACAAATCAGAATTATAATTATGCTTTAATTCTTGAGATAACTTTGTTCCTCAAATCTGATTTTATAATACTTGGGTATAATGGTATAATGGTTTGACTTAGTTTTGTAAACTAAGTATAATAAAGGTTAGAGAAAAAGTCAAATTCTTGATTATATTAGTAGTTCTTAGGAGGATGTTTAATTCTCAATTCTGTTTTTATTATACTTATGTATAGTGGGCTAAGTTATAATTGTAAATAAAGGTACATATTATGAATTAAAAGAAATCAGATTTATATTACACTACTAGTTCCTACTTTGATCTTATTTCTTCAATTCTGATTTTATAGTTCTTATATAAGTATCTAGTTAAGTTTGTTATTATAAACAAGTAGTGTAAAAGTTAAGTTTAAGTTTTGTTGTCATGAACAAGTATAAAATAAGTTAGAGGAAATCAATTTCGCAAACTTATTATTAAGTTCTAAATATATTAGTTTAATAGAGTTCATGAAAAGAAATTTAAAACAATAAGATTGGCTAATGTTAAGATTCAAAACACCATATCTTACATAGTTGGATAAGCTGGTTTTTACTTTAATATTATCAAGGACTTAGCACTAAAGTATTTCTATTATTCGATTAGGTCCCAATTTCATAAGCGGAACGTTTTAAGTAGTCAGCGAAGATTCTCCGTTACAAGGTACGTACGCGTACTAGCTCAATTAGATACGTTAGTATTATGTTAGGTTATGAATTATTTTATTGGAATCTAGAATCATGATAGGGAACTATGGTTGATTATGATTGATGAGATTGTTTGGTAACATGAAATCAATTGGGAATCTGTATGTATTTCCTTGTTGTATGACTTGTGAGTTGGAATGAATTATTATTGGTATGCGTAATTCTATCGTATCACAAGCATGAAATGGGAATTGGATTGAAATCCTATGATTTATTGTTGTAGCAAGGATGTTACAATAAGTTGCTTAAACTAAAGAATTGAGCAATGTATCTAAGAAGGAAAATTAAATTATTATATGCATAATGTTGTATGAATGAATATCACTAAGAAGGATCTTTGGCGATAAACTTGTAGTTGGAATCCCTACAAGTGATGAACAATGGGGGGAGTGTGAGACTTGTTCTACACTCCTACGCAGGCCTACTGTGACGACAGTAGTGTCCTTATAAATTTTGATAACTCAAGTAGGCGGAAGGTTCCGTACGATCTTGGGGGTATGCATACTAAGGTGATGGATGTGGAACGGAACGAAACCGTATTTACATTTCATCTAATAGACCAAGTTGTCTATTAAGGATTAAGTAGCCCGTATGATTCTAGAAAGATGACGGTGCCCGTTCGATGCCAAATAAATTGTAAAAACGGAATTTAATGTTTTTGTAGCATCATGTTTAGGAATGGTTTTTGTTATTCTGATTATGCATAGTGTATTATTTAACTGATTATGTATGTACTCAGCATAGCTGATTGTTTGTTGTTTGTGTTTGTTTGTTGACCTGTGATGAACCATTAATACTACAATGGGGAGCAGACTAGGTATGCTGGTGTTGCTGCATGAGGAAGGGCATACGGGGAATATTATTTAGTTTATAAACTTTTAAATGTTTTGTTGAACTTATAGAATTATCATAATCTACTTAGTTAATGGTTTAAATAAAAGGGGTCAATGATGATTCCCGAGTTGTAGTTTAAAGTAATTATTTTATTTCCGCTGCAATGTAGTTTTCATAATAAGGAGTCGTTAACGTTTTAATTTCAATAAGCCTTGCGTTTCACCGCGGCGGTAACACTCCCAAAGTCGATGCAACGTAGTTTAGACGTGTATGGATTTTGGGGGTGTTACATTCTGTTTGGTTTAATGTTGTGTTGGTCTATTTTTAATTTGTCTCAAATCGAGCTCGAGCCGAGCCGAGCTCCCGAGCCAAGCTCGAGCCTTGAGAGAAGCTCACAAGCTCGAGCCGAGCTTCACTTATCGAGCTCGTCGAGCTCACGAGCCGAGGCGAGCTAAACGATAAACGAGCCGAGCCGAACCCAATACAGTTCGGGCTCGGCTCGTGAACTAGGTCGTGCTAACGGGATTCAACCAAAATATAAAAGCACATTGTGTTATCCATTCAAGTTTGTTTCACTTTACGTGGTATATATATTTACGAACTCAATTCTATCTCGTGCAAAAGCTCTTACATTACATTATTTTAAAACAAATTTCATTGTAATAAGAGATGAAAATCCATGACTTTGTATAGAAGATATGGAGCTCCTACCAATGATTTAACATACCAATGACGCTCATTTACTCCTAAGAACTTATTAAAGTATTCTTCACAAGTTTTACATTATTACAAAATAATAGAAAGAATGAAAATAGCTTAACAATAATATTAGACTTAATATGATGTTTTTTATGCATATGAAATATAAATAAGATGACTCAGACCCTGTTTTTTGGACTTATTTTCAGTATAATTCAGTTCGGTTCAGCTCACTTCAGTTCAGTTTGCTCAATGTTGGTATTATTATTATTATTATTATTATTATTATTATTATTATTATTATTATTATTATTATTATTATTATTATTATTATTATTATTATTATTATTATTATTATTATTATTATTATTATAATTATCATCATCATCATCATCATCATCATCATCATCATCATCATCATCATCATCATCATCATCATCATCATCATCATCATCATCATCATCATCATCATCATCATCATCATCATCATCATCATCATCATCATCATTATTATTATTATTATTATTATTATTATTATTATTATTATTATTATTATTATTATTATTATTATTATTATTATTATTATTATTATTATTATTATTACTATTATTATTATTATCATCATTATTATTATTATCGTTATTGTTGTAGTCTAACATCTACGGCTCTTTCTGAGACACTTGGGCTTATCAGAGCCGTACACGTGTCACCTTAGTTAAAGAGAAGAAATGTCTTGCATCTTTGGGCTACACTCAGCAGAGTTAAAAGGTCTAGATTTCGGCCCGCGAAGTCGAGCCCGAAGAATGTAAGGTGGCCGCATGAGAGTGGTTGATAAACCCTCCCAAATCATGGCCTGCCACGTGTCATGATCTGATTCTTCAGCCAATCAAAAGCCACTATTCTAGGTCAGATTTTAAGGTTAGCTGTCATCTTGCTATCACTATAAATACCCCTGAAATCAGGAGAAAGGGAATTCAATTCAAACAGTGCAAAGTTACTCTGAAAAACTACTCTCTCACTTTCTCTCTCTAGAATTACTTTTCTCTTACAAACACCTGATATCTGACTTAAGCTTCGGAGGGGGAGCCACAACCCAAACCTCCAGGGTGGGTCCCTTTTTGCAGGTTCGAGAACGAAGCTCAGGCTTGGACTTGGTTGATTCAGACATTGTTGCACAAGTCTCCAAAGAAGAACATCTAAGGGATACTAGTTTACTTGCTCGACAAGAAAGCACCATCTGCAGCTTACTTGTTGGACAAGGGACAAAACATTTGGCGCCGTCTGTGGGGAGACGCAACGATGACTGATTGTCAGTCGTCCAACCTTGCCAGAAACCGAAGTCTTCAGGTTAATGTCGAAGACACAGTAGAACACGAGAGACCACCTCGAGGAAGGGATAGACCCCGTCTATCGTCCGAGTTCTTGGACCAAGCCAAGAACTTTGTCATTCAAGAGAATCTTGAACGTCCGGTGACTGCCGCCCATCAAGAGAACGCCTTGAACGATTTCCAGGCAAAGATGGCTGCAGTCGTCCAGGAGCAGATCAAGAGCAATATGCTGTTTTTCAGGCTTAACCCTGAGCCAGCTGTTAACAATCCACCTCCTCCTAGGGGACATTCCTAAGAGGATCGTCCAGGCCCTAGCCGACATGTTCGTCAGGAACCATCTAGGAGAACGGCAAGAGGAAAGCAACAAGAGGATAAGGATCAGCGAAGAAAGATGGACTGGAACCTGGTGGTAAGGACCCAGGACCATGTTCGTCCAAGTGGGCACCGAATGGAAACAGATGCTAGGGAATATCTAGAAGCAAAGAGAGCTGCTGCAATACAACGATCAGCCACAGGTTCTACATCATATCTAAGAGACCCTCCATTGAGGTTGACGTCCAGAGGGGAGGGACGAAGTTTAAGTCACTCTCTTGTTCATCCACGGCAGGAGAAGACGGTGGCTCAGCCCATGGTCTATAGGCGTCCATTGCCTGCAAACACATCGTCTGATCCAGTGTTAAAGGAATATCGTAAGGAGTACATACCCATTGAGGGACAGATGGGAGCCCTCCAGATTGACTGGCCCACTCCATTCTCGGCCAGGATAATGGAGACGCCCCCCTTCCCAAAGGTTAAACTCCCTACTATAGAACCTTTTGATGGAACAACAGATCCCGATGATCACTTATCTGCTTACAAACATCAGATGTACGTCCAAGGAGTAGATGATGCTACCTGGTGTAAGAACTTCCCAAAGAACTCGAAAGGAGTAGCTCGAAGTGGTTTAACAATCTTCCACCCAATTCAGTCAATAATTTCACGGAACTCAGTTTCTTATTCACTAGTCACTTTATTGCCAACAAGCAAGAACAAAAAACAAGCATGCACCTAGGCAAGGTCGTCCAGGGACCTAAGGAAGCTCTTAGAAGTTTCGTTAAGAGATTCAACCTAGAAGCCCTTCAGATCCAAGATCTTAACGCTGGAGTGGCCTTTGACGCCTTCATTAGGGGTCTAAGGCCAGGAAGTTTCAAATTTGATCTTGTTAAGAAGAAAATCTCCACTCTTGCTGAGGCCTTAAGGGAAGCCGAAGCCTTTATTCATGCCACCGAAGTATGTGCTGAGGCAAAGCCTACCGAGTCTAAGAAGCCTGAAGAGGTTGTTCAGCCAAAGAAGAACAACCCCAAGAAGGCCGAGACTTGGGCGATAACCTCCAACACCACTTCGTCTAGAAAAATCAAGAGAAAGGAGGCCGAGCGATCCTCATCTAATCCTATTGAATTTAACAAAGATCAATACTCCATTCTCATGGAGATTAAGGATCAGTATGAGTTGAAGGCCCCAGCTGAGATGAAAACCCCTTATAGAAACAGGGATAAGAGCAAGTATTGCCACTTCCACAAAGATTGCGGTCACGAAACTAATGAATGCAAGCACCTTAAAAAGGCTTTGGAGGAATTAGCCCGAAAGGGAAAGATGAACTCCTATATGCCCCAAGGGTGAAGGAAGTTTCATAGGAAAGATGATTGGCATACTAAGAAGAAGGAGAGTGCAAGCACAGACGAGGATGTTGTTCTCGTAATTTCTGGAGGGTTTGCTGCTGGAGGACCAACCAATAGAGGACACAAAAACTACCTTAGGGAGCTTGGCCAAGTTTTGTTAGCCGATCGGTACAAAGGCCGAGCCCTTTCCAAGGGTGGTAGTTAGTGAGCAAGATCGGGGCAGGTTGAGGACTCCCCATGATGATCCTTTGGTTGTAGAAATGAAAATAGCAAACTTGAGAGTAAGAAGAATTTCGATCGACACCGGAAGCTCGACGGACATCATCGGTCCGATCGCTTGTCCAGCATTAAAATTTGATGAAAAGAACTTGGTTCCCGTTCACCATCCTATCATAGGGTTTGGGGGAGGAGTCATCCACCCAATGGGAACTGTTACTTTGCCTGTTCGAGTGGGAGAAAAGGATGCCGCTAGAACTTTGTTTATCAAGTTCTTGGTAGTCCGAGATTTGACAGCCTATAATGTCATTCTTGGGCGACCAACTTTGAATCACGTCAAAGCCGTAATAGTTACCCACCTGATGTTGATGAAGTATGAGTGTGATGATGGCAAGATTGGCTCATTATATGGGGACCAGCAGGTGGCTAGGGAGTGTTATCTGACTACCCTCAAGCCGTCATCATGGAAGATATGCAATGAAGATCAGACGCATGTTGCTGGTGAAAGGAAAACGTCTGAAATAGAGAAGGATAAGACGAAGGTGGTTAGCGAGAGGAAAACGTCCGGAATAGTCAAGGACCACTTGGCCTCATTAAAGACGGCCATTGAGAGCCCTCAGACGCCCCTCGCTCCCTCAAGGAAGGCGTCTGAGCATCTTCCCAGCAAGAAGAGAAAATATGAAATCATCAAGGAAGAGCCTCCCTTGCCTGAAGAAGTGATGGCCATCATGGGACTGGCAATAGAGCGTCCAGAACCAGTCGAGGCCCCAGAAGACGTCTGTCTGGATGAGGCTCGTCCAGAACAAACCTTGAAAATTGGTTCTTCACTCTCTTTGGGCTTAAAAAGCCTCTTAATCAGCTTGCTGAAAGAATTTCAAGACGTGTTTGCCTATTGTGTTGAAGAAATGCCTGGAATTGATCCAGAAGTAGCCGTCCATCGGCTAAATGTTGATCCAAAATTAAAGACAGTCCGTCAGAAGAAAAGGCATTTGGGGCCGGCTAGAAATCAAGCGGTTGACCAAGAAGTTCAGAAGTTGTTGGAATCCAAGTTCATCAAGGAAACCTATTACCCAGACTGGATAGCTAATGTGGTCATGGTGCCAAAGCCCAATGGCACCTGGAGGATGTGTGTGGACAGTTTCCCCTTGCCTAAGTTGGATCGTCTGGTAGACTCTACAGCTGGTCATGCTTTGCTGAGCTTCATGGACGCTTATTCTGGCTTTCATCAAATCCCAATGTGGCCTGAGGATCAGGACAAGACGTCCTTCATCACTGAAAAAGGACTATATGGCTGGTTGAGAATGCCATTCGGCCTGCGCAATGCCCCGGCCACTTTTCAAAGATTGATCAATACGGTTTTTCAGCCACAATTGGGAAGAAATATGGAGGCATATATTGATGATATGATAGTCAAAAGTCGTCAAGAAGAAAATCATGTTGGTGATTTGAGAGAAACTTTTGAAACTCTCAGGAAATACAAGTTAAAGCTGAACCCCAGCAAATGTGTGTTTGGAGTTTTGTCGGGGAAGTTTTTAGGCTTCTTGGTGGATCAAAGGGGAATTGAAGCAAATCCCGAAAAGATACAAGCTATTTTAGACATGAAGTCTCCGTCAAAAGTAAAGGAAGTTCAGAGACTGACGGGTTGCTTGGCTGCCCTTGGACGTTTCTTGTCTAAGTCAGGCGACAAGTGCCATCACTTCTTCGCCACCATTAAGAAAAAAGCTAAGTTTGAGTGGACAAATGAGGCGGAGCAAGCACTACAGCAGGTCAAGGACCACCTTCGGCGCCTTCCTAGGTTGGTCGGCCGAGGGGGAGAAAGTCGTTTGTATATTTGGCGTTGTCCGCTCAAGCCGTGAGTGTCTTGTTCTCGGGCCGAAAGAGAATCCGTCCAAGTCCCAATATACTTCGTGAGTCACGTACTCAAAGACGCGGAAAATAGGTATACTCCCGTTGAGAAGTTTGGATTGGCCCTCGTCATGGCCAGTAGAAAGTTAAGGCCCTATTTCTTGGCGCACAGTATAATCGTCTACACTGATCAGCCTTTGAAGCAAGTTCTACCGAAGATGGAAGTCGCTGGACGAATGTTAAAATGGGCGGTGGAGCTTAACATGTTTGATATATCCTTTGAACCAAGGACGACCATTAAAGGGCAAGCCTTGGCAGACTTTATAGTCGAACTTACTCGGCCGACCATAGAGCCGATATCTCGATCCAAGAAGAGGAAGAAGGCATTGGACGCTCATGGTTGATGGCTCGTCCACAATCAATGGATGTGGCGCGAGAATCATTTGCCAATCTCCCGAAGGGAACAAGTGTGAATATGCATTAAGATTCCGGTTCGGAGCGTCCAATAACGAAGCCGAATATGAGGCACTCTTGGCGGAGGAATCAAAATGTGCAAAGCGGCTCGGCGCTGTTGAGATCGAGGCCAAATCGGACTCCCTCTTAGTGGTCAGCCAGGTTAATGGAGATTTTGAATGCAAAGAAGCCTCAATGGGCAAATACATGCAACTCATCAAAGATGAGATAGAGCCATTAAAACGATTTGTCCTCGACCAAGTACCAAGGTCAGAAAATCATCAAGCAGATGCTCTCTCGAAGTTGGCCAGCTCGGCTGAAGGTGATGTGCCAAGAACAGTATTTTGGGAAGTCAAACCCAAAAAGAGCATCGATCAAGAGCAAATTATGTTTCTCGGCCCGCGGGGCTCTGCGGATGGAGCCGATCATAGAATACAAGAAGACGGGACGATTGCCTTCGCATCCCGTAGAGGCCAAGTATGTGAAGGCTAGGGACAAGTGGTTTGAGCTATGGGACGAGACACTTTACAAGAAATCATTCAACCGGCCTCTCGCTCAAGTGCGTCACCGAGAGAAGATGGTTCTGGAGGTCCCGAAAGAACTCCATGAAGGAGCTTGTGCTTCTCACATTGGGGGAAGAGCCTTAGGGGAGAAGGCTTTAAGGACGGGGTACTACTGGCCAACCTTAAAGGAAGACGCTCTAGTCTATGCAAAGAAGTGTGACAGTTGTCAGAAGCATGGAAATGTGCATCAGAAGCCGTCCAACTACTTAACCCCCATCTTGTTCCCTTTACCCTTTGCCAAATGGGGCATGGATATCCTAGGACCTTTCCCAGTGGCCGCCGGACAAAAGAAGTTTGTGATCGTGGCCGTTGATTACTTCACTAAATGGATAGAGGCAGAGGCCATGCGAGGAATTACGACAAACGACGTCAAGGGCTTCATCTGGAAAAACATTATAACCCGTTTTGGCATACCACAGCCCATCGTCTTTGATAATGGCCCCCAATTTGAAACACCTAAACCGAAGGAGTGGTGCGCAGAAAGAGAAATAAAAGCACACTTTCGCCGTTGCCCACCCACAAGCAAATGGGCAGGTAGAGTCCTTCAACAAGATTCTATCAAATGGAATCAAAAAGAAGCTAGAAAACGCCAAGGGACAATGGGGTCAAGAGAGCTGCAGGTTGGTGTTATGGTCCATCGTAACAACCGCCAAGAACTCTACTCGGGGAGACGCCCTTCATGTTAGTCTACGGCACGTAAGCCGTCTTGGCCATTGAGATTGAAGAACCCACCCCGCGAGTTATGCTTTGTACTCGAAGACGCCAACCGGGCTGCGTTACGCACGGCTTTGGACCAAGTGCCGAAGTCGGGGCAATGCCTTGCTAAGAATGCAATTGTACAAACCGCGTATGGCTCGGGAGTTTAACAAAAGAGTTGTTAGACGACCACTCAAAGTAGGGGATCTCGTCCTTAGAAAGATGGAAGCGGTTGGACGAGCAAAAGAGTTAGGGAAGCTAACACCTAATTGGGAAGGACCTTACATGATTATCCAAGAACTGCGCAGTGGTACTTTTCGTCTTCAGGATCTGGATGGACGACCAGTACGCCGTACTTGGAATTCTGATAATTTGAAAAAGTATCACGTCTAATTCAATCCACCGTCGAATGTCTATGAGGTAGTTTGTAGCTAATCCAAAGTGCCGCGGCACAAATTAGAAAAAAGAATTGTATACATGCATCTTGGCATTCCGTCAAGCAAAATCCATATTATACAATTCCTACTTTCTTATTTCCTTATTTATTTTTACCAAGTTAACTCACTTTGGGGCATTAAATCAGTTACTCGTCTAAAAGTGACAGTAACTTGGATAAAAAAGGAAAAGCGTCACAATTACTCATTTTTATGCCGAACATCACTCCATCAAAGAGACCGGCCAAAGTATAGCACATACAAGGCCGTCAATCTGACAAAACCTCTAGTAAGAGTAACGTCAAAGTCTCTGAGAGAAAGCTGGCCTGAAATAAGTCCTTAGTAAAGGATACTTATCTTCACATGCACGGCCAGCTAAGTAGCCTAGACCCTAGTAAGGGATCACTACTTAATGACGAGTGTTGCTCCCTCAAGGAAGCCGGCTAAAACATGCGTTCAGCATATATAACAAGCCTGTCCGATAGTTTCAGCAGGCTCGGCCAAAGTAGGCCGCTTTCCTTCTTGGTCTTCGGCTCGCCCACCATGTACGGTTGAACTAAGCCCAAGAAGGGGGGGAATGATAGAAGCCTAAAAGACGAGCTCAGGAGAACAAGGTCGTCCAAAACAAGTGTTTCAATCATATTATGCAGATCGTCTACGATGTTCAAGACGAGTCAACTTTTGTACTTAGAAACAATTCAAAGTTAATGTGATAGTCAAATGGGAATTGATGAAAATAAGAGGCAAGCAAGGGGCAAAAGTCTTTCATATATATCATGAGTAAATTTACAAAATGTGATTACTGAAAGCTACAACAGCAGATAACTAAAGAAACTAGAAAAATAAACCTAAAACTAGGCTTCGTCTTCAGCATGAGTTTCTTGGTTGTCCTCGGGCTCCTCATCTTCGGCTGAAGCCTCGTCGCCTGACTCTATAAACTCCGGAGGATCCTCAGCGCAGACCATGGCCCTATGGACACTCTGTTGGTATTCCAGGCGACGGACAAAGCTCGGGACCTCCTCGGCTTCGGCCCAAGATTTCGAAGGCCTTGACGGCCCAACCTTTGGACGTTTCTACAACATGTTCGAGGCCCTTTTTGGCATCGTCAAAGGTTTGGGAAACCGTCTTTTCCAAACGAGCGTTTCTCGCCCTTAGAAGAATATTCTCCCTTCTCACTGAAAGCAATGCAAGAAGGGCGGCGTCTCTCACCCTTAAGATCTCAGAGAGAGTGTTGATGATCATCTTCGGATGGTCTCTCTCCTTATACCGATCATTGATGGTAACAAGATATTTCTTGTTCTTGGATTCAAGTTCTCGCCGACCTTTTCTCCAATGCATCGAGTGACTGACGATGGAGAGTATTCGCCATCTCAATGTCGTGAATGGCCTTGTCGCCGGCCGTTGTAGCAAGATGGACGAGGTGCTTGTTCTCTTTTCTGAGCTCCCTCGCCCATTCTTCGGTTAGCATCTTTGCGAGCCGTAAGCCGGAACAATGAAAACAAACCAAGTTATTAGACGAGTGAAAGAACCAAAATTTGTATCAAGTATAAAATAAAGCGAGGCTAAAAGCAATACCTACGAAGTAGTCGAGACATGTAGCCCACATGCCCAAGAGACGCCCCCCTTAATCCCTTAATGTAGGATTCGGGGTAGCACTTGAAGAGCTCCTGCTTAAGTCGCTCCTTCTCCAGCCTTCAACATTTTGGCGAAAGCAGAGAAGACTCCTCGTCCGAATCGGCGAGGGGAGGAGTTGGGGGAATAGCGGGGCCTTTGCCCTTATCCGAAAGAGAGGGGAGAGTCGTTATCTTGATAGGAATGACGATGGATTGTCTATTGGACGGACTCATGGACAGTTCACCGACCCGCACCGTCCTAACTATATTGGGGTAATACGACTCACCGGGACGAAATAGATGCCGTCCTAACAGCCTAAGGGCATCTCGTGGCACCCGCCTTAGCCACCGAGCCGCTGAACCCCGGATAGTTCTCGGCCGCGGCTCCAGATTCGGTGCAACTAGAGCCAAGGCGGACTCCGGTTTGACCTCGGTAGAGTCGCCGGCAACACGCCGAGCGGAACGGCCCGCATGAGCACCCTCTCCCTCCTCGCTCGGGCAACAGCCGAAGGCACCTTTTTAGGAACCTTGGCTGAGGGGGGAGGCATACTTCTCTCCCCAACCTCGCCAAGTGGAGTCGTCTTATCTCGCCTTCTTCCTTGTGAAGCCCTTAGGCTTCTTCGCCGAAAGGCCGGGCCACTGCCGTAGTTGGCCTCTTTTTGGACGAGGACGATTTCCCGGGTGGAAGTTTGTTGGTAGGAGCATTTTTCTGAAAAGAGTAAACCAGTCGTCAAATTAGTCGACCTAGGAACAAAAGTTATAACTGCTATTACAAAGACTTCGTCTGAAAGAAGAAATGAAAGATGATTTGCAAATATGCAGACGAGTATGTCCCCAAGAAGGTGACCGTTCAAATATAGAAGTTCTATGGAAGACTCTCGTCCAAAAAAATTGTGTAACTCCAGACGAGAAGGGCGCCAAGAAGGTGCCCGTCCAAGTCTGGACGTTCGCATACTTTTGGTGGCCCTCGTCCAAAAAAGTGTGCAACTCCAGACGAGAAGGGCGCCAAGAAGGTGCCCTTCCAAGTCTGGACGTTCGCATACTTTTGGTGGCCCTCGTCCAAAAAATTGTGCAACTCCAGACGAGTAGGGCACCAAGAAGGTGCACGTCTAAGTCTGGACGTTCTCGTACTTTTGGTGGCCCTCGTCCGAAAATTGGGTGCCAATTTCGGACGAGTATGGCACCAAGAAGGTGACCGTCCAAGTCTGGACGACCTCCTTCTTTGGGTGACCCTCGTCCGAAAATTGGATGCCAATTTCGGACGAGTATGGCGCCAAGAGGGTGACCGTCCAAGTCTGGACGCTCTCCTTCCTTGGGCGACCCTCGTCCGAAAAATTGGATGCCAACTTCGGACGAGTATAGCGCCAAGAAGGTGACCGTCCAAGTCTGGACGATCTCCTTCTTTGGGCGACCTTCGTCCGAAAAATTGGATGCCAACTTCGGACTAGAATGGCGCCAAGAAGGTGACCGTCCAAGTCTGGATGATCTCCTTCTTTGGGCGACCCTCGTCCGAAAAATTGGATGCCAACCTCGGACGAGTATGGCGCCATGAAGGTGACCGTCCAAGTCTGGACGCTCTCCTTCCTTGGGCGACCCTCGTCCGAAAATTGTATGCCAACTTCGGACGAGTTTGGCACCAAGAAGGTGACCATCCAAGTCTGGACGTTCTCCTTCTTTGGGTGACCCTCGTCCAAAAATTGGATGACAATTTCGGACGAGCACATATGATCCTCGGCAAAAAAAAAAAAAAAAAAAAAAATTATTATTACCAATGTTTCTGCCCTCTTCTCAAGCTCTGCTCTTTGCAAACTCCTTCCAAAGGTTGGCGGTAAATTGGGACATGCTAATCTCCCCCGTCCAAGATGCTTCGAGGCGTTGTCTGGCCGAGTCTGCAAAGGACAAAAATGTGTTCATCAAATGGACTATAGACGAAGAGTTTTAGTTGGATGATTTTTAATATATACCTTTATCATCGGCCAACCTCAACCTCGGCAAAGAACCAAGAAGTCGTCTTGGTAAAACATTTCCTTAAAAGGTATCCAGTTGGATGGCCCTTTAATGGAACGTCGGCCGGGCCTGGAGTACTCTTTTGTCCTGAAGTACTCCACAACTTCATCATCGAAATTGTCCTCCAATTCCAGCCAGGACTGCTTCCGTCCCGTATTCGTGACGGACCGGTTATGGAATCTATAGCTCTCAGTAGCCGAATCATTGGCCGCTTTTAAAAAGATGAAGTCGGCTTTCCATTCATGCATTTTCGAAGGTTTCCCCAAGCCGTAAGGAAGCCGTGGCGGTTGCAGATCATCGAGCCATGTCCCGTCCACGGCCCCGGGTACCTTGGCCGCATAGTGGATGTGGGTAAAGGCCTGAAGAGAAAGGGCTAGGCCGCGTAGCTCGCAGACGGCGATAAACGTCAGGACGTTGTGCCAAGCGTTAGGAGCCAGCTGATTATGGCCGATGTGGTAGTGCTGTAGCACTTGTTCTATGAAGTCATGGAGGGGAAACCTCAATCCAGCGTCTAAGGCTAGTTTATAGACCGCGAAATGGTTCTTAGGAGCGCTCAAGATCGTCGCGTCCTTGTTAGGAATGACAAAGGAAAAGCCCGGCATGGGCATGAAAGACGATAAGTAATTAGGGTCCGGTCCTAGTTTCTCTAACCACTTACGGTTGACCAAAATGAAACCCGGATCGAAAGGGGACCTAAACGTCTTCTAATCTCCGACGAGGTAGTAGAGGCCCCGTCGATTCTTCGGCAGCCTTCGGAATTGCTACCGTTATTGCCTTCGCCGATCTCTACCATTTCGGCGTCCCTACCCGGAAAGTACCGGTTTCGTGGATTTATTTCGGAGTTTTTCGCCTCATGGTCAAAAGGATGCCTCGTCCAAAGACCGAGCACTTTGGACCTCTCTTGCCTCATCGGGCACCCGTCCAAGTGGATTCCTCCATATCCGAGCTATTTGACGGGATTATTGCTTTTCGTCTTAGACGGGCCGTTTGCTTGACGCGCGCCGGATTACCCCGCAGGTAAAGACCGGGTCGTCTCGACTTTCTCGGCCAAAACTATGAAAATATATATACTCGGCCGTAAGAGGCCCAACTCTAGAATGTGCCGAAGAAGAAGTATCGGTTCTAGGGTCAAGACAAGCTCTTGGTTGGCTAAGATTATTTGACGAAGATGATTCCATTTTATTGATTTTCTAAGAAAAAATAAAGAATAAAGAATGAAGAGTTCAAAGAAACGATACCGCTAAGAACATCCGGGCGATTCGGTGAAGAATGCTTCGAAGCCGGACGATCTATCTCTCTCTCTCTCTAGAAAATTCTCGAGTTTCTCTCTCTCTAGACAAATTTGTTCGAAGTGCTAAATGATTCAATGTCTTTGCTCCAAGGGTATTTATAGAGGAATGAGAAACTTGTGGAACCGGTCAAGAATGACCGAAAAAATAATACAACGGTCGAATATGACCGGTAGAACCCAGAAGAAGGCGCACCACTTTACCTGGATTTGAACTACCTTGAGGGTAAAAGGGCCTTAACCGTCGGATGGGCCAACAAGTAAAAGCCCTTTTAGGGGCAAATGTTGTAGTCTAACATCTACGGCTCTTTCGAGACACTTGGGCTTATCGAGCCGTACACGTGTCACCTTAGTTAAAGAGAAGAAATGTCTTGCATCTTTGGGCTACACTCAGCCAGAGTTAAAAGGTCTAGATTCGGCCCGAAAAGTCGAGCCCAAGAATGTAAGGTGGCTGCATGAGAGTGGTTGATAAACCCTCCCAAATCATGGCCTGCCACGTGTCATGATCTGATTCTTCAGCCAATCAAAAGCCACTATTCTAGGTCAGATTTTAAGGTTAGCTGTCATCTTGCTATCACTATAAATACCCCTGAAATCAGGAGAAAGGGAATTCAATTCAAACAGTGCAAAGTTACTCTGAAAAACTACTCTCTCACTTTCTCTCTCTAGAATTACTTTTCTCTTACAAACACCTGATATCTGACTTAAGCTTCGGAGGGGGAGCCACAACCCAAACCTCCAGGGTGGGTCCCTTTTTGCAGGTTCGGGAACGAAGCTCAGGCTTGGACTTGGTTGATTCAGACATTGTTGCACAAGTCTCCAAAGAAGAACATCTAAGGGATACTAGTTTACTTGCTCGACAAGAAAGCACCATCTGCAGCTTACTTGTTGGACAAGGGACAAAACAGTTATTATCATTATTATTATCATTATTACTATTATTATTACTACTACTATTATTATTACTATTACTATTACTATTACTATTACTATTATTACTAGTACTACTATTATTATTACTAGTATTATTACTATTATTACAATTATTACTATTATTATTATTATTATTATTATTATTATTATTATTATTATTATTATTATTATTATTATTATTATTATTATTATTATTATTATTATTATTATTATTATTATTATTATTATTATTATTATTATTAGGGTTGATTGGCTAGAACAACACGAACTATAGCTCAAGTGCATTGAGCAGCACAATCTTTGATGGGTGCGGTCCGTAGCACGAACTTTAACTCGATGTGCAATGCATAGCATAAATGTGATCGGAGGTCGGAGATTCCGCTAGAAATCTAGAATCTTGAAGTTTTTATTCTTTTCTTTTTTCCCTTTTTTCCCTTTTTTCCCTCCTCTTTCTATTCTCTCTCCTCCCTAGCTACTTCAAACCCTTACCGTATCTCCTCCCCTGCTTCAAACCCCGCCTCCTCTCTCCTCCTCCAGACTGGTGCAGTGGTGTAATATTTCACAAATCTCTTAACGCGAAACAAGAGCAATCATCCTCATTGCAGATCTCACCGCAATCACACCCAACAGTGTCAAAATCAAATTGGGGATTGTAGGAGGGGCCCCCAAAATTAGAGGAGGAAATTGTGGGGGAGGCAAGAAGGTAGGAAATTTGATCTTGTCGTTTCCATACTAGCTACTTTTCGAGATCGAGATGAGTGAATTGATCCAAAACCCAATTCTAAGCAAATGAAAAATGGATGTTGAGAGAGAAGAAGAAGAAGAAGAAGAAGAAGAAGAAGAAGAAGAAGAAGAAGAAGAAGAAGAAGAAGAAGAAGAAGAAGAAGAAGAAGAAGAAGAAGAAGAAGAAGAAGAAGAAGAAGAAGAGAAAAAAGAAGGAAAAAAAGAAGAGGAAATAAAAGGGAAAAAATTATAAAATATTCAAGATTCTAGAACTCCGACAGAATCTCCGATCTCCGATCACATATATGCTATACATTGCACCTCGAGTTAAAGTTCGTGCTACGGACTGCACCCGTCAAAGGTTGTGTTGCTCAGTGCACTTGAGCTATAGTTCGTGCTGTTCTAGCCAATTAACCCTTATTATTATTATTATATTTATTATTATTATTATTATTATTATTATTATTATTATTATTATTATTATTATTATTATTATTTATTAACAGTAGTAGTAGTTTAGTTTAGTTCAACTCGTTTCGGTTCAGTTTCTCCCAGTACAAAAGAACAGGGCCTTGATCCTTTTTTGCTAATATAATCAGGAACAGAGAAACCAAGGCCGTCATGTGTTGCTCCTATCCCTCCCAAAATGTTTTTAAGAGGTCTCAAACTCTTGATTTCTAGATGTACAAGTCATTATCTAACCATCAACCTACAACTTATACTTATGACGATATGCCAGGTAGTCCCCAACTCGAACAATTAAAAATCCTTTGTACTTATCGATGAATTAATTTTAGCTAAAAAACATTCCTATAAATTAAATCAATACTTAACCAAAAGAAAACATAGGCCGAAGGGGGTAAAAATGCCCAGAAAAGTCGCACAAAAACAAATGGACTCAATACTTTTCATCATACGACAAGTTAAGAGATCAATATAAAGTATGAAAAGATAACTTCATGGTACAAGTTTAGAAATATAAAATATACAAAGCCTTAATTCCAAAATATTGTTGGCATATGAAAACTGAAAAGAGAATACATTCGACACGAGCGAAAAGATAGGGGGACATCAACCATAATTTTTTTTTCTATAGTCCCCACTCCCTAGACCATCAAGCAAATAAAACTGAAAAAAACTCAGAAGCTCAGAGAAATTAAAGAGACAATGTGATCACATCGATATGTGATCAGTGTGATAGGATATAAAATCAATTAAAGTTGTGGCAACTGAATACATCCCGATTTATACAAAAGCTAAATGATGCTTCGTCAAGAGTATTTATGACAATTGCCATATCATTGGTTAAGCTTTCCTTTCGTATTTTGAGGACTGCACATCCACAATCTTTAAGAGAAGTCAATTTTCCCAACGCGCTGCAGCACTCGGGCGCGCCGATATCTGATTTGCAACTGGTCAAGACATTTTGTGCCAATTTAGCACATTCTTTATCACTTAAGAAATGAAATGTGTCGTACAATTCTTAGCCCTCTCTCTCTCTAAAACTCTCTCTACCTCAAGAAAACCCTAAGTAGCTTACAGCCGCCCAGAGCAGGTCGTTGGCTACCGGCCTGAGCTTGCGCGGCTCACCCGGTTGTCGGCGACCTGCTCTACCACTGAAGTCGAGTTTGTTTAGTATCTTTTCAGTTAGTTTGAAGTTACAATTCACCGGTCGAGACGAAGAACGGTGCTGCTCAGCGTGTTCTCGCCTAGCTTTTCGTGGTTTCCTCGGCAGAGAAGAAGACGGAGGAGTCTTTGCGCCTTATCTCGTGCTTCCCGCGAGCTCTTGGGTCCCACCGAGTTTCTTTTTGGAGTTTTCGGTCAGTTCACCGCGTCGTAGTAAGGAGGAACAACTCAGATCTAGTGTTACTTCCTCGGGCAGCCTCTCTCCAAAGCTTTTCCGGACGCCGCCGTCGATAATCTCGTCGGTAAAAGGTAAAGTTCAGGGTTAGGGTTTCTTGTTTGGGTTAGGAAGTGCTAAATTCGAGGTTGTCGGGTCTATTTTGATAAGGAATTGTCTACCTTTTACTGGAGCTAACCTTGTCGCTGCCGTCTTGCGGTTTCGGAGTCACCCCGATCTTGACGGTAAAGGTAATGATTAGGTTAGGATTTCTATTTTGGTATTAGGTTTGACGATTTACTTGAATTTCCCCCTGCGTTTGTTTTGTTTAGTGGTGCTTAGTTTTGCTTGTTAGTTGTTTGTCTAATAATGTTTCTTCGCTTGTTTTTACTCGTTGGGTAGTGTTGGTTTGGCTTCTCTTTAGTGAGGTTGGATGTTATCAGGTTGTTTTAAGTGTTAGATTGTGGTTTACAAAGTTATGCTATGTGTGGGATAGTTTAGTTTGGATGCTTGTTGATGTAAAACAGTTGGAGTTATGGAATAGGAGCCTTCTGCTTGGTGTTGTCTGCTCCTTTAGTGGATGGAGTTCGAAGTTTGGAGGACATGTGTTTGTGGGTCAGGAGGACCCCATTTTCTTCATTAGAAATTTTGAAGTTTACATTCTGGGTAGTATGTCAAGGAAAAGAGATTTGAGTGGGAGGGGGTGTGGGTGTTCTTGGGTCAGGGTTCTCAGGTTGTGTCTGAGATTAACTTATGTTAATTCTCAATTTCGGTTAGCAATGTCATTCATTGCTTTAAAAAAATCTTATCTTAACGCTGCTCCTCATATTTTGGGGGTTCATGGCATGCTTATCAAGTCACTTTTAGTGACTGTTGTTGCTTGTGAGCAATTCACAAGTATGGTGTCTTGGACTCGTATTACTACCCTTCTATGTCTCTCCTTGTTCTTAAAATTTCCCAGGTTTTCATATGTCCTCAGTTTTTATGATCCCAACTGGCACTCAATCATCTTAAATGAAAGTACTACCGATGGCTCTAACAAGTGTGGATGTTGCAAACAGAGTCATCTCGACAACCAAAGGTCCAACGGAGAAGTGTATCTTACCCATGTAATGTCTTGTAATTTGTTTTTCATTTCGCTTCTAAGTGTTGTAAGGGTCCCTAATGACCCATGTTGTGTGTAAACTCTCTTTTATTTATGCAAATTAAGCCGATGTCAAAAAAAAAAAAAAAAAGAAATCAGAAATGGTTTTCTCACTCTGAACAGCACAATAACTTGGTTGGATTTGGACAACAATAACAATAATCATCATCATCATCATCATAATGTTGATGATGGAGGATGAACTTGTCCCAGCATTCCTCATCATCTTCACCGAGAACAATAGAATTTTAGCAGTAGTAATAATGTACTACAGTTAAGCTAAGCTAGCTACTGTATGTTGTTATATGTGATGTATCACAGTACCAGATAGAATAGAATGTATGTTTGTTTATACTTCAAACTTAATTTCATACTCTTTATAGAAGTATATATAGAGAAAGATATAACCGCCCCCTTTTATTAACCCCCTCTTATTTAGTTATTTGTGCATGAACATGATAGGAGCCTGTTCTCTTCGGCATAAAACAACTGAACTGAACTGAACTGAACTGAACTGAACTGAATTGAATTAAATTATAGCTAATTAATAGTAATGATTATCATTTAGGAACTGAACTGAACTGAACTGAACTGAACTGAAAATAAGCTGGGGAGAACAGGCCCTAAGTGGGACGTACGACATTGAAAATATGTTTATTTTTGATATAAAAGCATAACAGTCTGTCAAAGATTCGAACTATACTATGACTATATCGGCCCGTTTGGGTAGTGGTCATAAATAGTGGTAATGGTAATGGAATTTAGTGTAAATTTGTAAAAAAGTTCTCATGTCAATGACCATGGGAATGAAACTTTATCACAAAACATGAGTTTCCCTTTATAAATTTCCATTACCACCCAATACCACCTTCCCAAGTGGTAATGGATAGTAATGAGATTTTAGGAAGAAAATGGATATCTTGGGATGGAGTAGCATTACCATAGGTAATGACATTGGATTTCTAGTACAAATTTACACTATAACGCATTACCATTCCCACCATTTATTGTATCTTACCAAACGGGCCGTATGAGTAGTAGGAGTGTAGGACGCCACTGTAGTCTGTATATATATAAATCTATAATCCTTTCAAAAAAAAAAATCAAAAGAACGCCACTATAATTGTCCCTCATATATTTATACTTTACTGGAATATGTTGATATCTTACGGGAAAACCCAATTGTAAGTTGTGATTTGTCCCATCTTAGAAACAAAATGAAAGGATGATCAAGATTTATATATATATACTTCATCCGTTCCATAATAAGTGAAACACTTACTATTTTAGAACGTTTCAAAATAAGTGAAACATACCTTAAATGGAAAAAAAAGTGACAAAATGACAAGAATACCCATCACAAATTTGTGTGGTTTGCTGTTCTCTCTCCTCCTTTTGATAATGAAAAGGGTATTTTATGACTTTTTGACTTTTGAAAGTGATGTTTATTAAATCTTGTGCCCAATCCCTATATTTCACTTATTATGGAACGGAGGAAGTATAAGTTTAGGGCTAACCACTCGAGATGGAAGTATGGAACCTCCTTTGTACTTATTTAATAGGTGAGGCTCATGTCATATTTCATAATATAATAATATCTCCCCTGGCCACTAATCCTAAGCATAAAGCTCCAGTGTAACATTGTTGCACTCCCTAGAAACATTTCCAAGTCTTTCACATCAAAAGCCAAAAGTTTTTGATACTTTTATGAATAAGTTAAGAAATCATGAAGTTTTTGATATTTTTACAAGTTAAGAAATCAAAATATATAGTATTTTTATCAATAATTTTTATGAACACCCAAAAAAAAAGTCTCACCACGTATCATAATTTTAAATTAACCTAAATATGTACTTTCAAGTTTTTAAGTTTGCAAAAGTAGTACTTCATTCCCCCGTTCTTTTTCTATTGCAACAATTGAGTTTACACGCTTGTCAATGCACAACTTTAAATTTTAATATTTTTAATTAATTTTTAGTAAAAATTATATAAATTTGATATTTTGAAAGTATATATCGAGACGAATCTAACAAGACCCCACATAACTAGCTATATTTTTCATTGCGTAAAAATCACAATATATAGTGAGATGCATGAATAGTGTAAAAATTCAATTGTTGCAATAGAAAAAGGAGGGAGGAAGTATGTCACACAATTGTGACATTTACATTTTAAGTGTAACAAGCATTTTGAAGTTTATAAGAATCATTATAGTTTTTTTATAGGCAAATAATGTTCTGTTCTTTTGGACTGAATAAATGGAAATTCATTTCATTTCATTTCAGTTCAGTTCAGACCATTTCAGTTCAGATCAGATCAGTTCAGTTCAGACTTATTCATTTCAGTTCAGACTTATTCATTTCAGTTCAGACTATAACTTATTAATTTTATTTTTATTTTTATTATTATTAAATTCCATACTCCATTCCCTTTCTAAAAGTGAAAAAGTCAAATATCAAAGATTTACTTTCATTTTTCCTATTTTATTTGAGGGTGTCAATAAATTTTATTACGATTTCCGTCACCTCTTTTCTGTTTCTTTCTGTCTAAGTTCCTTTGGAACTCGATGTTTTGCCAGCATTGCATTGCGGAAAATTTGCAACAATCGAACTATGGTTGTTTATTGACAAGCAAAGTGACATACTTGTAACTCGAAAAGAAAAAAAAAAAATAGAAGTGGGGTTAAGGAAAATAAATAATTGAGAGATGAATTTCGAGAGGGAGAGAGAAAATAGGTGATAGAATTGAAAAATAAAGGCTGATAAACAGACGCAAACAAATTAAGGAAAAATAAATAGAAGGCAATTCTTGAAATTAGTAAAGGTATGAAATTTAATTAAAATGTAGATTTTAAGGTATTAGTTTCTCCCTTTATTTTACTTGATATAGAGCTATTTGACACGTAATTTTGAAGTATAGTAAACAAGGTAAATATAAGTGAACTTATCTAAACTTATTGAATTTAAAACTTATTTTATAAGATAAAAAGAACACATCCTTAATTTAATTTATAGACATGTTATTGTTACGTCAAACGATGTTCTTTGGAGGTAACATAACTTAGAGTAATTGGACCTTAGATGAGTGAGTTATATTATCAGATTTATCACCCATCCACCCACATATCAAAATGCTTAGCGTGCATGCATTAGATTATTATGTAGAGTGAATGGAACCGGTCAAATAATCAAATACGTGTCTGCCACCTCTTTTCTCATTTAAAACTTTTGGGGTGATTGCTCAAATATTATATTTTTATTAGGATTACTTCATCCTAATTATTTTGATCATTTCCACGATAAAATAGCAAAGTCAGATATATCATACTTCTTGGTATAATCAAAGCCAGGCAGCCAGCAAAGACAGAAATTGACTGTAAGCAAGATTCTGATTTCTGCCACGATACTTTGAAACGTTTACGTAGTTCGGATGTTCTATCCCCACTATTTTGCATAAATATGAACTAATAAGAATACATGGTAAGAAAGGCATTCCTTGAAACTAATAAATGGCGGTTCTCTATTTACAAATTAATTTTGATTGTAGCCATTTTATTTTTATAAATAAATACTCCCTGAAGAGTACAGTGTTTACAAAAGTATTATATAATTTTATGTTTCTGGTCTTTTAGATAACCTCCATGTTAATGTGTACCCCTTTGATGTAGATAACAGTTTATAGAACGCCATTAGGTTATGATTTAGGGGATGATGCAACTAAAGAGAAAGATTCGTGTTTAAATACCCCCCAACCCCACATTTTCTTTCAAAATTTTTATATATACTCCATAACCCAATGTTAGATAAGGTCAAAAAAAAGAAACTCCAATAAGTATACTAAAATTTCAGAAGCTAATGATGTGGTTTATAGGAGTATTAACGTAACATTCCCGATCTACGTACAAATTCTTTACAGACGTATAGTGCGAAAACGTAAACACACTAAATTAGGAGTGTTACCACCACACTTAGACTACAAACCCAAAAGTAAGGCTAAGATTATTTCCTAATGAACTCCAAAAATTATTAGAGAACTATCAAAGTCATAAACTCATCAAAGATTAACTCAAATCAAACTCCTAAGTAGCTATTACAAACTTAATTAACCAAATTCAATCAAAACTAATTGTCTCTAAATTGAACTAATTTTATCAACTTTCTACTATTAAAATTTGACGTAAAACAATCGCTCAACACATATTGCACACCTGTAAAATAAATCCAAAGAGAAAAAACGCAAATCAGTGGAAATTGAGTAAGCACTACTTCACTCTGTAAAACATTTTCAAAAATCATTTTCTAATCTTGAAATTTAAAATCATTTTTGTGATTGATTTTTTTTAATGCAAACGTAGTATAGAATCACCCCCATTCATTAGTTTTGAGTTCATTAATTAAATTATTTAGAGGTAAATGAACAAAGATATTATAACACCACCACCAAGAACAACGTGGATACTAATCCACCACCCGATAATGTGTAACCACCAAAATAGGTATTAGAAGTGTGTATATCCCCCAGTGAGTGCTTTTGACTCAAAGGAGTAGAGTAAGCCTAAGATCGTGCTAAAATACTAATGGGCTTCAGCCAAAATATAAAAGCACATTATGTTATCCACCAATATATTCAACACCTTAGGAGATTATGTCTAAGATGTCTTACCATTCAAGTTTGTTTCACTTTACGTGATTTATATTTTACGAATTGAAATCTCTCTCGTGCAAAAGCTCTTACATTGTTCAAAAATAAATTTCATTGTAATAAGATATAGAACTCCTAACAATGATCTAAACATATCAATGACGCTCATTTACTCCTAAGAACTTATTAAAGTAATCTTCACAAGTTTTTACATTATTACAAAATAAAATAAAGAACGAAAATAGCTTAACAATAAGATTAGACTAAAATATGATTTTTCTATGCATATATAATATAAAATAAGATGACTTATTACTTTTTTGCTAATACAATCAGGGAAAAAAAAACAAGGCACCGCTATGTGTCGCCCCATACCTCCCAAAATGTTTGTAGAGGTCTCAAACTCTTGATTTCTAAATGTACAAGCCATTTTTAACCATCAAGCTACAAGTTCTACTTGTGACAAAATGCCAATCGCCAACTCAAACAATTATATCATAGAGTCTTATCAAATAACTCAGAGCATCGCCCGAGGCCAACAACTAATTTGTAGGTAATAATATAAACTGTGAGATATTATTATTTAAGTAGCTAGGTTAGTTTTGAACTTATATTAGTAAAATGACCCCCTTAAAGGCTTAAATTGATTGTTAGTTTATTAATATTAAGTTTGGGGTTACTTTCAAGAAGTGGTATACGATGATCACGAGGTTATATGACATAAAATGCAATTTTAAAAAAGAAAAATAAATAGATACTTCTTTAATTCGTTTCAAAATGCTTGCTACACTTAAAATTGAAAAATCACAATACTTGTACATACTACCTTAAAACTTAAAAGTACATACTTCCTCCGTTCTTTTATTATTACAACATTTCCCTTATTTGGAAGTTCCATATGAATTGCAACATTACAAAATTTGACTATGTTTTCTCTCTATCTCTCTCCTTATCACATGGGTCCCTTTTTCATCTCTCTCTGTCTTTCTCATCTACTTAAAAAATATACAACCCCTACATGTTGTAATCATTAAAGAACGGAGGAAGTATCTAGCTTAATTTAATATTATGATATGTGGTGGGGACCATGTTTTTTGGTGTTATAAGGGGATTTACTTGTAATTTTTGTGGTCCCCTTTTTTTTTCTTAAACACAAATTCTCATATGTGGTCGGCCACAGCTATAACCTTCCGTGTGACTGGCCCGTATAACAAGCCTATGCGCTGATTCTTCTTCTACTTCACTCGTTTGGGTTTAGCGGCCCATATAACATTTGCCCGTCATTTCCCATGCATTGACTGCGAGATGACCTTTTCTTCTCTCCATTTTCAATCTTCTTCTTACTCACAACCGCCAAACACACCCTTTAAGAAAACCCACCATGAACAGACAAAAATAAGCTTCAGCATCACCTTATATTAGGATATGGGAATTCTTCCATTTTCCATAAAGGAGTTGAAAGAAACCAAAGTTTCATGTTCAGTTTTGAATTAGAGACGTTAAAAAAAAGGAAAAATATTAACGTTGATTATAACCCCGAGCCTTCCAAGCTAATGATGCGGGTTCGATTCCCGCACTCTACGAAGAAAAATGGAGAAGAAGAAGAAGCAACAAATTTCTCCAACTCAACTTCTGCAACTCGTAGAAACCCATCTTCGTCTTCACAATTACTCTTTATGCCATCAATACGCCCTTGAATCGTCTCAACACACCATCACCCAAATTCTCTCTTTAACCATCACCATGCTTCCTGTACTTAGGCGTTGCCTATTTCCCCTTTATTGACTCGGCCTTGAAGTCTTTCTTCATTTAGACTTGTCAAGGCCTTGTTTGCAAGATGAAATATGCAATTGATTATGAATGAATCGAATCGAATTATCAAAAAGAAAAATGATGAAGTGTATAATGAATAAATCATAATTATATGAGTAACCTCATTTATTGTTTACAGTAACCTAGCTCGTTCAATCATATGAGTAACATGATTTATACATACGACGACTCCTCTTAATTGTACGATTCGTACCCCCAATTTTTCACAAAAGTAACTGCATTTATTCATATGAGTAATCCTATTTGTTCATAATTAGAGGAAACCAATTAAATGCATTTATTTATAAGAGTATTGTTCATAAAAGATAACCCCCATTTATTAATAAGAGTAATCCCATTCGTTTATAAGATTAACCTCATTTAATCATATGACGACCCTATTTAATCATACGAGTAACCCCAATTGTTCATACGAGTAACCTCATTCATTCATAAGAGTAAACTGATTAGTATTCCCTTTAGTTATAAAAATTAACCACATTTGTTTATAAGAGTAACACCTTTGTATTGTTAAGAGTAACCACATATTCATACAAGTAACTCCATTTGTTCACAAGAATAACTCCATTTGTTCTAAGGGTTTGTGCGCAAGGGTCAATTTCAAAAGGCCATATATCACAACGTACTCAATATCTTGGAAAGATTCAAGTTGGATATGAAAATTTGGCTCGGTAGCTTTCCAACGCCTGGTCAAAAGCTCGATTTCGATTAGAAACGAGTGAGATATGACCTTTTGAAAATGAGCTGACTGGTTGATATGCGCGCGCGGCCACACCTATATTATTGGCCGGCCGTACGCAAGATGCTCTATTTTGTAAAAATGTGCCTTTTTTTTTCCTCTGTAGCAAGTAAATGAAAATGGAGGAAGTGTAAGCTGTGTAGAGATGATCATATATGCTATGAGCTTGGCACAACATTTTTCTGTGATTGTTTTTGTAAGTAAGAAATTTGTATTATCAAGATATATTTATTAATTAGAGTCCAAATCCTTAAGTTCGAAGGGAAAACCTTCTAGGAAGGAGATCCTACACCCTGAGAACCAAAACTACTATGCCAACAGTAGGCCATTAGGCATGCTTAGGCGCAATAAGAGTTATTTTGGCATAATAGCCAACTTTTCAACTTGCCATATTCAATAGATCATTTTGCAAACACAATTGAGCAGTATTTGGTGGCTGATCACATGAAAGAAAAATTATCAAATGTCAACCAAAAACTGACAAAAAATAATTTATTTTTACAAGGTCTAAATGCCCCTCTTGCAGAGATAAATTTAAGGGACATTATTGCTTGATTCTCGTTTCTCGACTAATTTACAAAAAGTAACGAATTTTTTTTTTACAGGACAAAAAGTAAAGAATTTACAATAAGTTTATTATTGGTTATTATGAGTAATACTCTTGTTAATAGGAGGACAATAATTTATAACGGTTTTCTTAGTAGCTTCCGATGACGGAGCTCAATGGCCCTGCTGGCTAAGTGAGTCATTAGCCAACAACTGTATTATTAGCTAGTAAGTTCATGAGATATAATTTTAATGAATATAATATGAATAAGATGGAATTGAAATGAGTATAATATTTGTTAAATTAGTGGCATACGTGCTTAAACGTATTGTTGATTATGGTTAGAACGAAGTTGGAGGAATTCTTCAATCATATAAATTTATGCTGGATAAACTAGTAGCCAGTCAAGTCAAATTTTTGTTTTTAAAAAATAAACCTTATCTTATGTAGTACTAGAATCTTTGTTTTATAATTTCGTTATAAAATATGCATAACACTCCTTCCATTATCGTTAGCTACATCACTTCTGCAACCAAGCAAGCAACCCATTATAGAAGTATATTATTACAGGTTTTACTTAATACTATATATACATGTAAATTGCAATCCACCTACCTTAATTATCATCTTATTCTCCCTACACCAAGAAAACACATTATAATCCAAAGAAATAAAACATGGAGAATTCTCAGGGTAACCCTGTTAGCCCTAGACCCCCTAATCATGGTAATCTCATAACAATTTTAAGTATTGATGGGGGAGGCATTAGGGGAATAATCCCTGCAGTTATGCTAGAATTCCTTGAATCACAACTCCAGGTACGTACATAATTAAGAAATGGTGATATACGATTATCTATATATAGTACTCTTAGACTCTTAGTTAAATACTTAAATGGTTTGACGTTTGAAATCATGTTATTATGCATGCCTTACTATAATATTGCGTGTTGATACTCACAACAGATTATAGATGGTAAGGAAGCAAGGTTGGCTGATTATTTTGATGTTATTGCCGGAACGAGCACCGGTGGCCTCATAACTGCCATGTTAACCGCCCCTAACGACAAAACTCGGCCACTCTACGCCGCCAAGGAAATTACTCCTTTTTATCTTGAACAATGTCCAAAGATCTTCCCCCAACCAAGGTAAATAAATTAAATTTATCATCTATGTATATAAGGATTGGTAAATTAGAGAGGGTGAAAAACCCTTAAATTCTTGGAAAAATTAACGTTTTGGTTCCAATTATGGGCCATTGTCTCTTATAGGTCTCAACTATTGATTATTTTCTATAGGACGACCTAAGTATGAGTTGTTGTAATTTTAATAGGGCCTAACTTACTTATAATCATTTGCATAGGACCTAAATATGAATTCTTATGATTTTAATTTGCCCAGTTTGACCCTAAGTCCTAGAGAAAATAATCAGTAGTTTACGTTGTCCTTTCCCTACTACTGACGTAAGGTATCATTTCATTTGTTCCTTAAAACTCTTCTTATTAACTACTTCTATATTCTAAGCTACTCCCTCTTTCCCGTATAATATAGTGCTTGTTTCATTTTTGGCGGGTCAAAACTTTAAAATCTTTGACCAATATTCTCATTAATATATATAAAATAACATACTCATGTGGGATCTTGTTAGATTTGTCACAATGTGTAGTTTCATAATATTAACTTTTTATATTTTTTATTAATAAGAAATTGAAGATATCGAAAATCGTATAAAAAAGAAACAAACACTATTTTATGGAACGGGAGGAGTATTTGGAAATCTAAATATAAGAACAAGGAAGATTGTCAAGAACTACATTATAAAATCCAATTTTGCGATAAACTACTATATGAAAAAAATCTTGTGACTAAGTATCGTATATGAATTTTTTGTTGCAAAGAGGAACCACTCAACGAAATTTGGTTGAGTTGACCAATTTTTCCAATGATGACCATCACGTGGGAAGCATATGACCTCTTTTCCCCCAATTTTCTTCCTTTTCAATCTGTTTCAAGGATTTCACTAATCAATTAATCAAAATACCGAAAAAATCTCCATCGAAATTAAAATATATATATATACAGAGAAATGGGAGAGGAAAAGGATGAGATATGGGGAAAAAATTAATAGGTGCACGTGATGGTCAACGTCAAAAAAAATTAGTCATCCTACGTATTTTGTTGAGTGGTACCGTTTCAAAACAAAAAGATCATATAAGGTAGTTTGGCACAAGATTTAGTTTTCTTTATGAGATAGTTTTTCGCAAAAAGTGTAATTTCTAAGGTAGTTTCTTATAAATTTTCCTAAGAAAAAACATCAATATATAGGGTCTTATAAGATTTATCTTAATATTATTTTTTCACAGAAGTAGTTTTTACTAGCTACTACTCCTGCCTCCGATCCGTTCTTTTTTGTACTTCCTACTTTGACTTCTACCATCAAAGTTACAAAAAATTATCTGTATTTCTTCACTTATATATAAGTATTTTTTTATCATAATATCTTAATATTATTTTTTCATAGAAGCAGTTTTTACTAGCTACTACTCCTACCTCCGATCCGTTCTTTTTTGTATTTCCTACTTTGACTTCTATGGTCAAAGTTAAAAAAATTTGTCTGTATTTCTTCACTTATATATAAGAAATTTTTTATCATGTGAAATCTTGTTCAGATTGTTTCAATATATGTTTTTAATATATCAAGTTTTTTAATCTTTAGTAATGCATGATTAAATATATCAATAGTCAAAGGTATGTATTTGATACCATGTATATCAAAGTAGGAAAACAAAATAATGGTAGTACATAACACATAATCGAATATATTAATGACCAAAGGTGCGCATATGAGACCGTATTGAAAAAAGCAACCGGAAAAAATTTTAAGGAACGGAGGGAGGAGTTGCTTGGAGCACAAAATTTGGATGTTTGTGTGAACTATTACTAAATGAGCAACATGATTAGACTACCCTTTATCAAATAACATACTCTCTTAGTTCCTCTTTGTATTATTATCAGAAGATAAAAAAAAGTTCACCCTTTTTGAAATAGAAAGGATTTATGTGTGACTTTTAATTATATGTATTTATTTGAAATGGTAATGATAATGAGTGACATAGTGTTAATCGAAAGATACAACTCTACTAAAAAGTATAAAGTCATATTATCTTCTTAAGTATAAGAGGTTAAGTTAACTATTCTTAAATAGAGGAAGTAGTATTACGAAACTGATCGTGATTATTATTTGTGTTGGAGTTGTAGTGGGATATTTGGTTCAATAGGGACTCTAATGAAGCTGCTAAATGGGCCGAAATACGATGGAAAGTACCTTCGCAATCTAGTAAAAGGATTGCTCGGGGAAACAAGGTTGCATCAAGCGTTGACTAATGTGGTTATTCCAACTTTTGATATCAAGAATCTTCAGCCTGTTCTCTTTTCTACTTATATGGTATGTTGTTGAATTTCCACTTTATTGGAGTACATCCATAAATTAAACTCCTAACAGTTTTCCCTTGGTTATCTTATTCATCAGCAAATACGAGCATTTGAATAGCATTTATAGTAATTTGTTAAGCTAAAATAAGTACAGGAATCATAGTTATCACTTATTAGAACTACCTCCTTTAGAAGTATATACTTCCTCTATTTTTTGAGATGAAACATTTGCCTTTTTGATGAGTGGATTAAAATAATCATAAGTTGCATCTAAAAAAAACAGAGGTAGTATATGTCTTCTTTTAGGTTATATAGTGTTTGATCAATTTAAACGGTAACATGGTTCCTATATTGACTTTTCTTATACACATAATTTCACGTGTCATATAATAGAAAAAAAGATCATCCTCATCAGAATAATCTGAAATTTGATGATAATACATAGTTTTTGTATTGGTTTAGTAAATTCGTACTACTACATTGATAGATTAGAAAATTGATTAAGAAAACTAATCAATAATTAATGATAATAATGATCTAGGTCCCAGATGCTAAAGAATTGGACGTTTTGCTGTCAGACATATGCATAGGCACGTCTGCTGCTCCAACCTTCCTACCAGCGCATTATTTTGAAAACAAAGATGATCAGGGCAATGTCAAAGAATTCAACCTCATTGATGGTGGTATTGCTGCCAATAATCCTGTAAGATTATTTCTTCATCCATGTTTGGATTTTCTCTCCATCCCTAAATTTAATTTGATTAGGAATTAATCATTCTTAATAAGAATTATGAATCATCTATTAATTTATCTAATAAAAAGTAACTCAAACATCTGTTCGATATAATGTACTTACTTTTTATTAAATTTTAATTTTCAGACATATTCCAAATGTCGTCCTACAAAAGAATCTGCAAATCCATCTAAAAACTTCGTTGGGTACATTTAATAATGTATGTTCGAGTCAATCATTAAATTTCATATCAAGATAATTATACAAAGTAAGATGTTTCAATTTTTTACTTAGTCAATTAATTCTATTAATCCTAGTCAACTTACTATCAACTTCTTCCCAAAACAAAAAGGAAAAAAAATGCACTCACTGCGTACGTAACTTTATATATTTGGAGGTACTTAATAGGTCAATTTAGATTGATAATAGTAATTGAAAATTCGACTTATAAATACGGATATGTGATTTTTCAGACATGAAATGAAGTATGTCTTTATGTTCTGTTCATAAGGAGTCTTTGTATTATAGTCTTATCTGTAAAGTTGTTATGGTTTCCTGATATATATATATATATATATATGTATATATATACATATATGTATATATATATATATACATATATGTATATATATACATATATGTATATATATATATATATACATATATATATATATATATATATATATACATATATGTATATATATATATATATTCCCTAGTGTTTGATGAGAAAGATTAATGAGTTTTCCTATATTCACAAAACCTTAACAACTGCTACTAAAAATATAGGATAAAATTTCGTCAACATTACCCACTAATTAAATGTAATTTCACTGTATAAGTACAGTCATTAGTGGCAATAAGCGAAGTGACAAAACAAATAGTGAAGAGCAACCCGAATTTCTTCCCGATAAAGCCCACGGATCGTGAACGGTTGCTGGTGATATCGTTAGGGACTGGATCCGACAAGGTAGACCAGCTCTATAATGCTAAAAGCGCAGCAAAGTGGGGAATTATTTCATGGTTATTTGACGATGGTAATACTCCACTACTTGATGCTTTTAATCAATCAAAGGCTGATATGGTCGATTACCACAATTCTGTGGCCTTTCAAGCATATGGTTCTCTTGACAATTATCTTCGCATCCAAGTAAGTTATTATTATTCTACTGATTTGGATGTTTATGTACGTATATATATATATACTCCTTTTTAACGTTGGTAAGATAAGTGTTACCTCATTTTATATTCTAGTAATATATTTGATCTAGAGGTGATCAATATGGGCCCTATTCGTGGGTCCGACTCAGCCCGGCCCAAAAATGGGCGGGGTTTTGGGCACGAAATTTCGGCCCATGGTTTGGGTCTGGCCCGATTTTTGGGCAAAAACACGGGCCACGACCAACGCAAACATAGAAAAATTGGCTAAATTTTGTTCCGGCTCGAATTAGCGGGTTTTGGCGCGGGAATTTCGGCACAAAACTTTGGCCCGAAACGGGCCAATTTTTGTTGGCCAAAGTCCGGCCCATGATCACCTCTAATTTGATTTGAACATAAGTCTTATTTTATATCGTGACACTTGTAGTGGCTGATTAGATGGTTGTGCTTTTGTAGTAGTCTGGTAGAGACTTATTGTGGCCTAGTAATTTTGGTAGTACCTTGTAAGTTGTAATAATATTAGGACCTTAATCACCCTCTTGAATATCAAGAAAGATACTGTCATATGTAGGGATTTTAACATATCTAATTTGATGAGTATCTTCATAATATGTTTTTTTTTATGTATTTACAAGTATATATATATATAGTACTCGAAGGGAGGGGTCAGGGTGCAAGTTTAGAGTGAGGTCTAAATTGCAGCAGGAAACTGCAAACTTAACCTTTTATTAGTGCTTTAGTTTGGTTTTGAGATTATAAATAAATTGCAATTTGTGGTTTGGTTTTCTAGTTTGAAACCGAATCTCAATTGCAAGTCTACAACCGTATGAACCACTTTGAGGTTAATATATCAATAGATTTTGTTCAAAAAAATATAATATATTATTTCAAAAAGGTCCAAGAATATGTCTTTTAAGGGTGACCAAGAAAATCTGACCACAAGTTATATCTTTGTCTATTATGTGGTGATCATTTTTTTAAGATTTTGAGGTTTTTAATTAGGCCTTAATGATATAGATTTGTTAGACAAAAACATTTGCTTGATTAAGAAAGGAAATAAACGATAAGGCAAACGACCAACCAACTCATGCCTAACCTTTTAAATGTGGTGTGATTTAGCTCAACATTTAATATGCGGTTTGGTTTGATAAATTCTAGCGAGCATGCTTTATGTAAGCGGTTTTTCTTACATATGCACCTTGTGCATAAGTTTAGCTATTTGTTTTTTACTTTATTGAATAAAATTGATGAATATAATATAGTTAATTAAATATATTACTCTCATAAATCAAGCTACCCTAAGAATCTGTAAATGCAAATTATATTGCAGGATGATACACTAACAGGAGTATCAGCATCAGTCGATGCGGCAACCAAAGAGAATTTGGAAAATCTTGTCACATTTGGAAAGGCACTCTTGAAAAAGCCAGTATCCAGGATTAATTTCGATACGGGTAGATATCAACCTATCCCTAATGGTGGGACCAATGCGGAAGCCTTAATTAGGTACTTAATTTAAATAAATCATTCATAAAAGAATCACGCTCATTGTTTGTCAATAAAATGTTTATGTTTAATACTTACTTGTTTTCTAATACTTATAACATTTTACATACTTATATGAGACCCCGAGGGCCCGAGATGAGTGTATAGTAATTTATTGTATAATGGAGATAATTTTTTGCTTTAAATGAGTCACTTATATTCCCTCCGTCCCATAATATAGTGCTTACTTTTTTTTTGCACGGGAATTAAGGAGAGTGGAGGGAGTAGTAGAATCTCAAAAAAAAATTATTTAATAAAGTACTTTTGTCTTGGAACTACTCCCTTAGTTTTGTTTTCCTTTAAAAAAAATCAAAAAACAATAAATGTTCCTTGGAATTGTGTAAAGTAATAAATAGATGCACACATTTTAAAAGAAAAAGTAAGGTATTTTGGAGAATTTGGGTAAAGATTGAGGATATTTTAGTCCAAATAAATTGATAAAAATAGAATAAGCACAACATTTTGGGACACCCAAAAAGGAATGTAAGCACTATATTATGGGACGGAGGGAGTATATAAGTGACCCATATATGGTAAAAAGTTACCTGTAAGACGGGGTTAACTATTTGTCATAAATAAGTCACTTTACTTATATAGAAGTGACTCGTTTAATATTAAAAGTTACCCTTTATTTTAAATTGACCCATCTTGATTTGAAAAGTGACCCATTTAGGGTCTGTTCTCTTCGGCATAAAACAACTGAACTGAACTGAAGTGAACTGAACTGAATTGAACTGAACTGAACTGAACTGAATCAAATTATAACTAATTAATAGTAATGATAATAATTTAGGAACTGAACTGAACTGAATTGAACTGAACTGAACTGAATTGAACTGAACTGAATTGAACTGAACTAAACTGAACTGAAAATAAGCAAGGGAGAACATGCCCTTAGGCTTTTAAAGTAAATTGATTTGACAATAAATTTTTTATACACCTGGTGCACATAATACTAATTGTTTAAATTATTAAGGGTATGTTCGGCAAAAGTAGTTGTTAGCTGTAAGGTTTTAGCTGTGAGTTTGTGAGCTTTTAGATGTGGAGGTAGCTTCTAACTTATAGCTATGAAACTAGTTGTCTAAAGTGTTTGGTAGTAATAGTTGTTGACGAAATTTTAATGTGTAAATAATATTTAAATTAGGCAGCTTTTGATAAAAGCTACTCAAAAGCTAATAATCTTAGATTCCCAAAGCTACTCAAAAGCTAAAAGTTATATGAAAGCTACATCTAAAAGCTACTTTGAGGAATATTAAAAAAAAAAATTTCAAAAGCTAAAAGCTATCTTTAACTACTTAAAAACTACGTCAAAAGTTGCGTCGAACATGCCCTAACATTGACCATGTTATTCTAGCAAGATATAAAACAACAAATATACCAAGCAAGGCCTGGTCTAGTGGTAATTAGGGGTGTTCATTTCGGATATCCGATCTGATTCGGATCGGGAAAAATCCGATCCGAAAAAATCGGATATCCGAAAACTAAAAAATTGAATTTTTCAAAGGAAAAGTTCATAAAATAAGTTTGAGATCGGATCGGATCATCGGATATCCGGCCTTGAAAACAGATATTTCGGATCGGATATCCGAAAAATTACCTTGTTCCGGATATTTTTGGATACCCGGAAATAGAAATTTCCGATCTGAAAATTTTCAGATATCCAATCCGAAATATCCAAAAACTAAAATATCGGATCGGATATCCGAAAAACCGAATCGGATCGACCGCATCAGATATTTATGAAAAGCCCTAGTGGTAAAGGTTTAGCTTTACGACTTAAAGGTCATGAGATCAACCCCATTAGGGGTTCTTTGGAAGGGAGGTTCCCCTTATCATTCCCCCTCACTACCAAAGAGTCTAACCTGCAAAGCTGGTTGGGCATACCTGTGACTCTGCGAGATGTGTCATTTCAGTAGGATTATTCATCGTACCTACCTAAAAATTAAAAATAAAATAAATAAAACAAATATTAATATTATGAGACTCATCTTAAAGTATATCCTATAATATCAACATTTCAAAAAACTTTTACAAATAGATAAAGAGATATATTAAGAGTTAAAATTATGCAAATGCAAAAGTCAAATTACTCCTATTAAAAATTAGAGGTATATGATTTGAACTTTCAAAATAAGAAAATTATAAAATTATATCACGCTTTGTTACTACTGATTACATGTTTGTCCAATTTGACAGGTTTGCAAAAATCCTTTCCGAGGAAAAGAGCGAACGCGAACAATATCGGACAAACCGAAGTGACTAATATCACATTTTAGACCCATGTTTCATGGATACTAAGATTGTATATACTATATACTTCCTCCGTTCCAAAATAAGTGAAACAATTCTCTCATTTATGTGAGAGCTTTTTGACACAAGTGTTTCACTTATTTTGGAACGGAGGAAGTATATGTATACAATACATCATGATCTGGAAAAGAAATTTTATGCTCGATTTATCATTTATAAGTTTGTCAAACCATGTAGCTCTCACAAAATCTGTAATATTTAATGAATTTTAGTATGCGTAAATATGGCCTATGGGCGTGGCATATTTATCCATGTAACTCATTTATTTTTACAACCAAGTCATTGCATTGCAATCTGCGGAATTTCTCTTTTATTCAATAACCTAAAAATAGTTTGTGCATCAATTTCTCTCTATTTACTCTGTAAGTATTGGTTTGTTTTTCTTCATTGAACGATAACTACAGTGCCACTCCTATATATACAAGAGATCACTTTCTAAACATAGGGATAACTGTATAAGAAGATAAACTAACAGTTAGAACCTACCTAGGATCAATAAAAGGTGGAATAATTACATGAAAGTGAGAAATAATAAAGTGAGTTTCCTCCACCACGCTAACTCCTTTCCCTACTCCATGCTTTAATTCTCCCACACTATCAATCCCATTCATTCACTCCAGTAGCAGGTGCTAGTAATTCTTGATAGAATATAAAATATACTAGGATTATATTTTGTATTTGTATTTGGATATAGCTTGTAGAATAACAATCTACTCAAGTTAGGTTTCCTACTATTATTAGGATATCCTTTAGGTTGTAACCTATATAATATGATCAATGGAAACACTCCAATCAAGGAAGTTTACCCGAATCTAGCATGGTATCAGAGCTATACTAATCTTAAAGATTATATTTTTCTTCCATCCTACTTTCCTACCACTCGGCCACCTATTAAATTACCTTTTTATGAATAATCCAGTGTTACTAATTATACTGCTTTTGATATTATTCATGCTGATTTATGGACCTCTACTATTTGTAGTAGTTCAGGCAATAAATATGAAATTGTTCCTATCACTAGTGGAAAAAAGCTCATCCGATCCGATCAAAACCGGGCTTACAGATCCGATTTTGGTCCGGAGCGGCTGGCAAAAAACAATCGATCCGGTTGAAAACCGGATCAGTTACTTATTAACTGATCCGGTTTTCACGAAAACCGGACCAGTTACTAAATAAATTTATCCGATTTTCGTGAAAACCGGATCAGTTACTTAATAAACTGATCCGATTTTTGGTGAAAACCGGATCAGTTTGTTAAGTAACTGCTCAAGTTTTCACGAAAACCAGATCAGTTTGGTCACATATTAAATAAAAAAAAATTACAGTCACCCAATATTGACTTGAACGAAATTCACAAAATATCAACAATCCTCAGCCACATATAACGAAATTTAAGAGAAATCAACATATTATCAATAAGAAAAATCAGTTACAAACATTACAAAATAAAAATCACCAACACACAAATTCAACAAAAAACAAACGCACACACCAGACGGCGAAATTACAAACTAAAAAAAAAAATAACTAAATATAATAAAAAAGGAAAAATAAAAACTAAAAGTCGAAAAAAACTAAATCTGGAACCCTATCTTGAACGATGGCGATGACGAAGGATCTAGAATGTTCGTTGAGAGAGAAGAGACAACGACCGAGTGGGGTGGTTTTCCGGTCACGACGGAGTTCGTTTGTTGCAACCACGGGAGGCGATGACGAGAGGAGAGTTGGTAGGTTGCGACGACGAGAGAAGTTCCGACGAAGTCTTCGACGAGCAAGTGGGCTTGGTCTGACGAAGTCTTCGACGAGAGGAGATAGGCTTGTTCGTTTGTTGCTTGGTTGCGACTTGCGACGAGCAACGGAGTGTTAGGGTTTGCAGATGATGATGAGAGGAAAAAAAGGATGGTAGGTTGAGGAGAGAGAGTGGGGAGTGGCGTTATTAGGGTTTGCAGATGATGATGAGAGGAAAAGAGGGAGGGAAATGGGGGTGAGAGAGGGAAGTGTTAGGGTTTCTAAGAGGGGTGGGAATTGGGAGTTAGGTCATCGTGGAGGGGTATTTAAGGGGGAGGTGAGGGAGGTTGGGTCAGTTATTGGGCCCAGTGTTAGAGGGAAGTGGGGGTGAGAGAGGGAAGTGTTATTAGGCCCAGTGTTATTAGGTACATTTAAGGACGCGCGAATGGGCTTGAAAAATCGACAGTTTAACTGATCCGGTTGGGAGAACCGGATCAGTTAACAAAAACTAATCTGGTCCCCCTCCCAACCGGATCAGTGAATTGGCCCAATATTTTGCACCCAAAAAAATTGAATTTAGTGATCCGGTTTTGAGATAACCGGATCAGTTTCATTGTGACATTTAACGTTTTTTTTCCACTAGTGTATTGATGATTTTATTCATTATGTGTGGATTGTCCCCCTTGCCTACAAATCTCGAATTTATCAAGCCCTTATTGATTTCCATGCTTATGTTAGAACTGAATTTGAACTCCCCATCAATGCTTTTCAAAGTGATCACGGTCGTGAATTTGACAATCATCCATTGAAACAATTTTGCAAAACCAATGGCGTGGTCTTTCGATTTTCATTCCCTCACACCTCTTCCCAAAATGGCAAAATCGAAAGAATGATCCGTACTTTAAATACTCCCTCCGTCCCAAAATACTCTTGACACTTATCAAGGCACGTAGTTTTAGATGATAAGTTGTTTGGCTATCAATTGTTATTTTATTGAAAAGTAGATGTGATAGGAGTTAGTAGTTAGTAAAAGTAGTATTATTTCATTTTAAGGAGAGAGAATGTGGGTCATGGTTAGAGTTTGTATGTAATAGGAGTGGTATTATTTTATTTGAAGGAGAGATAGTGTGAGCCAATGTTTAAAAGGTAGAAGGATTAAAATAATAGTGGGTCATATCCAAAAATAGAAGTGTAAAGAGTATTCTGGGACAGATGAAAAAGGAAAGTGTAAAGAGTATTCTGGGACGGAGGGAGTAGTATTAGTCGCACCATGCTTCATCATGCCTCACTTCCATTGACTTTTTGGGATTATGCCCTTGAAACTACTATATATCTCCATAACATCTTGCCCACCAAGACTCTTCCCAAAATGACACCTATTCAGGCTTTGTTTCACAAAATTCCAACCTATGATCATCTAAGAGTATATGAGTGCTTGTGCTATCCTAATATGACATCCACTACCCCTCATAAACTCGCTCCAAGGTCTACTCCTTGAATTTTCTAGGTTATCCTAAAAACCATCGGGGTTATCGTTGTTTTGATCTCTCTAAAAATAAGCACATCGAATCTAGGCATATCACTTTTGTTGAAACCCAATTTCCCTATAAGAAATTAGCCCAGCCATCCTCCATGGCCCACGACTCTCCATCTCCCTTGTTCAATACATCCTTGCATCTGTGGCTTTTGGACAGCCCAATGCACATTCCCCCTGCACAGGCCCAACATGCCATTCTTCAGCCCAGGCCCAATGTGCCCCTTTTTAGCCCAAGGCCTCATGCCCCCAGCTACCCAGCAACATGTCGACGCCTCCACCCCTCTTGCTGGGCCTGCTTCTGCGCCAGTGGCTCACAGATCAGATGGGCATAACCTGAGTCCCGTGCGTGGAATCCCACCAGCCTCCCCTACCTTGCCATCTCCTCAGCAAGCACATAGCCCAGCATTGCGGTACACCCCACCGCACCAACACAACCCCCCAACTGCGTCCCCAACCCACTCCCTGACTTTCTCTCCTCGAATGACGACCCGATCCCGTCAAGGATTTCGCAAACCAAACCCCAAATATGTTATGCTTACTCCCATCCCACATGCACCTCTTTCTCGCTCCCCTATTCCAAAAAATCACAAAATTGCCTTGTCTGACTCTAGGTGTGTTTTTATTCGCCTACGTGGGATGAGCGCGTATTTGACTACATCATTGTAAAGGTTTTATTGAAAACGTTTTGAAGTCGCCGACAAGTCTTTAAAGAAAGACTCATAAACCTAATTGGATATTGGAAAACCATAAGGACAACTTAGGGACTTATCCAATGTATATTTCCCTGTCATGACTCCATTAATGGTCAATGAACCATAGATTGAATTCGGAGATGAGGGTACGAATAAGATGAGGAATCAAATTCGCCCATTGATGGCCTCTACTTCATATCAATTCATATCTATATTTATGCAAATAAATAACCACATAGTATATCAATGCAATCTAATAATTAATCTATGTTGGTTCATTAAACAATCAAAAGACTAATTTTTGGTGCCATATTATTTTGCAATCAAATTACTGGGTTCCTAACAGGTTTTCCAAATTATCTGAATTTAATGTAAGAACAGTTCTTTAGGTCTTTGATTAGCAATAATAATCATGTGAGGTGATGAAAGCATTAAAAAAATATAATCATGCATATGAACATATAATATAGAATAAAAGAAATATAAAACAGAAGGGAGATTAGAAAAGAATGTACAGTATAGCGTGAATTCTTTTAAGATCTACATTGTGACAAATAAATTGTTAGTAAAAAAGGAATTAAATTGGAATTGACCATCAAGAATTATACCTTTGTCACTTGGGTCTTATGCAACGATATTCAGGATGAGCAATATTGAAGCTTGAACTAAGAAATTCGAAGGTATGCATGTTTTAATATGTTTGGATGTATTTTAAATGTGTTTGAATATGAGTTTGAGTATATGAGAATATGTGTAGAAGTCGTAGGAAAGCATTGTGAAAAATCGTTCGAAGAAACGAGGTATTTATAGGCAAATGAAACCGAAAACGAATCGAAAAGAAAATAAAATTATGCGCCTGACGCACAGCTTTGCGCTTGACGCACAATCTGTGCGCCAGACGCACCACTTTGTGCCACACACACAGCTTTGCGTTACACGCACTTGCTTTTTGGCCTGTTTTTTTATTGTTTTAAGATTTTTTTATCCTTTGATAAAATCTAAAATCTATCATCTGAAATCCGAAATCAGCTATCTTTAGGAATAATAAAAATCTGATTTTTGAAATATCCTTTAAAATTAATTATCGGGAATAATTAACATTAAAATATTAAAAATGTAATTAATTATCAGGAATAACTAATTGGGCCTTTAAATTTGGGCTTGGATGTAATAAATAGACTTTATATTTTCGAAATGCTTTTGGGCTTAGCTTGTTGAATTGCTCTTCCTTTGGAACGGTCGAACGGACCAATTAGGACGACGATATGTTTCATCATTAGATACTCATGGGAGACACGATTTTGTGTCTACACTGACCCAAATTGGAATGCGGTTATGAATGCTGAATATAGTGCTTTAATTCAAACAGGGACTTGGGAGTTGGTTCCTAGGCCTACGGAGGATGAATATTGTGAATTGTATGTGGCTTTCTCGTCATAAAGAAAAATCTAATGGTGACCTTGAAAGGCACAAAGCTCGTTTAGTGTGTGATGGCAGGTCATATGAACAGGGTGTTCATTGTGATGAGACTTTTAGTCCGGTGGTTCACCCGGCTACTATTCGTACTGTATTGGGACTGACTATGGATCGCCAATGGTCTATTCATCAACTTGATGTAAGAATGCCTTTATACATGGTGATTTGCAAGAAACAATTTTTATGCATCAACCTCTCGGCTGTGTTGACAAACAATATCCTCATCATGGTTGTCATCTGCGCAAGGCTATGTATGGTCTCAATCATGCACCACGTGCTTGGTATCAGCATTTTGCTAACTTTCTTCTGCATATTGGTTTTATTGTTGCTCAAAGTGACACCTCTCTGTTCACTTATAAGCATGGTCATGACATGGCATATCTTCTCCTTTATGTTGATGATATTATTCTGTGCACCTCCTCTGATTCTATGCGGGATCGTCTCACTAGTACTCTTAAAACAGAATTCCCAATGTCTGATTTGGGTCCTCTTAATTATTTTTTGTGTATTTCTGTCACTCGTACTTCTTCATATATATATATATATATATATATATATATATATATATATGCTTCTATCTCAGCAGAAATATGCACAAGAAATATTGGAGCGTGCAGGCATGAGTTCATATAAGCCTGCTGCGACTCCTGTTGATACAAACTCAAAGCTCAGCGCAGACTCTAAGCCTCCTGTCTCTAATCCTACACATTATCGCAGTTTAGCTGGTGCTTTACAGTATCTTACATTCACTCGCCCTAGATATTGCTTACGCAGTTCAGCAGGTTTGCTTATTCATGCATGATCCTCGGGAGTCACATTATAATGCTTTGAAACGCATCATGCGCTACATACAGGGCACCATTGATCATGATTACATTTATATCCTCGCTTGCGCTTGATCACTTATATTGATGCGGATTGGGGTGGTTGTCAAGACACTCGTCGCTCTACTTCAGGTTATTGTTGTTTTCTTGGTGATAACTTAATTTCCTGGCAGTCTAAGAGACAACCCACCTTATCTAGATCTAGTGTCGAAGCTGAGTATCACGACGTCGCAAATGTTGTTGCAGAAACCTCTTGGTTACGTAATCTCCTTTCGGAGTTCATTGTCCTCTTTGGCAGGCAACTATTGTTTATTGTGATAATATCAGTGCTATTTATCTTTCTCGCAATCCAGTACAGCACCAACGCACCGCCAAGCATGTTGATATGGACATTCATTTTTTTCGGGAAAAGGTTTCTATTGGTCATGTACGTATTTTGCATGTTCCCACTAGGTTAAGTTTGCTGACATGCATATTCACAGAAGGTCTTCCGCGACATTTATTCTTGGAGTTTAAGTACAGTATTGGCGCTCGCCCTCCTCCCGCTACGACTGCGGAGGTGTGATAAAATTTGAAATATACTAGGATTATATTTTGTATTTGGATATAGTTTGTAGAATAACAATTCTACTCTAGTTAGATTTCCCACTATTGTTAAGATATCCTTTAGGTTATAACCTATATAATATGATCAATGAAAACACTCCAATCAAGGGAGTTCACCCAAATCTAGCAATTCTGACTGCACGTTAGAGGCATGCTCTTCAGTCTTCATTAGGTGGTATCTGTACGTAGAAGTTTCATCTACTGGATTCTGACTCTTCTCCTCCACTTCCAGCACTTCCTTCGCCTGCATCCCCTTTTCCATTGGACTCACTAGCATTCACTAGGGTTATATGGTTTAGAACTATGGTGCTCAGACTCGGGTACCCATGTTCGACACGGGTATACGTATCCGAGTGTTTTTGGAACCTTTTCAATTTTTGGGCCCAAAATGATGCGTCCAAGTGTCGCACCATATCCGAGTGTCGAGGATCCGACACAGGTACTTGAGGTGAAATGAAGAGTCCGAGCAACATAGGTTTAGAATACTAAGTATAGGGTTACAATATTAAAGGGTTTAAGAAGGGTTCTAGTGTATAGGTTTGGTTTAGGATACGGGTTATCGGATTTAGGATTTTGGGTATAGGGGTATAGAATTATAAGGTTACAAGGGTTTTAGTTACAAAAAATAAGGTTGTAATTAGCTACAATTAAGGGATTTATTCTCGCTATTTATAGAATCGTCATAAGTAATTATATATATATTTTTTATTAAAAAAATATTTACTAATTTACTTGTCTTTTTTTACAGTGATTCTACATGGCCTATGAATGACTGCTGCAATCACATATGTCATTTATGGTAGAAAGACATGTGGCACTTACTTTGAGTGAGTGGCATGTGGCTGAAGCTATTTTCTTTTATGTATATTGATGATATTCACAGAATGCATGCATGTTTACAGAAGACTTGCCATCCAAAATCAACAATATACAAAAATTAGAACAATTTTAAAAATATCCTTCAATTTTCTCTCACTGGACTTGGCCACGATTAGGGAGAAGAAGGCGGTGGGACACCGTCAAGGAGAAGGAGAGAAGACATACACCATACCTTTCAAGCTAGTCAGACTGTCGGAGTCTAGAGAGGTTGAGATGTGGAATAAGAAGGAGAATAATAAGGGTGAGATCGAGGTTTTAGTTCATTGTCAAATGTTGCGCTCTAGCATATTGATAAATGACTGTCAAAGTTTTTGATCATTAGCCCCTTATTTGACTACTAAATACTAGTTACACTAATCGACTATACATATATATGAGATAAACACTACTTATATTTCAAACAACTACTTTAAACGTTAATCGCTAACAGCTATGAGCAGAGAGCTAATATGTAGTTACCCAATAACTACAACTGCTACAATAGCTAGCTTCACCAAATAGGCCCATAATCAACACGTACACACGTCACTATCGTAGACATATCGTCTTTAAGTTTAAAGTTCAAGATTTAAAATTAAATTAGTTAAGTGTATGGCATGCATGTAGTTGCTTCCAGCAATTAATCCCTCCTAAAATTAAATAGTTAGCTTACCAGTCCACAATGTAGAAATAATAAAGAATATAATGGAGGAAGTAGCTAGTATGAATCATATATAATATTAAAGCAAGAAAAATTCAGCCTACGTGACAAGCCACTAATTTTCAAAGCCTCACATTGCTCCTCGGTTTCTCCTTGCATTCCATTAACCTGCCACGTATCATTAGCCTTGAGACCTCTCATTTTCGGTTCATAATTTTAGGCGTAATTGAATTCCTTCAATCCATCATTCTAACATTTTAGGCAACAAATCAATTAGATGAACCGGTTATGTTAGGATTTTAAAATTAGATCAATTACTTGCCACATAAGTGTAACCTTTAAGGAAACAAAAATCATTCACAAAACCTGTTTGATAGCCGAAAACTTGATCGAGCAGCATATGGAGCATTATATCCCTTGATTTTCGGCTATCAAAGATTGATTCTTCACTTTTTTTCGAAACAACACCAACGACAATTCAGCAGCGAAACAACACGCAACAGCCCGCAGCAGGTACTATACGATTTTTCCGACGGCCACTATACTGGTGGCAGAACCAAACCCAACAGCAAATTTAATCAATGGAGTTTTTGGGTGAGCAAAATATTAATCAACCCCAAAGAATTGAAGATAATGTCTCAAAACTTCCATCCAATTTCCTATCAAATCAAATCCCAAAACAAAGTCCCCTCGGGAAAAAAAATCCCAAAACCAAGTGAAGATAAATTTCTTATAACTCACCTATTTCTCTTCTTTCTTCTGATTTTTCTCACAAACCGATGAACATGCAATAGAGTTGATGAACAGGTGTTGATGCTCTGATTAAATTTTGAGTGAAATGGTGTAATGTTTAAATAATTTGATGTATAATGTGTAAATGTGTTGCCTTTTACCGATTTTGTTGTTGTTGTTTAGTATTTATTTGTTAAAAAAATGACTGGATGAGGATTTAATTTTGAAGAGAGAATGAAGAAGAAAAGCAAAGAGGAAAAAGAAATTTGTTATGGCAGCACATGGAAGGAGAACACACACAGGAAGGAGCTCATTTGCTTTGATTGTTTAGTTTAGTTTTATTAGATAAAATTATAGATATAAACTTTTCACACAATTCACCTCAAATTGTATACTCCGTTCTGTTTTAAATGAAACGTTTGCTTACGCAACCCTACGTGCTTCTTTAATCATTAATATCTTTAGTTGTGCACACGCAAAAAATATATAAACGTTATAATTTGATAGTATGCATCGAGACGAATCTAACAAGATCCCACTTGACTATGTTTTTCTTTATATAATGGCGATAAATTGGAGTCGAAATTGATCAATGAATATTGTCATTTCACCTAATGTTTCATTTAAAACCGAAAGGAGGAAGTATATTTTTTAACACAAGTCGAGCAAATTATAGTATATTACTATATTATTTCCTGAGATATGAGATAAGTAGGGTGTTCCATGAAATTGACTATTTTATAAACAAAATATTATTTTGGTCAAAATCATGCCTTATAACAAGTTTAATTATTCAAGGCACTATTATTCCAAGAAATATATTTTATCCTAAAATTGATTTGATTTAGATATTACGAGTAGCAAAATCCTTATTAAAATATCTTTTTCCATTCCTATTTATTCTTCCTATTTGACAAATTGGAGTTGAGGGAGTAGTAGATTGTTATTTTATTTGGTGAATTGGTGACTTTAAAACATACTCCCTCCGTTTCTTTTTAATTTACTCACTTCACTTTGGGGAAGAACCAAGGAGGAAGTACAAAAGTATGAAAGAGAAACAAAAGAGTGGTTAAAATATTAAAAAGTGAATTACATGGGTGGGAAAAGAGGAGAAAGTAGATGTGATATGTTACCAAAAATAGAAAAAGCAACGGTGTGTATATTAAAAAGAAACGGACTAAAAAGAAAAGTGTGTGGATTAAAAAGTAATGGAGGGAGTATTGGACAAGCAATATCAAAATAAATTTTGCATTCAATTGGAACAATTTGGTTAAGAAATGTATGATCTAAAAAAATAGTTTTATATGTTCTTTTTTTCTTTGCGTACCATTTAAACGCTTTTGAAGTTTAGCATTGTTATAATAGCGATTGATGAACTAAAAGAATTTTTTGAAAAAATTTGGACAATACAGAAGGATAAAAATTTAATAATAAGACATGTTATAGCTTATAGTTACTTTAACCATTTTTAGATGTTTGAGAAAAATGTATGGCAAATTAAGAGTTACACAAAATAATTGAATTAATCGCACAATTATGTATTAATCTAAATCAGTAGTCCAAATTGATTTATGTGCAACAAATATTTTTGCGTTTTGTGATTAGTTTCATACCCCATTTTCAAATTTCATGCATGTAACCAGTCTCAAGGGAAGATATAAAAAAGACAATCATACAACCATGTATGTAGATCACTATATATTAGCATGTAAAAAGATAAAATATATATATTATGCTCGAAATGTGCAACATAATTCGATCAGAATCACAAGGTACGCACCTTTATATAGAGATAACCCTGTATTTTGACCATTCTATAAAGATAAAAGAATGAGTACAAAATTAATGGGGGGTCAATCTACTCCAACTAAGATTTTGGGTCTAAATTGTACAATTTGTGAAAGTGGGAGAGTTTAACTTGCCACATGAAAGATGCCATTAAGTTTGTTTCGTGAGAGTTAATATCATGATAGAGAAAAAAAAAAGCGAATGTACATTATATGCATAATCTTTGTGGGTAAAAATATAGTTAAATGTAACAGTAAGTGATCAAAAGTTTTTTTTTAATCTTTAAACCTTTTAACAACATGGATGAATTTACTCTAATTGAAATTTACAGGACTAAGTGTATGTTCTGTTCGGCATAAAATAATTGAACTGAACTGAATTGAATTGAAATAAAATAAACTGAACTGAATTGAATTGAACTGAACTTAACTTAACAGAATTAAATTATAACTAATTAATAGTAATGATAATAATTTAGGAATTAAACTGAACTGAATTGAACTGAAAATAAGTTGGGGAGAACATGCCCTAAATTGCACGATTGTTGACCAAGGTGGGAAGGTTTAACATGCCATATGAAAATGGCCATGTACTTTTTTGGGTATAAAGTTAATATTAGGACAAAGAAAACAAATGAAAAAGTATATTGAATACTTTGAACGTATAATTTTTTTAAAAAAAAAGTAATTTAAAAGTGTAGTTAGACAAAGGAGACATTAATGTCTTTTAGTATTGTATTCACTTATATAATTTAAATAACATAATTTAAGTGAAATTATCATTAGATGTAAGATTCACTATCTTATAGTTATCAACTTTTGACACAATCATGAAATATATGTATGTATTGAGCTTTGTTGGAATCTAAATAGAAGTTGGGGACCTAGCTTTTATTACCAAAAGGAGAATTGTAGCAATGATATATATGTACCTAAAGTATTTTATACAAGTGACATATAGTGTTCCTTGCCTAATATATATATATATATATATATATATATATATATATATATATATATATATATATATATATATATATATATATATATATATATATATATATATATATGTTAGTCGTTATGGGTCTGTTCTATTCAACTTATCTTGACTAATCTGAACTTATCTTATCTTATTTGAACTTATCATATCTTATCTAAACTGATCTTATTTTATTTAAACTTATCTAAACTTATTTTTTTTACAGTGACTTATGGTTGTGTTTTGCAAAATATAAAAAATATGTAATAAAAAGAAGTTTTTTTTTTAGATTTGGAGTTAATGTGTAACAAGAAGTTGTTACTAAACAAGATAAAAAAAAACCCTTGGGTTTATATCTCCTTAGACCTTTTTTTTCTTGCCAAAGTCAATTTGATCATGTGGATGTTTTCAGAGACTCAAGTAAAAAGGCTTGAAAATCCTAATTTGCGACAAAGAGTGTGGAGAATCTAATACTACCACTAAGGGGGTATAAAAGGTGAAGTATTTGGAGCTTATTAGTAGCTGGTAGTTATAAACCTACTTTAAAATTTTATTCAACATTATCTTTCTAAGTGTTACTTGCATTATTAATTTTGTATTATTGAAAATTTATAGGTGTATTTTTGTGTTTCAATAGCGTACAACTGCAAGAGTATCACAATCAAATATGGCTTAGAGGTAAAATTGAATTGAACATCATATTGTACATTACTCTTTTTTTGTTTTGTTATTTTACCTTAAATAAGCAAGTAGTATTAAGTATAATATTAGATGTATTTGATCATTATTTTGTATGAAATAGACAGACGTGGGGATAGAGATAGATAGTCTCTAAATTTATAGATTTATAAAATTTAAGTTTGGGGAGGACTATTATAAGTAAACTACGAGATTATCTTTGAAATAGCTATAGTGCCAAGCATAGAGCCATACATCATATTTGATAGGCGTAAGACATGGAGACAACAAAATATTTGTTGCAGCTTAAAACCAATGGGGAATTTAAGTCATAAAGTTATATTATATATAGAAATATTCAAATTAGGAACAACATATTGAAACTTTCCAACGAGGAATACAAGAAAAACAAAGAAAATGGAGTGCGCATTAGACAAAATACTTTCTGTACATTTTGTTCTAATTTTCTTTATCTTTAATGATAAACAAACAAATTATTATATAAAAGATGTGATAATTTATGCAATCTCACTTTACAGTTCTACCAAATTTATTTCCTGTGGCATCCCAAATAAATTTCTAAATTTCATCATGTTATAGTTGTCGCTGATTATTATTTTTTATAAATATAAACATTAGTCTTCATTAAAGAGAAGATTGAGATTAAGTGAGTTTATTAGTTTAGCTTAGTGAAGTGAACTGATAATGGTATAATAGTGTTTTTATGAGTGAGACAATTTCATTTAGGAAAAATCGGGGGTTGCAGGGGAGGAGGATTTCGGGGGTAGCAGGGGAGGTGGCAAAGGGGTGGCAGGGGAGGAAGAAGAGAGAAATAGTAGGAAGAATAAAATCAGTTTAAGAAATTTAAAAAAATAACCTATTAAACCTAAGAACCAGGTCAAGTGGGACCAATTTTGTAACAAATGATGCATAGTTGGGACTGTTCAAAAATACTTATTAGTTGGGACTGAAAAAGATAGAACGCTCATAGTTGGGACTGAAAAAGAAAGACTAGCTATTACTTTAATAACATTTGTGCAAATAAGATAAACTGTTAACTCTAAAGATTATGTAAAATTACTCTATGTTTTATGAAACGTATTTTATATTACATGTATACAAATTTATACCAAAAGTAGTTGTTGATGACCTTTTCTTTTAAACAAGTGTTTAATCCCATATTTATATGCATCATACCATTTTGACCTTTAGAATATTTATTCTTTGATTCATAAATAAATATTACTCCCTCCGTTTCTTTTTAATCTACACACTTTTTTTTGGTCTGTTTCTTTTTAATCTACACACTGTTGCTTTTTCTATTTTTGGTAGCATGTGACATCTACTTTCTCCTCTTTTTCCACCCATGTCATCTACTTTTTAATATTTTAACCCACTTTTTAATTTATCTCTCTCACTTTTCAGTTTCTCTTTCCACCTTTTCAGTTTCTTTCACATATTTTACACTTTCTCCTTGATTTTCCCCCAAAGTGAAGTGAGTAAATTAAAATGAAACGGAGGGAGTACAAAACATAATTACATAAAACTTCCCATGCATTATGCACGGGTCCAAAAATTAGTATATTATATAATGTAATAGTCTCGCGGCTTTTAAGAAGACGATTTTTGCTAAGCTGGTTATGGTGTGTTGTTTCTCTTTCTCTCTCTCGCTCCGTTAATTAGGTTGGTGTTTGAGAAATAATACTAAAAATGACGAACTTACAAAGCTCTCCTCCATCCTTCAATTACTACAACAGGAAGAAATTGGTCACAATCCTTAGCATCGACGGTGGTGGCATGCGAGGCATTATTCCCGCAGTCATTCTTGCTTTTCTTGAGCGACTTCTTCAGGTACATAAAACATAATCATACTACATATATATATATATCTCCTATATATCCATTCATCTCTCTCACTCATTTAGCGTGTGCATCGTGCATATCACATATTCACATCGAACAATGTTATTTGATATGAATAAGGATAATTAGGTTGCTAGTAGAGTTGGGCATGATGAGGCTCAACACGTTCCCACCATGAGTTTAGCCCTACACGATACAAATTTGACCTAGCATGAAAGACATTGTTATGGGTCATATACGGACATGATTTTTCAAATTTAGCATAAATATAAGGATTGATGACGCAGTCGGAAAGATTCAAAGAAAAGCATTCGCTAATCTTCAACAAGAACGAACAGATTTACAAGTGATAAATCTGTAAAAACTCCGGAATCCACAAGAAAAGAGTAAAAACTCTGAAATATTATTAAAGATGAAAAACTGCCTCATAATGATGACCTAATAATGTTTAAATAGTTAAAACAAAACCCTAATACGAAAATAAGGAAATAATAAAATCCGGAAATAATTAGAATGCTATTTTCGGGTCCTAAACGAACTCGGATGGCTTAAAAAGCCTTTCGGTCACGGCACTGTGAGTTTGACTCATTGGCCCGTTTCGCTTTGAGAAATGTATTATAATAAACATTCTGACTCCGGAGGCTTGATTAGTGGAAATCATTTCAGGCTATTTTGACGAACTTATTCGTCGAACTTCTCCGCTAACCTTCCTACGCCAGTCTCCTCCACCTCCGAAGAACTCGACCTCGAGTTCGTATCTTCATAAAGAGCCTCATCTGCATGGTACTCATATATGTCAGCAACATTGAAAGTGTTGGAGATGTTCATGTCACCCGGGAGAGCTACCACGTAGGCATTGTCATTAATCTTGCGAGTCACCTTGAACGGGCCATACTTGTGTGGTCTCAACTTGCTGTAGGTACCAACGGGGAACCTTTCTTTACGCAGAAATACCATCACATCATCTCCTACACTAAAAATCTTGACTCTCCTGTGTTTATCAGCAACAACTTTATTTTTCTGCCCAGTAGCTTGTAACTTAGCCTTCACAGTTTCCTTGACAGCTACAATCTCTTCTGCCATATTTCCAGCAGCCACACTAACTCCAGGGCCCTTAGGAAGCTTAATCAGATCAACCACATGCCTAGGAACAGATGTGTAAACCAGAGAAAATGGTGATTTTCCTGTGGCCGAGTGTACATCACTGTTGTAAGCAAACTCTACCTGGGGTAAAGCCAAATCCCACTGTTTTGGTTTGTCGCCAAACACTACGTTGTAAGATCCTTCCATTTACATTTAGCAGCACCTTAGGATGGCATAACCTTAAAGTTAAGGGCGAGGTTCACTCGAGGAAATGCTTACGGTGGATACCTAGGCACCCAGAGATGAGGAAGGGCGTATTAATCGATGAAATGTTTCAGGAAGTTGAAAATAAGCAGAGATTCGGAGATTCCCGAATAGGTCAACCTTTCGAACTTCTGCTAAATCCATGGGCAGGCAAGAGACAACCTGGCGAACTGAAAGATCTTAGATTGTTATTGTTATTGTTATTATTTAGTAGCTAGTAGTTTAGTTTAGTTTAGTTCAGCTCGTTTCGATTCAGTTCAGTTGATTTCAGTTTGTCTCAGTCCAAAAGAACGGGGTCTTATTCCTTTTTCACTAATATAATTAGGAACAGAAAAACCAAGGTTGTCATGTGTTACCCCCATTCCTCCCAAAATGTTTGTAAGAGGTCTTAAACTTTTGATTTGTAAATGTACAAGTCATTATCTAACCATCAAGCTACAACTTCTACTTATGATAAAATGACAGTTGCCAACTCGAACAATTATGTTATAGGCTTATCAAATAACTCGGGGCATCGTCCGAGGCCAACAACTAATATATAGGTAATAAACTGTGAGATAATATTGTTAAAGTAGGAACATTTTGAACTTATATGTAACACCCCCATATTTCTCTCTTTTTTTGCACCACATACCCCTGACAAAATTTTTTTTGCACCATATACCCTTTTGAGTTTCCAAATTCACCATATACCCTCGACGTTTTAAAAAATACATCAAACTACCCTTTTGACTAACGGTGTTAGACTTCCGTTAGTTATTAACCCCTAATCCCCCCTAACTCTAATTAACTAACCTAAATCTAAGCCAAACCCTAACCCTAACCCCCTAATCTAAAACCCTAACCCTAACCACCCCTCCCCCACCCCTTACCCCACCACCCCAGCCTCCCCACTGCCCCCACCACCCAGCCACCACCCCTTACGCCCTTCCCCCCACTACCCCACCACCCCCGAGGGGCCGCAAGGCGTCTTTGGGGAAGGGGAGGGGGTCATGGGTGTGGTGCGGGGAAGGGGGAGGGGGCTGCGGTGTGGTGGTGGGGGAAGGGGTGGGGTGGGGGGAGGGGTGGTGGATGGGTGGTGGGGGAAAGGGGTGGGGTGAGGGGGAGGGGTGGTGGGTGGGTGGCTAGGGTTAGGGTTAGGGTTAGGGTTAGGGTTAGGGTATTAGATTAGGGTTAGGGTTAGAGTTAGGTTTAGTTTAGGTTAGTAAAGAGGGAGGATTAGGGGTTAATGACTAACAATGTTAGACTTCTGTTAGTCATAAGGGTAGGTTGATGTATTTTTTAAAACGTCGAGGGTATATGGTGAATTTGGAAACTCGAAAGGGTATATGGTGCAAAAAAAAATTTGTTAGGGGTATATGGTGAAAAAACCGTATATTTTAATATAAAACCTGGAGAAACTTGAAAGTGTTACCACCAGGTGATAACGTTAAAGGCTAAAAGATAACTCGCTCAAGAGGTAACAAATGCAGCGGAATAACTGAAAAAATGAACTCTTATTAAAATATAAATTATAATATTAAAGTTTAGTTATGTTTAAAAACTATAATTCTAGTTTGTTAATATAACCGCTGCATTTGTTAAAGTTTAGTTAGTAGTTAGTTAAAAAGAATAATAATTCTTATAAACTTGGTCATATAAAGGCATAATAAAATAACTCGCTCAAGAGGTAACTCTGGAAAAATAATAATAGTTGAAAAACACTCCTTTTTAAATATTTAAACATGAATTTAAAGATCAAACTCCTAAAATATTTGAATATAGATTTAAAGATCAAACTTTGTAATAATATTAAACTAAAGACATGATTCAAAGTTCATAAATAAAATTCGTAAACATTCAAACATGTTTATACCAAACTCATGTACTTCATAATAAAACTCATAAAAACATGCACTTCAATCGAAAATTAAAGATTTACATCTACACGCACCTTGAAAGTTAAACACTATGAAGGGAGAATAGAAAGGGTAGACCAGGAGGGAGAAAGAGTTTAAACTTGAGAAAATAGATGTATTCCTCAAATTTGGTGTGAACAATATGAGGGGTGAAGGCCCCTATTTATAGTAGTTGGGTAGGTAGAGTCGTAATTGGACTAAGAAACTAATAGATAGATTTAAGAGAAAAGATACACAAATTTAGTTAAGATCCAACTACTTTTTATGATCATCCAACTAAGATTGGGGAAAAATATAAATTATCCCATAATACATAATTCTAGAAGCTAAAATAATTAAAAGATAAACTAAGAAGTAAAAGTAACCAAAACTTTGATAAACATTTAACTCAGTGGCGTGAGTTGTTTGCGCAAGATTTTTTTTTTTCTGTTTTTGTTATTTTTTTTGAATTTCCTTTAAAACATTTTTAATTTTGTTTTTAGCAAACTACTTGGATCTAAAAATTAGTAAACTTAGGTCCAAAATTCAATTTGGGCTAGAATATATTTGAAATACCCATAACCTTTTATAAAAGCCTATTTAAAAATATTTCTAATAAAAATAAGCCTTTTTAGTAAATAAAATATTTTTAAAATTATAAATAATAACTTACTAAAAATACGGAGTATTACTTTATACTTAAATTAATTGTCAGTTTATTAATTTTTGACAAGTTTGGGGTTACTTTCAAGAAGTAGTATATGATGGGATGATTTGACACACACTTAAATCACAAGGTTATATGACATATAATGCATATTTAGAAAAGAAATATAGATATTTACTTCCTTCATTTCAAAATGCTTGTTACACTTAAAATATGAATGTCACAATACATGTGACATACTTCCTTCCTTCTTTTTGTATCGCAACAATTGAATTTTTACAGTATTCATCCACCATCCTTTCACTATATATTGGTGATTTTTACGTAAGGAAAAATATAGCTAGTTATGTGGGGTCTTGTTAGACTCGTCTTGATATATACTTTCAAAATATCAAATTTTTATAATTTTTACTAAAAAGTAATTAAATATAGGATTTTTTGTCAGAAGGGACCTTATAAAAGATTTTGGTTGTGAAGATAGACCCAAAAAAAAAAATTTGTCAAAAGGCACCTTTTAAAAAAATTTGGTTGTTATTTGGGACCCGAAAATCACTTTCCGGTAAAAAAGTCAACTTTCAGGCGTTAACCCTACCTTTTTCACTTAGAAAAACCACTCTCTCTCCTAATTGTGACGCGTGAAACCCAAATTCTTCTCTCATGATGTAATTGTGACGGTTCTAATTAAAATGAAAAAGAGGAGAGTGGGGGGTTTAAAATGAGGAAAGAAAAGAGGAGAGTGGAATGGGAGAAGAATTTGGGTTTCACGCGTCACAATTAGGAGAGAGAGTGGTTTTTCTAAGTGAAAAAGGTAGGGTTAACGCCTGAAAGTTGACTTTTTTACCGGAAAGTGATTTTCGGGTCCCAAATAACAACCAAAATTTTTTAAAAGGTGTCTTTTGACAAATTTTTTTTTTTTGGGTCTGTCTTCACAACCAAAATCTTTTATAAGGTCCCTTTTGACAAAAAATCCTTAAATATATTAAGATCTAATGTTGTGCATTGACAAGCGTAAAAACTCAATTGTTGCAATAGAAAGAGAACGGAGGAAGTACTATTTTGCATACTTAAAAACTTAAAAGTACATATTTAGCTTAATTTAATATTATGATACGTGGTGAGACCTTTTTTTTGGTGTTAAAAGGCGATTTACCAATAATTCTTGTGGTCCCCTTTTTCCTTAAAAATGTGTCTTTTTTTTCTTTAGCAAGTAAATGAAAATGGAGGAAGGGTAAGCTATGTAGGGATGACCATATGAGCTTGGCATAATATTTTTCTATGATTTTTTTTTAAAGTAAGAAATTTGTATTATCAATATATATTTAGAGTCCTAAGTCTTAAGTTTGAACAGAAAACCTTCAAGGAAGGAGATATCCGACACCCTGAGAAGGAAAACTACTATGCCAACAGGCTATTAGGCATGCTTAGGCGCAATAAGAGTTATTTTGGCTTAATGGCCAAGTTTTTTTTTAAAGAGAAATTTCATTAATTGAAGGTCAAACGGCATCTATAATAGGTATTAAAGAAAAACAAAATACAATCAAACAATGTTACATCAAATCCGTCTTCCAAGAAACTACAATGAACCAGATCGAGCAATACATCGCAACCTTCTTGTATTTGCTGAATCATGCAGCTATTGATGAGGAAGTCTATCATTATGACATAGTTTGGGAAGAGCATTCTTGATCGAGCCATGTTGACCGCATCCGAGATTCCAATACCTTCATGTTGAGTCTCGAACTTCAACCAATGAGAACAATTTCTCCTACCTGAACACAAAAAAACCATACTCACAACTCCCATATGGGAGAAGGAGATCTCTACAACAGAGACTAAAATCCCCATAACAAGGGTTGAAAAAAATCTCGACTACTTTATTCAACAAAACAAGAAATAAAGAAACTAAAAACTGAAAATAAAAGGAGAAAATGGGCTTACCATGGATGAAATCATTCATGGCAACCCCTAACTGGTGAAGAAAAGGTAGGGGAGGCTAGGATTTGAGAGAGAAAAAGGGGGGCCTCAATCAAGAATTATTAAAGTTAATCTTTTGGACGGCCAAGTTTTTAACTTGCCATATTCAATAGATCATTTTGCAAACACAATATAGAGTAGTATTTGGTGGTTGATCACACGAAAAAAAAAACAAATGTCAACCAAAAGACTGGCAAAAAACAATTTTATTTACTTAACAAGGTGTAAATGTCCCTCTTGCATAGATAAATCTAAGGGACATGATTGCTTAATTCTCGACTAATTTACAAAAAGTAAAGAACTTAGCAGTCTAATTGTTTCCCACTTCTCTGAGCTGTTCACTTCTTCTTCCCCCCCAATCCCTCCTGAAATAGCATCATCCCAGTCTATAATATGTTCTCAAACCCCAACCCCGTTGGAAGTAAAAGAGGCATTGTTTGCAATTGGAAGTAATAAAGCCCCAGGAGATGACGATTTTCATGCCTTATTCCTTCAACATTTTTGGGATGTTTCAGCTCCGGACTGTATAAACCTGGTCAAAAGAATTTTCACATATTTTGAAATGCCTAGGGATTTAAACTCAACTCTTATCTTCCTTATTCCAAAAATTGAAAACCCGTTAAGAGTTGGAAACTTTAGACCAATTAGTTTGGTTAACACACCCTACAAAATCGTGACCAAAATCCTTGTCCAACGAATAAGACATCACTTACAAGATATCATTTCTCCAAATCAAAATAGTTTCATCCCTGGGAGGGGTTCAGAAGTCAACTATATCATTGCCTCGGAAATCACTACAAGAAAATGCTAAAATAACGACGGCCGATTAGCGACGGCTAAAAAAACGATCGGTATCATCATAATAAGCGACGGCTTGAAGTCGTCGTTGATCACCGACTGCTATTATAGCAGACAACGACGGTTTAGCCGTCAGTGATAAACAACGACGGTTAAAAGCCGTCGTTGATTTTTTGGAATTAAATCAGGATTTTTTTTGGCTTGGCCGACGGTCTTAAACGGTCGTTGATTTCTAAAGGGGGTTAATTGAAGTTGCTCCTTCAGTCGGGCTTTTTTTCAACAACAAAAAAGGAGAGAAGTAAGTTGGGCGATTTTGGCAGAGACGAAGCTCGGTCGACTCCACCTCCACCTGCCTCCTTCCTCCAGCCAACGGCAGCGATCCACCTCACTTCGCCGGCGGTAAGCTTTATTTTCCTTTTTTTTAAAATTTTTGTACTCATGAACCAAACCCTAACAATTGGGTTTTTTCCTCGTGAGAGAAGTGAACTTGGGCGACGAACTTCAGTCGGAATCTACCTCGCCGGCGGCAGCGATTCCTGCCGGACAGACACTTCGCCGGCGGTAAGCAGTGCCAATTTTGTTTTTTTTTTAAAAAATTTGTGTACTCATGAAACTAAACCCAAAAAATTGGGTTTTGGCTAAATCTTGTCTTTAATTTCCTGCTAAAAATCTCATTTGGCTTTGGCAATGTAGGTCGCCAAACACCACGGCCTGACTGCTGTCCGCCTGTGCCGGACCCCTGCCTCCTCTAGGTACTCTTTAATTTTTAAATTCTTTAATTTTAATAGTAAATTTAGTTTATATGGTTAATTGCTTAATTTTATGTATAAATTTTACTAAATGCTTAAAGGTTACCGTTTAATAATTGATTTTATACATGATGTAGGATTACGTAGCATTTTGGTGTTTCTCTTTGGCTTAATTGTAAGGTTAGTAGCAATTTTGACCATATTTTATCTTCAATTTATATTGTTTTTGTTCATGTAAATTCTATATTTTAATTTTTGTGTAAGTTTTTCATCATGAAATATAATGTATTAAACAAACTTTTGTTTAGAGAATGTTAAAAACTATATAATTTATTAGTTTATATTACGTTGAAGATTAAGTTACTTTAGTTGTATAAGTTTAAGTTACTTTACTTTAAAATGAATGAATACGAGTAGTTTGATGTTAGTTTAAGTTATAAACAACTCAAACATCATATATATAGTTAGTTTAATGTACTTATAAGTTGTTTTGATGAAAATACACAATATAGGCAAGTTACAACCAAATATAGGCCTTTTGAGGTCATTTTAGGCCATTTACTTGAAAATGAATGAATATGAGTAGTTTGATGTTAGTTTAAGTTATAAACACCTCAAACATCATATATATAGTTAGTTTAATGTACTTATAAGTTATTTTGATTGAAAATACACAATATAGGCAAGTTAGAACCAAATGTAGGCATTTTGATGCCATTTTAGGCCATTTACTTGAAAATGAATGAATATGAGTAGTTTGATGTTAGTTTAAGTTATAAACACCTCAAACATCATATATATAGTTAGTTTAATGCACTTATAAGTTGTTTTGATTGAAAATACACAATATAGGCAAGTTAGAACCAAATATAGATCTTTGAGGCCATTTTAGGTCATTTTACTTGAAAATGAATGAATACAAGTAGTTTGATGTTAGTTTAAGTTATAAACAACTCAAACATCATATATATAGTTAGTTTAATGTACTTATAAGTTGTTTAGATGAAAATACACAATATAGGCAAATTAGAACCAAATATAGGCCTTTTGATGCCATTTTAGGCCATTTACTTGAAAATGAATGAATATGAGTAGTTTGATGTTAGTTTAAGTTATAAACACTTCAAACATCATATATATAGTTAGTTTAATGTACTTATAAGTTGTTTTGATTGAAAATACACAATATAGGAAAGTTAGAACCAAATATAGGCCTTTTGAGGCTATTTTAGGCCATTTACTTGAAAATGAATGAATATGAGTAGTTTGATGTTAGTTTAAGTTATAAACACCTCAAACATCATATATATAGTTAGTTTAATGTACTTATAAGTTGTTTTGATTGAAAATACACAATATAGGAAAGTTAGAACCAAATAAAGGCCTTTTGAGGCCATTTTAGGCCATTTACTTGAAAATGAATGAATATGAGTAGTTTGATGTTAGTTTAAGTTATAAACACCTAAAAAATCATATATATAGTTAGTTTAATGCACTTATAAGTTGTTTTGATTGAAAATACACAATATAGGCAAGTTAGAACCAAATATATGCCTTTTGAGGCCATTTTAGGCCATTTACTTGAAAATGAATGAATATGAGTAGTTTGATGTTTGTTTAAGTTATAAACACCTCAAACATCATATATATAGTTAGTTTAATGCAATTATAAGTTTTTTTGATTGAAAATACACAATATAGGCAAGTTAGAACCAAATATAAGACTTTTGAGGCCATTTTAGACCATTTTACTTGAAAATGAATGAATACGAGTAGTTTGATGTTAGTTTAAGTTATAAACAACTCAAACATCATATATATAGTTATTTTAATGTACTTATAAGTTGTTTTGATGAAAATACACAATATAGGCAAGTTAGAACCAAATATAGGCCTTTTGAGGCCATTTACTTAAAAATGAATGAATATGAGTAGTTTGATGTTAGTTTAAGTTATAAACACCTCAAACATCATATATATAGTGAGTTTAATGTACTTATAAGTTGTTTTGATTGAAAATACACAATATAGGCAAGTTAGAACCAAATATAGGCATTTTGAGGCCATTTTAGGTCATTTACTTGAAAATGAATGAATATGAGTAGTTTGATGTTAGTTTAAGTTATAAACACCTCAAAAATCATATATATAGTTAGTTTAATGCACTTATAAGTTTTTTTGATTGAAAATACACAATATAGGCAAGTTAGAACCAAATATAGGCCTTTTGATGCCATTTTACTTGAAAATGAATGAATACGAGTAGTTTGATGTTAGTTTAAGTTATAAACAACTCAAACATCATATATATAGTTAGTTTAATGTACTTATAAGTTATTTTGATGAAAATACACAATATAGGCAAGTTTGAACCAAATATAGGCCTTTTGAGGCCATTTTAGGCCATTTACTTGAAAATGAATGAATATGAGTAGTTTGATGTTAGTTTAAGTTATAAACACCTCAAATATCATATATATAGTTAGTTTAATGTACTTATAAGTTGTTTTGATTGAAAATACACAATATAGGCAAGTTAGAACCAAATATAGGCCTTTTGAGGCCATTTTAGGCCATTTACTTGAAATTGAATGAATATGAGTAGTTTGATGTTAGTTTAAGTTATAAACACCTCAAACATCATATATATAGTTAGTTTAATGCACTTATAAGTTGTTTTGATTGAAAATACACAATATAGGTAAGTTTGAACCAAATATAGGCCTTTTGAGGCCATTTTAGGCCATTTACTTAAAAATGAATGAATATGAGTAGTTTGATGTTAGTTTAAGTTAGAAAAACCTCAAACATCATATATATAGTTAGTTTACTGCACTTATAAGTTGTTTTGATTGAAAATACACAATATAGGCAAGTTATAACCAAATATAGGCCTTTTGAGGCCATTTTAGGCCATTTAACTTCAAAATGAATGAATATGAGTAGTTTGAAGTTAGTTTAAGTTATAAACACCTCAAACATCATATATATAGTTAGTTGCATGTATTTATTAGTAGTTTTCATATAAAATACAAAATATAGCCATGTTAGAACTAAATATACGCCATTTTGGCCACTTTATATTACTTGAATATGAGTATATTTAACCAAATCCAGGAGACATACAATAAGAAGATGGATCATTGTACCACTCAGGGGTCACAGCTGAACCCTGATCTGTTGTATTGGGAGACAGTTGGGGGGAGGAACAGAGGAAAAGTTCAGGGGTTGGGTCAGGGCGATCATTTGTACTACAACTCTTCTTCTGGGGGAGGAGATGGCGGCTCTTCACAACCATATGAGCCGTCCATTTTTTCTCAGATTGAGGCGCAGGTGGAGGCAAAGGTCGCTGCACGGATGGAAGAGGTCAAGGCAAGGGTCGCAGCACGAGTGGAAGAGTCAAGTCGGGCCCTCGTAGAGGAAATGACGAGGAACATGTCTAGTTTCGGCCACATGTTCTCAGGTTGCAACCCAGGCCCCCCTCCACAACGCAGACCAGAAGATGACCCAGGGTTTGGTGGTGGCGGTAGTGCTATAGAGACACCCTTGACAGTGTAGTTTTTTTGGTTTTGGCAACTAGGTAACTAACTTATAGTTTCCATATTTAGTGTCTAACTATATGCATTTAGTGTCAATATTTATCGGCATCTCGCTTTGTTTCTAGATGTGTCGGGTTATTTTTTTTGAAACCCGACTTCTACTTTATTTCCCGACACCGGGATCTATTTTGCGTACATATATATAATCTAGGTAGTTTGACTAACTATAGACATTTAGTGTCTATATTTATCGGCATCTAGCTTATTAGTTTCTAGATTTGTCGATATATATTTTTTGTAAACACCGACTTCTACTTTATTTCCCGACACCGGGATCTATTTTGTGTACATAATTGTAATCTATTTCATGTAATTATACAAGTATCTATGCAAATTGTAATATATATCAAAACTGCATATTTTTGTAATTGAAAAAATTGAATGCGATGGAGGAACAACTTTAGTGTGGTATATTTAGGTGCAGCTGTGCAGGTACAGGTTTAATTATAATTAAGAACAATAATATTTTAAATATCATTATTTTAAAACAACGACGGCTAAACATTAAATCAACGACGGCTAGGCCGTTGCTGTAAGGTCTATGCAGCCATGGACTTGATCTTCAACGACTGTTAGAATATAATAGCGACGGTTATTAACAGTCGTTGAATCAACGAAATCAACGACGGTTTGTAACAGTCGGTGATCCACCAACGGTTTAACACGGTCGGTGAAACAACGACCGTTAAAAACCATCGCTGATTCACCGTCTGTTTAAAACAGTCGTTGACGTTGAGTCAACGTCAGTTTTTTGTGACGGTCGCTGATTTTCATTAAACCGTCGTTGATATTTTCACCGACGGCCTTACGGTCGTTGATTCCAATATCAGCGACCAACGTTACAACGACTGCAGTTTAACGACTGCTAGCCGTCGTTGATTATTTAGCGATGGTTTTTCTTTAATCAACGTCGGCGTTTAGCCATCGTTGATTACCACTTTTCTTGTAGTGAATCCTTCATTCCATGAAAAGGAAAAAAAAGGAAAAAAAGGGTTCTTCGCATTAAAAATTGACCTTGAGAAAGCCTATGATATACTAGAATGGACCTTCATTGAGCATTGCCTAAAGTTTATCAACTTTGACATAAATACCATCAAGCTTATTATGAGCTGCATTTCCTCTGTCTCCTCTAGTGTCCTCATTAATGGTAGGAAAACTCAATCCTTCACTCCCACAAGAGGAATCAGGCAAGGCGACCCTTTATCTCCATATGTGTTCATTATATGTCTAGAATACCTATCAAGGTGTATCCATGATGCCTGTAGCGCAAAGTCTTGGACCCCGTTTAAATTGCGAGGTGGTAAGATGAAAATTTCCCACCTCCTTTTTGCTGATGATGTCCTTTTGTTTGGTGAAGCAAACATGGAAACCCTTCAGTCTATGAAATAGGTTTTGGACTACTTTTTCTCCATATCGGGTCGAAAAATAAATGAATCTAAGAGTCAATTGCTATTCTCAAAAAACACAAACATTAATTGCATTGATGAATATGAGCAAGTGTTTAATAAAGCACTCAGGACCTTGGAACTTATCTTGGTTTCCCCTTGACCCAAAACAATCCTTCGAAGAGCAAACTTAACTTTCTCATTGATAAAGTGAGCAACAAATTGGCAAATTGGAAATCAAAATCTTTATCTAAAGCTGGAAGGATGATTTTAATAAACTCAACACTTCAATCAATACCATGATAGTTCATGCATACAACCCACTTTCCGATGTATATTTCAAAGAAACTTGACTCCATTTGTGGAAAATTCTTCTGGGGAGGGCTGGGAAATAAAAAAAAAAACATAATTGGGTTTCTTGGAGTAACATGTGTAAACCTAAGTCGGATGGTGGTTTAGGCTTCATCACCAACAATCACCTAAACCTGGTTAGCCTTGCTAGACTCTGCTGGAAAATGGATAATAAATCTAATTGGGCTTCAGAATTTCTTTTTGAAAAATATGTAAAGAACAAAGACCAACCGGTTAATTTCTCTAAAGGTTCACATATTTGGAATAGCATTGGGAAGGGTTGGAACCTGTATCAACAAAGTATGGTTTGGCATGTGGGGAATGGGGATCTAATAAACCTTTGTAATGATAATTAGCTTAATGATCAATCTCTTAGGATCCAAATCCAAGGTCCTATCTTATTCAATGAAACATCCTTGTCCCTAGCTGAAGTGAATGTGAATGGTAAACCTGATCTCTCGAAACTGTCATTTCCTATTCCTAACCATATTATGGAAAGAGCCCAAGCTGTGAAATTCAGCCAAAATGAGGATTTTCCTTTCTCCTCTTGGACAAAAAATGAGAATTTTGATTCTAAAAAGTAAAAAGGCTGCAAACTACCTCGTAAATAAATCAGTATCAAATGAAAAGTGGGATTGGATCTGGGATTCTCCAGGATTGCCAAAAATAAAAATTTTCCTTTGGCAAACTTGGTGGGCTAGAATGCCTTGTAATGAAAATTTGCTAAAAACTATGAACCTATCTGATGGTACTTGTTCCTTTTGCCCATTGAAAGATGAGTCAATGGATCATATATATCCTTCGGAAATGTACAAGGGCTCAAGAAGTTTGGGAAACTTTGGGTATAACAAATTTGAATAATGTCAGCTTTAAGCCATGGATCAAAGAAAATATTTGTGACAAATCCTTCAATCACACAAAGCACCTTCCCCACAATGTGTTTTTTGTCTTTGCTTTATGGCACCTTTGGATCCGAAGAAATAAATGGGTTTTCAAAAAGAAAACATCCCAGCCAGTGTCCTCAATAAATCTATTCCCTGGGCTGCTTCTGAATGGTTTTACACCCAGAACCACCCGAAGGAGGCAACCCACCGATCCCCAATCATCTCTTGGAAACCACCCCCCCCCCATACTATCTAAAAATTAACACTGATGGGTCGTATATTTCGAGTTCTAATGTATCAACTGATGCAGGTGTTTGTAAAGATCATATGGGAAATTGGGTGCAAGGATTTTTCTCTAGATCTTTCTCCTGAGATCCCTTAGAAGCGGAGTTAAAAGCAATATTACAAGCTCTTTCTTGGATTAATAGTAAAGGTTGGAACAATTGTATCATTGTCACTGACAGTGCAAATGCTATATCGGGAATCAAAGGTAACAGAAAAATAAAAAACAACCTTACTTGTCTAATGGAAAAATGCAGGGAGTGCCTCCAGCAAGGACCAGGCGTCGAGCTTCAGTTTGAAGGGCGGGGTGGAAACCAACTAGCAGATGCCATGGCTAAGATGGCAAGACAGGAGGCGATTTATATAGACCATGTGTATTTTTTGCTTACCCCTCCCCCGGCTTGTATTAAGTTTATGCTTCATGACACTACTATAGTGCATAACCAAACCTCTGACTCGGATATTCGTGAGGATGAACCTCATGGTGTTGTAACAACTTAAGCTTTATATGTTATTTTTCCACTTTCTCAAAAAAAAAAAGAACTTACAATAAGTTTATATTTCGTTATTATTATGAGTACTCCCGTTCATAGAAGGACAATAATTTATAAAGGTTTTCTTAGTAGCTTCCCATGACGGAGCTCAATGACCCTGTTAATTAGCTAAGTTAGCCATTGGCCAACAACTGTAGTATTTTTTTAGCTAGCAAGTTCATTAGATATATAATTCTAATAAATATAAATATCATTAAGATGGAACTGAAATGAGTATAATATTTGATAAATTAGTGGCATACGTCTTAAACGTATTGTTGATTACGGTTAGAACGAAGTTGGAGGAATTCATCATTCATACTTGTATAAATTTATGCTGGATAAACTAGTAGCCAGTCAAGTCAAGTTTTTGTTTTTAAAAAAGAAACCTTATCTTATGTAGTACTAGTATCTTTATTTTATAATTTCGTTATAAAATATGCATAATACTCCCACCATTACCATTAGCTACATCACTTCTGCAACCAAGCAAGCAAACCATTATATTTAATCACAGGTTTTACCTAATACTATAGTCTATATATACATGCAATCCACCTACATTAATTATCATCTTATTCTCCCTACATCAAGAAAACACATTATAATCCAAAGAAATAAAACATGGAGAATTCTCTGGGTAACCCTGTTAGCCCTAGACCCCCTAATCATGGTAAGTACATAACAATTTTAAGTATTGATGGGGGAGGCATTAGGGGAATAATCCCTGCAGTTATGCTTGAATTCCTTGAATCACAACTCCAGGTACGTACATAATTAAGAAATGATGATATACGATCATCTATATATAGTACTCTTAGTTAAATACTTAAATGATTTGACGTTTGAAATCATGTTATTATGCATGCCTTACTATAATATTGCGTGTTCATAAGATTATAGATGGTAAGGAAGCAAGGTTGGCTGATTATTTTGATGTTATTGCCGGAACGAGCACCGGTGGCCTCATAACTGCCATGTTAACCGCCCCTAACGACAAAGCTCGGCCACTCTACGCGGCCGAGGAGATTACTCCTTTTTATCTTGAACACTGTCCGAAGATCTTCCGCCAACCAAGGTAAATAAATCAAATTTATCATTTATGTATATATGGATTGGTAAATTAGAGGGTGCAAAACCCTTAAATTCTTGGAAAAATTAACACTGGGGTTCTAATTATGGGTCATTGTCTCTTATAACTCATACTCCTACAGAAAATAATCAATCGTTGGGACCTATAGAAGACAATGACTCATAATTCGGACCCCCAATGTCAATTTTTCCAAAATTATTTCTTCGCACCTTAGAACTACTAGTACCAGAGTCATGATAATCCTATCTCAAAGATAGCTAGATAAACGTACAAATTGAAATTTCAAAATATTATGTCTTTCAAGACTCTGTAACAATTACTCTAGATTGACAGATTATCTTAAAATAGACTTATATATGTTTTTTTTATTTTTACGGGAGACTTATATATGTTAACTATTAGCATTATTCAGCAATATATATGCATATGATTTGAGATTGGAGCCTTTTATTTTCCATCTCTAAGATAGATTTATTATATATCCATCACCCTTACGTTGTCCTTTCCCTACTACTGACATAAGGTACTCAATTCCCTAAAATTCTTCCCAATTCCCATTGACTACTTCCTTGTTCTTTTTCTATTGCAACAATTATCATTTTGGTTGATTCAACATCTATTGCAACAATTTCACTTTTGATATAAAAATCAACTTTAGTCGACATTATTACCTTTTATCCAACGTCCTAAAACTCTCATTAATTATTTGAAAAACCACATTTTACTATTTTATTGTCAAAAGGGTAATAAGTGATATTTTTCTCTCCTACTCTAGTAAATTAAAGGGTATATTTATGCTTAATTACTCACTTTTTTTATTTCCTTAAAAATCGTGTCCAAACCTATTGTTGTAATAGAAAAATAAGAGAGGTAGTATATTCTAAGCTATTTGGAAATCTATATATATGAAGAAGGAAAATTGTCAAGAACTACATTATAAAATCCAACTTTTGCAAAAACTACTTTATGAAAAAAAAAATGTGAGTTAGGGGTGAAGCTACAAGGGGGGCTGGCAAGGGCCCGACCCCCACAACCCATGTTTGCAGTTCATATATTTTTATAGTGGCCCCTGTAGGTTTTTGAGATATATTTTATAAAATTAGCTATTATATCATATAAATACTCTTATTCGAGTGGTAAAGTGGGAACGATAATAGATAAATTTTTTTATAAATTTGTTAAAAATATTATTGACCGTTAACTTTTGATTCTTGGTTTCCCTTTTGTAACCAAGTATCTTATGTGAACTGTTTTTTTTTTTTGCAAAGAAGAAACACCCAACGAAATTTGGTTGACCAATTTTTCCAATGATGACCATCATGTGGCAAGCACATGACCTCTTTTTTCCCAATTTTGTTTCATTTCAATCTGTTTCAAGGTTTTCGCTTATCAATTAATCAAAATACTTAAAAAAATTAATGAAATAAAAAAAAAATTATACAAAGAAACGGGAGAGGAAAAGGATGAGATACGGGAAAAGAATTAATAGGCGCACGTAGGGGTGTCAAAACAGGTTCTCAAATAGGTTCTGGGTATACCCACGGCGAACCAGGTCAGTCCCGGACAGGTCAGGATTCTGATTGTCAGTACCCCAGGTCATGATTGGTCAGGTTTTGTTCAACTGGGTCGAACACATTTGAATCATTGGATTCCCGGGTGCCGGACAGGTCTGAGCGTTCTATTTACAAGTCGATCCATTCCCAGGTATGATCGCGCGTTGACATTTTTTTTGCCGGGTTTGCGCAGGTCGTATTTAGGTTTCATGTATGGTTGAGTTAAGTCAAATGTACTCGGGTTGAATTATAAATGACCTTAGTTCAATCATTATGAAACATCGGGTCCATTTGCTATTGAACGCCAAATCAACTTCGGGTAACTCCTGATCGGGCCATCTTGATTTTGTTATGGATTTTGTAAACAAATCATATTAATAAAAGTATTAAGATCGACATATATATACATATGTGTGTGTGATAAATATATAGATGACAACGAAAAATCAATAAAAACACTATATTGATTACCGTGATGTTTAGTGTATTCTCTTAGTCAACTCTTATTTCGAATAATCAACTGCGTAAAACCACTCTAATGAGTAAAGGAGTCGAACGACTCTTCATATCTTTTAATATTATATATTATAACCAACGACAACAATAATGAGTAGACGATCAATTCCAAACTTTATATAAATGATTTATTATTATAAGCATTATGATTGATATATAAGTTTGTAAATAGCTATAATGGTAATGAGAATAATAATACTAGTAAACATAAAGCGATAATGATAATAGGTAAAAATACAAATAATAACAGTAATAGTAACAAGGCTAACAATAGCAATAGTAATACAAATAAGAACAGGAATACTAATAATAACAAGAACAATATAAATACTAATATGTTGAATCATTTTAATATACAATTGATATCAAAATAATTGTAAAACCAATCTAATACTCTATTGATTATAAATTAGTATAACGACTCTTAATATGTTATAATGCTATAGCAAATGACAATCATACATTCATATGTTTACAACGACGGTTCATATGAGGCCTAAGTGATTATAACGAGGGTTCATATGTTGCACAATAATAATAATAATAAATTATACCCCCAAATCATTATCCCCTATAAAAGCTAACCATAACTTATTAAAATAAGTTAACTGTTAACAAGTAACAACCATAAGTAAAATACTACATCCGTTTCTTTTTAATAATTACACTTACACTTTTCACGCATGCCGATGCACTACTTTGAGCCTTTATATCTCTAATTTTGTATTTGTAAAAAATATAAAAAATCAATATTCTAAAACTACATATCGAGACGAATCAAACAAGACCCACATGACTATAATTTCTCTTAACCATAATTCACAAATGATAGTCAAAGGAAAATTTATGAATAGTGTCAAAAGTGAAAGTGTAACTATTAAAAAGAAACGGAGGTAGTAGTTAACAAGTACTTACTAGTTACTAAATAGTAACTTGTTAACAACCATATAGTTTAATACTAGTATAAGATTAACAACCATAACACTCCCTTATCTTTATAAGTTATAAGATTATTTAAGTTAATTGTTTTTATGTTATACTATAGTTTAAGTATAGTATTTATGGTTTTCTCTTAACTTTGTATATATATGTGATTATAAAGAAACTATTTTATCAGTAGGCTTATATATGTTAGTACGATATAATAATATTGGAATCATTCTAGCTAATTTGTGAATGATTATTAATGAGTATCGACTCTTAATATGCTCTAATAGTATAACTAACGATAATAATAATGAGTATTATATATTAACTACGAGTATACGATCAATTACTGGATTTATATAAGATATAAATGACTCGATTATGGTAAGCATTGTGATTCGAAATAATAATAATAAAATAACTACACTATTTTAAGCTAATTCAAGATAAAAGTACACTATTTTAGCTAGTAGTATTCATGTTAATGCATCTCGAAACTAAAACACATGTATTTGGATTGAAACAAGTTATTATCGGATGAGATCAATGAATGTATCATTGTAAGTCGATGTAACACTACATATAAGTTCACTTAATTAAATATAATTATACTAATACTTAATTGAGTAATAGACAAATGATAGTTGTATAAGTAACGTTATAAGTAAGGAGTCTAATTAAAATTTAGAAACTTAATTCATAACTCTAATAATAATTGTTGTGGTCTAACATCTACGGCTCTCTTTAAGACACTTGGGCTCATCAGAGCCGTACACGTGTCACCTTAGTCAAAAGGAAGAAAAGCCTTTAAACTCTGGGCTGCACTTAGCAGGGTTAAAAGGTTTAAGTTCTGGCCCAACAGTCAGAGCCCAACAGTGCAAGATGGCTGAAGGAGAGTGGTTAATAGACATCCACCAGTCATGGTCTGCCACGTGTCATGATCTGATTCCTCAACCAATCAGAAGCCACTATTGTAGGTCAGTTTTTAAGGTTAGCTGTCAAGATGCTATCACTATAAATACTCCAGAAATCAGGAGAAAAGGCATTCAATGCAAACAGTGCAAAGTTACTCTGTAAAACTACTCCCTCATTTTCTCTCTCTATCTCTACTTTCTCTCACCACTCCTGATAACTGACTTAAGCTTCGGAGGGGGAACCACCATCCAAACCTCTAGGGTGGGTCCCTTTTTGCAGGTTCGGGAACGAAGCTCAGGCTTGGACTAAGTTGGTTCGGTCATCATTGCACAAGTCTCCAACTGAAGAACACACAAGATACTAACTTACTTGCTGGACAAGCAGGCTCAACCTGTAGCTTACTTGTCGGACAAGAAGACGAAACATTTGGCGCCGTCTGTGGGGAGACGCAACGATGACTGATTGTCAATCGTCCAACCTTGCCAGAAACCGAAGTCTTCAGGTTAATGTCGAAGACACATTAGAACACGAGAGACCGCCTCGAGGAAGGGATAGACCCCCGTCCATCGTCCAAGTTGCTGGACCAAGCCAGCAACCGGTCATTCAAGAGAATCTTGAACGTCCAGTGACTGCCGCCCACCTGGAGAATGTTCTGAATGATTTTCAGACTAGGATGGCAGCGGTCGTCCAGGAGCAGATCAAGAGCAATATCTTTGTTTTTCCGCTTAACCCCGAGCACCGCTAACAATCCACCTCCTCCTAGGGGACGTTCCCAAGAAGATCGTCCAGGCCCTAGCCGGCATGTTCGTCAGGAACCTTCTAGGAGAACGGCAAGAGGAAAGCAACAAGAGGATAAGGATCAGCGAAGAAAGATGGACTGGAACCTGGTGGTAAGGACCCAGGACCATGTTCGTCCAAGTGGGCACCGAATGGAAACAGATGCCAGGGAATATCTAGAAGCAAAGAGAGCTGCTGCAATACAACAATCAGCGACGGGTTCGACATCATACCTGCGAGACCCTCCTTTGAGGTTGTCGTCCCGGAGGGGAGGGACGAAGTTTAAGTCACTCTCTTGTTCATCCACGACAGAGAAGACAGTGGCTCAGCCCATGGTCTATAGGAGTCCATTGCCTGCAAACACGTCGTCTGATCCGGTGTTAAAGGAATATCGTAAGGAGTACATACCCATTGAGGGACAGATGAGAGCCCTCCAGATTAACTGGCCCACTCCATTCTCGGCCAGGATAATGGAGGCGCCCCCCTTCCCAAAGGTTAAACTCCCTACTATAGAACCTTTTGATGGAACAACAGATCCCGATGATCACTTATCTGCTTACAAACATCAGATGTACGTCCAAGGAGTAGATGATGCTACCTGGTGTAAGAACTTCCCAGCAACTCTGAAAGGAGTAGCTCAGAAGTGGTTTAACAATCTTCCACCCAATTCAGTCAATAATTTCACGGAACTCAGTTTCTTATTCACTAGTCACTTTGTTGCCAACAAGCAAGAACAAAAAACAAGCATGCACCTAGGCAAGGTCGTCCAGGGACCTAAGGAAGCTCTTAGAAGTTTCGTTAAGAGATTCAACCTAGAAGCCCTTCAGATCCAAGATCTTAACGCTGGAGTGGCCTTTGACGCCTTCATTAGGGGTCTAAGGCCAGGAAGTTTCAAATTTGATCTTGTTAAGAAGAAAATCTCCACTCTTGCTGAGGCTTTGAGGGAAGCCGAAGCCTTTATTCATGCCACCGAAGTATGTGCTGAGGCAAAGCCTCCCGAGTCTAAGAAGCCTGAAGAGGTTGTTCAGCCAAAGAAGAACAACCCCAAGAAGGCCGAGACTTGGGCGATAACCTCCAACACCACTTCGTCTAGAAAAAGCAAGAGAAAGGAGGCCGAGCCATCCTCATCCAATCCTGTTGAGTTTAACAAATACCAATACTCCATCCTCATGGAGATTAAGGATCAGTATGAGTTGAAGGCCCCAGCTGAAATGAAAACTCCTTATAGAAATAGGGATAAGAGCAAGTATTGCCACTTCCACAAAGATTGTGGTCATGATACCAATGAATGTAAGCATCTCAAGAGAGCTTTGGAAGAATTAGCCCGAAAAGGAAAGATGAATTCCTATATGCCTCAAGAGGGAAGGAAGTTTCCAAGGAAAGATAACTGGCATAACAAGAAAAAGGAGAGTGCAAGCACAGACGAAGATGTCGTTCTCGTAATCTCAGGTGGGTTTGCTGCTGGGGGACCAACCAATAGAGGGCACAAAAACTACCTTAGGGAGCTCGGCCAAGTTTTGTTAGCTGATCAGACAAAGGTTGAGCCTTTCCCAAGGGTGGTAGTTAGTGAGCAAGATCGGGGCAGGTTGAGAACTCCCCATGATGATCCCTTGGTTGTAGAAATGAAAATAGCAAACTTGAGAGTAAGAAGGATCCTGATCGACACCGGAAGTTCGACGGACATCATTAGTGCTGATTGCTTGTCTAGACTCAAGTTTGAGGAGAAGAACTTAGTTCCCGTTCACCATCCCATCATAGGGTTTGGGGGAGGAGTCATCCATCCAATGGGGACTGTGACTTTGCCCGTTCGAGTGGGAGAGAAGGATGCAGCTAAAACCTTGTTTATCAAGTTCTTGGTGGTCCGAGACTTGACAACCTACAATGTCATTCTTGGACGACCAACTCTGAATCATGTCAAAGCTGTCATAGTAACTCACCTGATGTTGATGAAGTATGAGTGTGATGATGGCCAGATTGGCTCATTATATGGAGACCAGCAGGTGGCTGGGGAATGTTATTTGACTACCCTCAGGCCGTCATCATGGAAAATAGGCAGCGAAGATCAGATGAAGGTTGCTGGCGAAAGGAAAACGTCGTGAATAGAGAAAGATCAGACGAAGATGGCTAGCGAGAGGAAAACGTCTGGATTTGTCAAAGACCAAGTCGCCTCGTTAAAGCCGACCATCGAGAGCCCTCAGACGCCTCTTGCTCCTTCAAGGAAAGCGTCTGAGCACCTCCCCAATAAGAAAAGGAAATATGAAATCATCAAGGAAGAACCCTCCTCGTCTGAAGAGGTCATGGCCATCATGGGACTAGCAGTAGAACGTCCAGAGCCAGTAGAAGCACCTGAAGAGGTACGTCTGGATAAAGCTCGTCCAGAAAGGACCCTCAAAATTGGAACTTCACTCAGTCCTGGTTTGAAAGTCCACTTGCTGAAAGAGTTTCAAGACGTGTTTGCTTATTGCGTTGAAGAAATGCCTGGAATTGATCAAGAGGTAGCCGTCCACCGGCTGAATGTGGATCCAATATTAAAACCAGATCGTCAGAAGAAAAGACATTTGGGACCGGCTAGGAATCAAGCGGTCGACCAGGAAGTTCAAAAGTTGCTGGAATCCAAGTTCATCAAAGAAACCTATTATCCAGACTGGATAGCAAATGTGGTCATGGTGCCAAAGCCCAATGGCACCTGGAGAATGTGTGTGGACTACACTGACCTCAACAAGGCTTGTCCTAAGGACAGTTTCCCCTTGCCTAAGTTGGATCGTCTGGTAGACTCCACAGCCGGCCACGCTTTGCTAAGCTTCATGGACGCTTATTCAGGCTTTCATCAAATCCCAATGTGGCCAGAGGATCAGGACAAAACGTCCTTCATTACTAAAAAAGGGCTGTATGGCTGGGTGAGGATGCCATTTGGCCCGCGCAATGCCCCAGCCACTTTTCAAAGATTGATAGATAATGTTTTTCAGCCGCAGTTGGGACGAAATATGGAGGCATATATTGACGATATGATAGTCAAGAGCCGTCAAGAAGAAAGTCATGTTGGTGATTTGAGAGAAACTTTTGAAACTCTGAGGAAATACAAGTTAAAGCTGAACCCCAGCAAATGTGTCTTTGGGGTTTTGTCGGGGAAGTTTTTAGGTTTCTTGGTGGATCAGAGGGGAATAGAAGCCAACCCTGAAAAGATTCAAGCTATTTTAGACATGAAGTCTCCTTCGAAGGTGAAAGAGGTACAACGACTGACGGGTTGCCTGGCTGCCCTTGGACGATTTTTGTCTAAGTCAGGCGACAAGTGTCATCACTTCTTTGCCACAATCAAGAAAAAAACCAAGTTCGAATGGACCGCAGAAGCGGAGCAAGCCCTTCAGCATGTCAAAGATCATCTTCAGCAGCTGCCTAGGTTGGTCAGTCCCGCCGAGGGGGAAAAGTTGTTTGTATACTTGGATGTATCCACTCAAGCTGTGAGTGCCGTCCTGTTGGCTGAACGAGAATCCGTCCAGGTCCCAATATACTTCGTCAGTCATGTGCTCAAGGACGCGGAAAATCGGTATACTCCTGTTGAGAAGTTTGGATTGGCCCTCGTCATGGCCAGCAGAAAGTTAAGGCCCTATTTCTTGGCGCACAGTATACTCGTCTATACTGATCAACCTTTGAAGCAAGTTCTGCAGAAGATGGAAGCCGCTGGGCGAATGTTAAAATGGGCGGTTCAGCTCAACATGTTTGATATATCATTTGAACCGAGGAAAGCCATTAAGGGGCAAGCCTTGGCTGATTTCATAGTTGAACTTACTCGGCCAACCATAGAGCCCATATCTGATCCAGCTGAAGGAAGGAAGCATTGGACGCTCATGGTTGATGGATCGTCCACAGTCAATGGATGTGGGGCAGGAATCATTTGTCAATCTCCCGAAGGGGACAAGTTTGAATATGCATTAAGATTCCAATTCAAAGCGTCCAATAACGAAGCTGAATATGAAGCACTCTTGGCTGGAATCAAAATGTGCAAAGCGGCTGGAGCTGTAGAGATTGAGGCCAAATCGGACTCTCTCTTAGTTGTCAACCAGGTCAACGGAGATTTTGAATGCAAAGAAGCATCAATGAGCAAATATATGCGACTGATCAAGGATGAGATTGAGCCATTAAAACGATTTGTGCTCGACCAAGTACCAAGGTCAGAGAATCATCAAGCAGATGCTCTCTCGAAATTGGCCAGCTCGGCTGAAGGTGATGTGCCAAGAACAGTTTTTTGGGAAGTCAAACCCAAAAAGAGCATCGACCAAGAGGAGATTATGTTTCTCACCGGGGGCCTATCCGGATGGAGCCGATCATAGAATACAAGAAGACGGGACGATTGCCTTCAGATCCTGTAGAGGCCAAGTATGTGAAGGCCAGAGACAAGTGGTTTGAGCTATGGGACGAGACACTTTATAAGAAGTCATTCAACCGGCCTCTGCTCAAGTGCGTCACCAGAGAAGATGGTCTGGGGGTTCTTAAAGAGCTCCATGAAGGTGCTTGTGCTTCTCACATTGGGGGAAGAGCCTTAGGCGAGAAGGCTTTAAGGACGGGGTATTACTGGCCTACCTTAAAAGAAGAATGCTTTAGTCTATGCAAAGAAGTGTGACAGTTGTCAGAAGCATGGAAATGTGCATCAGAAGCCGTCCAACTATTTGACCCCCATCTTGTTCCCCTTCGCCTTTTGCCAAATGGGGCATGGATATCTTAGGACCTTTCCCCTGTGGCTGGGCAAAAGAAGTTTGTGATATTAGCAGTGGACTATTTCACTAAATGGATAGAAGCTGAAGCCATGCGAGGAATAACAACAAACGACGTCAAGGGCTTCATCTGGAAAAACATTATAACTCGATTTGGCATGCCTCAGTCAATCGTCTTTGATAATGGTCCGCAGTTCGAAACGCTAAGCTGAAAGAATGGTTGTCAGAAAGAGAAATCAAAGCTCACTTTGCGGCAGTTGCCCACCCACAAGCTAATGGGCAAGTCGAGTCCTTCAACAAGATTCTATCAAATGGAATCAAGAAGAAGCTGGATAACGCCAAAGGGCAATGGGTGGAAGAGCTGCAATTGGTGTTATGGTCCATTAGAACAACTGCTAAGAATTCTACAGGCGAGACGCCTTTCATGCTAGTCTATGGCACTGAAGCCGTCTTGCCCATTGAGGTTGAGGAGCCCACCCTACGAGTCATGTTATACACAGAGGATGCCAACTGGGCCGCATTGCGTACGGCTTTGGACCAAGTCCCAGAAGTCAGGGGCAATGCCTTACTAAGAATGCAATTGTACAAACTGCGTATGGCTCGGGAGTTTAACAAAAGAGTTGTTAGACGACCGCTAAAGGTGGGGGATCTTGTTCTAAGAAAGATGGAAGCAGTTGGACGAGCTAAAGAGTTGGGTAAGCTAACACCAAATTGGGAAGAACCTTATCTGATTGTCCAGGAGATACACAGTGGGACTTTTCGTCTACAATATCTAGATGGATGACCTATTCAGCGTACCTGGAATTCAGACAACTTAAAGAAGTATCACGTCTAGCTCAGATCTTCGTCAGATTTATGTAGGGTAATTTGTAGTTACTCCAAAGTGCCACGGCACACGTTAGTAAGAAAAGAATTGTATACATGCATCTTGGCTTTCAGCCAAGCAAAATCCATATAATACAATTCCCATTTCCTTCTCTTTGTTTATTTTCACCAAGTTACTTCACTTTGGGGCATTAAATCAGTTACTCGTCTAAAAGTGACAATAACTTGGACAAAAATACAAACAATAGCAGAACGTCAAAATTGCTCACATTTACGCCGAACATCACTCCATCAAAGAGACCGGCCAAAAATATAATGCATATATGGCCGTCAAATTGACAAAACCTCTAGTAAGAGTAACGTCAAAGTCTCTGAGAGAAAGCTGGCCTGAAATAAGACCTTAGTAAAGGATACTTACTTTCAAAAGCACGGACAGCTAGGTAGTCCAGACCCTAGTAAGGGATCGCTACTTAAAGACGAGTGTTGCTCCCTCAAGGAAGCCGGCCAAAACATTCTTTGAACATGTATCTCAAGCTCGTCCATCAACTTCAGCAGGCTCAGCCAAGGCTGGCCGCTCTCCTTCTTGGACTTTGGCTCCCCTTCAATATACGGTTGAGCTAAGCCCAAGAACGGGGGGATAATAGAAGCCTATAGGACGAGCTAAAGAGAGCAGGTCGTCCAAAAACCAAGACCTAACCAATGGTTTGATAGGGCAGAACGAATGTTAGTAGCTCGAGTAAAACGGCTAGAACGTGGCTCAAAAAGGTTTTGGACGTTTTCCCTCTTTGGGCGAGACTCGTCTATATAAGTAGATCGTCCAACTACTTAGGACGAACCTCGCTAAATAGGACGAACCTCGCTAAATACTTGGTTACATTATGGGACGATTGGTAATCGTCCAAGCCTGGGATGGCAATCCTCTCGTTTTGCGTTTGGCAAACCGCCCCAGACGAGTCTCTTTTGGTACTTGGATGCATATGCATTTATCAAATGCTCTAAGTATTGCAGATCGTCCGATAGTTCAGGACGAGTTACGACTGTCAAAAGCCAAGTACGCTGCTCTTTCATTAAGTATCTGTGCTAGACGTCCAACGATCATGACGAAGTTAATATTATACTTAGTCAAATTGGAATTCAGAAAGAAAAAAGACAGGCAATTGGCAAAAATTCTCCTTCATATATGATTGATCAAGAATTACAACCTAAGAGCTGAAGAGTTCAAAATACAGCGGCAAACAAGCCAAGAAACATGAAAATAAACCTAAACTTAGGCTTCGTCTTCAGAGCGAGTTTCCTGGTCGTCTTCTGAGGTCTCCACCTCAGCAGCAGCCTCGTCGTCTGACTCCTCAAACTCTGGAGGTTCCTCGGCGCATACCATAGCCCGATGGACGCTCTCTTGAAACTCCAGACGACGAACGAAGCTGGGGACCTCAGCTTCCTCAGCTAGCATCCCAAAGGCTTTGACGGCCTAGTCCTTGGCCGTTTCGACGACGTGATTCAACCCTTCCTTGGCATCGTTGAAGGCCTTGACCGCCTCCCTTTCCAGACGGGCAGTCTTTGCCCTTAGGAGAATATTCTCCCTCCTTAATTGAACGGCAGCCAGAAGAGCGACATCCCTTTCGCCTTTCAACTCAGCAGAGAGAGCGTCTATGATCATCCTTAGACGATCCTGCTCGATATATAACTGGTTGATTTTAACAAGATGATTCTTGTTCTCGGACTCCGGGGAGCGTCGATCTCTTCTCCAAGGCCTCCAGCAACTGGCGATGAAGGGTGTTAGCCCTCTCGATGTCATGAATGGCTTTGTCCCCGGCCGTTGTAGCTTGGTGGACGAGGTGCTTATTTTCCTTTCTAAGCTCCCTCGCCCAATCTTCAGTTAGCATGTTGCGAGCCAGAAGCTGGAACAACGAAAACAAATCAAGTTATTAGACGATTTGCAAAGTTAAAATTTGTACAAGTATAAAACGAGGCAGTCATAAAACAATACCTCGAAGAAGTCGGGACATGTAGCCCACATGCCGGCGAGACGCTCCCCTTAATCCCTTAATGTAGGATTCGGGGAAGCATTTGAAGAGCTCCTGCTTGGTAGCTCTTTCTCCGGCCTTGACATTTTGGCGAAGGCAGGAGAAGACTCCTCGTCCGAATCAGCAGTGGGAGGAGTTGGGGGAATAGCAGGGCCTTTGCCGTTATCTGAAAGAGGGGGTGAGTCAGTTATCTTGATAGGGAAGACGATGGCTTGTCTGTTGGACGGACTCATGGACCGTTCACCGACCTGCACCGTCCTAACTATGTTGGGGTAATACGACTCACCAGACGAAATTGATGTCGTCCTAACAGCAAGAGGCATCTGTGACACCAGCTTTGCCACCGAGCCGCTGAACCCTGGATAGTTCTCGGCAGCAGCATCAGGTCCCGGTGCAACCAAAGCCAAGGTGGACTCTGGCTTGGAATCGGCCGGCAAAAAGCTGACCGGAACTGCTGCATGTGCATCCTTTCCCTCCTCGGCCGAGCCAACAGTCGAAGGCTCCCTTTTAAGAGCCTTGGCTTGTGGGGGAGGCATGCTTTTCTCCCCACTCTCGACAGCAGGAGCAGCCTTATCCGTCTTCTTCCTTGTAAAGCCCTTAGGCTTCTTCGCTGAAGGCTGGTCAGCAGCTGTAGCTGGCCTCTTTTTGGACGAGGACGACTTCCCAGGTGGAAGCCTGTTTGTAGGAGCATTTTTCTGCAAAAAATAAAGGCATCAGAACGATCGTCCAAAAGGCAAAAATAAAAAACTATTGTAACAATCCAGACGATTATGGTCCCAAGAAGGTGACCGTCCAAGCCTGGACGTTCTCTTTAGTTGAGTAATGGACGTCCAGAAATTGGAGGCCAATTCCAGACGAAGATGGCCCCAAGAAGGTGACCGTCCAAGTTTGGACGTTCCCCTTCATTGAGTGACCCTCGTCCAAAAATTGGAGGCCAATTCCGGACGAAGATGGCCCCAAGAAGGTGACCGTCCAAGTTTGGACGTACTCCTTTTTTGGGTGACCCTCGTCCAAAAATTGGATGACAATAAAGGACGAGTATGGCCCCAAGAAGGTGACCGTCCAAGTTTGGACGTTCCCCTTCATTGGGTGACCCTCGTCCAAAAATTGGATGTCAATTCTGGACGAGTATGGCCCCAAGAAGGTGACCGTCCAAATCTGGACGTGCTCTTTTTTGGGTGACCCTCGTCCAAAAATTGAATGCCAATTAAGAACGAGTATGGCCCCAAGAAGGTGACCGTCCAAGTTTGGACGTACTCCTAATTTGGGTGACCCTCGTCCAAAAAATTGGATGACAATAAAGGACGAGTATGGCCCCAAGAGGGTGACCGTCCAAGTCTGGACGTTCTCCTTCTTTGGGTGACCCTCGTCCAAAAATTGGATGCCAATTAAGGACGAGTATGGCCCCCAGAAGGTGACCGTCCAAGTCTGGACGTTCTCCTTCTTTGGGTGACCCTCGTCCAAAAATTGGATGCCAATTAAGGACAAGTATGGCCCCCAGAAGGTGACCGTCCAAGTCTGGACGTTCTCCTTCTTTGGGTGACCCTCGTCCAAAAATTGGATACCAATTAAGGACGAGAATGGCCCCAAGAAGGTGACCGTCCAAGTCTGGACGTTCTCCTTCTTTGGGTGACCCTCGTCCTAAAATTGGATGCCAATTCCAGACGAGCTGAAGTGATACTCGGCAAAAAAAAAAAAAAAAAAAAATTAATACCAATGTTTCCGTCCTCTTCTCGGCACTACTTTTTGCATACTCCTTCCACAGGTTGTCTGTGAATTTGGACATACTGATTTCCCCAGTCCAAGATGCTTCGAGGCGTTGTCTGGCCGAGTCTGCAAAGAACAAAAAATGTGTTCGTCAAATGAATTATAGACGAAGAGTTTTACTTGGGTGATTTTAAATATATACCTTTATCATCGGCCAACCGCAAACCGGCCGCAACCAAGAAGTCGTCTTGGTAAAACATCTCCTTAAAGGGTATCCAGTTGGAGGGCCCTTTAAAGGATCGTTGGCCGGGCCTGGAGTACTCTTTTGTTCTGAAGTACTCCACAACTTCTTCATCGTAATTATCCTCCAAGTCCAGCCAGGACTGCTTCCGTCCCGTATTCGTGACGGCCCTATTATGGAATCTATAGCTCTCAGTAGCCGAATCATTGGCCGCCTTTAAAAATATGAAATCGTCTTTCCAATCATGCATCTTCGAAGGCTTCCCCCAAGCCGTCGGGAAGCCGGTGGCGGTTGCGAATGCCGAGCCATGTCCCGTCCACGGCCCCAGGTACCTTGGCCGCATAATGGATGTGGGTAAAGGCCTGAAGAGAAAGGGCTAGGCCGCGTAGCTCGCAAACGGCAATAAACGTCAGGACGTTGTGCCAAGAGTTTGGGGCCAATTGATTGTGGCCGATGCGGTAGTGCTGCAGCACCTGTTCTATGAATTCATGTAGGGGAAACCTCAATCCCGCATCTAAGGCCAGTTTATAGACGGCGAAATGGTTCCTGGGAGCACTCAAGATCGTCGCGTCTTTATTAGGAATGACAAAGGAAAAGCCCGACATGGGCATGAAAGACGATAAGTAATTAGGGTCTGGTCCTAGTTTCTCTAACCACTTACGGTTGACCAAGATGAAGCCAGGGTCAGAAAGGGGACCTAAACGTCTCCTCACCTCTGACGAGGTAGTAGAGGCCTCGTCTGATTCTTCGGCAGCCTCAGAATCGCTACCATTATTACCTTCGCCGATCTGCTCCATATCGGCGTCCCTGCCAGAAGTACTGGTCTCAGGTCTTATTTCGGAGTCTTTTGCATCATGGTCAAAAGGAGGCCGGCCCAAAGGTGGAGCACTTTGAACCTCTCTTGTCTCATCTGCCACCCGTCCAATGGACTCCTCCATATCCGAGCTACTTGACGGGATTATTGCTTTTCGTCTTAGACGGGCCGTTTGCTTGACGCGCGCCGCATTACCGCCGCAGGTAATGACCGGGTCGTCGACTTTCTCGGCCAAAACTATGAAAATATATGTACTCGGCCAGAAGAGGCCCAACTCTAGAATGTGCCGAAGAAGAAGTATCGGTTCTAGGGTCAAGACAAGCTCTTGGTCGGCTAGGATTATTTGACGAAGATGATTCCATTTTATTGATTTTCTAAGAAAAAATAAAGAATACAGAAGAATGAAAAAATCAAAGAAACGATACCTGCTAAGAACATCTGGACGATTCGGTGAAGAATGCTGAAGCTGGACGATCACTCTCTCTCTCTAGAAAATTTGCAGAGCTTCTCTCTCTAGAAAAATTTGTTCGAAGTGGTAAATGATTCTATGTATTCACACCAAGGTTATTTATAGAGGAATAAGAAACTCGCAGAGCCTGGCCAAGAATGACCGAAAAGAGAACACAACGGTCGAATATGACCAGGTAGAACCTAGAAGAGGGCGCGTCTCTTCATTTCAAATTAAGCTACCCTAAGAGTAAAAGGGCCTTAACGTCGGATGGGCCAACGGTAAAAAGCCCTTTTAGGGGCAAATGTTGTGGTCTAACATCTACGGCTCTCTTTAAGACACTTGGGCTCATCAGAGCCGTACACGTGTCACCTTAGTCAAAAGGAAGAAAAGCCTTTAAACTCTGGGCTGCACTTAGCAGGGTTAAAAGGTTTAAGTTCTGGCCCAACAGTCAGAGCCCAAAAGTGCAAGATGGCTGAAGGAGAGTGGTTAATAGACATCCACCAGTCATGGTCTGCCACGTGTCATGATCTGATTCCTCAACCAATCAGAAGCCACTATTGTAGGTCAGTTTTTAAGGTTAGCTGTCAAGATGCTATCACTATAAATACTCCAAAAATCAGGAGAAAAGGCATTCAATGCAAACAGTGCAAAGTTACTCTGTAAAACTACTCTCTCATTTTCTCTCTCTATCTCTACTTTCTCTCACCACTCCTGATGACTGACTTAAGCTTCGGAGGGGGAACCACCACCCAAACCTCCAGGGTGGGTCCCTTTTTGCAGGTTCGGGAACGAAGCTCAGGCTTGGACTAAGTTGGTTCGGTCATCATTGCACAAGTCTCCAACTGAAGAACACACAAGATACTAACTTAGTTGCTGGACAAGCAGGCTCAACCTGTAGCTTACTTGTCGGACAAGAAGACGAAACAATAATAATAATAATAATAATAATAATAATAATAATAATAATAATAATAATAATAATAATAATAATAATAATAATAATAATAATAATAATAATAATAATAATAATAACAATAATAATAATAATAATAATAATGGTTATATTATGCTAATTAATAAATAATAATTATACTTAAATACTAATCATTATAATTTCAATAAAAATAACCAAAATTTCAAATTATAATAAAATAGTAATTGACTAATTATTAAAGTTAGTAAACCAAGACAAGAATTAGTAAGATTACAAGAATATAAGATTACCAATCATGTGCTAGGTCATCAATCCATGTGCTAGGTAATTCTCTTTTCCTATTGGCCAAAAAATAATATCATGGATTAGAACCCTTTATTTGAAGAGGATCAAAATCTAACCATCAATCTCTCAAACCCATCTCCCATTTCCCTCATCTCTCTTCCATCTCTCCTCTCTAAAACCCTAATCCCCATCCCTCTCATCCGCCCACCTCCTCTTCCTTATCTCATTCTCTCTCCTCTTCCTTATCGCCGTCTCCGCCGCATTCAATTTTGTATCCGCCTCCTTCAACCTCCCCGCCGTTTTCAACCTCAGCTCTGTTTTTAATTTTTCAGTTTCAACTTTTTTTTTTACTGATAGTTTCAATTTGTTAGTTTGGTGTTCTTCAGTTTTTATGTATGTTTTAGTTTTAGATCTGATGTTAGTGGTAATTGTGATATTTTTTCTTGTATTTTTTTTTATGTTTTAGTTTTAGATCTGATATTTTTTCTTGTATTTTTTCATTTTTAGCAACAAAACACTGAAATCCTGCGATTATTGGAAGCGATTTGGTTAATTTTGGGAGAGTTTTTTTTTTAAAATTTATTGTAACGAGTAACTGAAATTTTGGTTATAGGCGTTATTATTAGTAGTATTAAGAGAGGCGTAAATATGACTTCGAAATATCACTTGCTGATTTCTAAGAAATGCCAGTGAGCGACTAGGATAATAATATCATAGTTTGTCTGCATTTGTTGTTTCGAGTAATTAAGATTTGAGTTGCTTGATTAAGTTTTTGACCTGACGAATTCATGGATTCTAAGAAATCCAAATTAGAAGTTGCTTGATTAGAATGTAGGAATTTAGATGCTTAATGCGGAAAACGAGTATCACATACTCAAACATCTAACACCAAGATCTTTGCATAAATCAACATGAATCAATTAAGAGTGTAGAATATACCTCTTGATGCGTGAATTCCAGTTCCACCACGAGCCTTCTAGTGGAGATCTCTTAGAACGTCAACCGTCGTTCCTCTAGTGTTGGTCCACGAACAACCCTTAGATCACCACGTATGCTAGTACGGAAGAGAGAATAATCCTCTTGCTTTTGAGGTGTGATGGCCGAAAATGAGGAGAAAGAGAGGAGCAAAGAAAATCAGATTTTCTTCACAAAGAATAATGTAATGAACCTCCTCCTTTGTAACCCCATATCAATATATAAGGTGGTTACAAAGAGGTGCTTTCATGAGCTTTATTTTGCCTCATAATGTCATACATTATGAGCATAATAAACTCATGAGTTACAACTCTTCCATCCCATAAAACCGCCCAACCCATTTCACAAATGGTTTTGGGTAATATCCAAGGGTTGTCACATTGTGTGACCTCATAGGACCCAATACATATTAGTAGTTGGCCTAAATATACTAGCCCAACAAACCGCAATTAGCTTCTAGCAAAACGTTGCGGTCACCTAATATTATTGAATATATTATCTTTATAATTCGTCCATATACATTTAGTTTATTACACTTGATCGAGGACAAAATCCTTCATAGAATCCATTAATGCCACATGCTGATTTCTAAGAAATCCAAATTAAGATTGCATTTGCTTAATTAAGTTTTTGACCTGACGAATTCATGGATTCTAAGAAATCCAAATTAGAAGTTGCTTGATTAGAATCCATTAATGCCACTTGCTGATTTCTAAGAAATCCAAATTAAGATTGCATTTGCTTGATTAAGTTTTTGACCTGACGAATTCATGGATTACATATTTGGTTCGAGATGATTAGATTATAAATCGAGAATGAAAAATGATAAATCCGTGCTTTTTTTCTCAGATGAGAATTTCTAGATATTTGGACTTGTACTCGCCGAGAATTGGTTTGCGCTGACAGTAGTAAGCTAATATGTTATACTCATGTTATAGACACCTTAACAGAATGAATATTATATATATTTATATGCATATATATCTAGCAAAATATATACATACTTAAATAATTTTGCAGATATAGAATAATAATTGAATTTTAATAATTTGGTGGGGTTTAGTCGTCCAAATAGGTTGGTTTGAAAAATTGGATTAAAGAAGACATATTTGATTTTATCTTGTTAACATCAATTATAGTTGAATTCGGGTCGGTCATAAACAAATCAGATATTTACTGGGTCTAGTTGGGTTTTGGGTTAATATTTGGTTTGGTTATTGTTAGGTTCGGGTTTAAATGCAGGTCTGTGTGGTCAGGTCAGAATATGATCTTGCCGGGTGCCGGTCAGGTCTGGGTAATCCCAGGTCAGGTTTCGGTCAGGTCTGGAGACTGACCCTCACAGGTCGAACCAGGTTCAAGTCAAGTCAGTACCAGGTTGACCCAGCGGTCAGATCTGTTTCTGACACCTCTAGGCGCACGTGATGGTTAACGTCAAAAAAAATAGTCACCCCACGGGATTTCGTCGAGTAGTACCTTTTCAAAACAAAAATATCATAGGTGGTTTGGCATAAGATTTAGTTTTCTTTATGAAATAATTTTTCTCAAGAAGTATAATTTCTAAGAGGTGGTTTCTTATAAATTCTCCTAAGATAAAACATCTGTATATATGATTTTATAAGATTTCTCGTAATATTATTTTTTCATAGAAGTAACTTTTACTAGCTACTATTCCTATCTCCTATCCGTTCTTTCTTATACTAGTTGTTGCACCGCGCGCCTACGCGTGCGGCACCCTAAAATGGCGTATTTGCGATATTCGAATTAGGTTAGATCTAATTAGCATACTGAAGGTGAAGCTATACTCAAAGATGTTTTATGCTTGCACTTGCAATGTTGGTTTTATGTGGCAAAGCAATTAGTTATTTTATTAGGGTGTACACATACGTTTTAATTTTCTTAAAGTTATTAACTGAAGAGTATAAATTGTCGCTAAAAATCTGAAATTTAATATGAAATTTAAACCATAGGTTGAAAATGTGGTGTATGTCGTGATCATGGCAACGGTCACGACGATGTGGGAACAGGGATGATGCGTTTTACACCTTTAAAGATGCCTTTTTTTACACCTGTAGAGATGCCGACAATATCGGTTCGATAGATTTGAAAACTATTACGACACGGGCGATACAAAAAAAAATGCGGCCTTATTTTGACACCATGATTTAAACAAATCAAGAGTTAAACTGACCATTTGTGGCCAAAATCACTAATATAAAGAATACAAATGGAGAAAATTATTGACACCAAAGAAGTCTTTTCATTTAGTGAAGCAAAGTACATAGAAATTCCATTGCTGAAGAAGCACATACTAAGCAAGAAAGATTACATAGGAAAGACTATTACAATTAACTTAATCACTTAACAAATACAACAAATATTATCAAAGCTTCAAACTTCAAATACCAGACGAAATCTGAAGTGCCTAAATACAATCATCTCCTTAAACATCACTTAAAAATTGAAATATGTACATACATCTATACAACTTCTGTATTTTCTAGCTATTCCATCCAAACTAAAGATGAAGTTATTTGGACGAAATAAACTTAACACCTAGAGCTTGCACAACTAAAACATCGAAATTCTGATGAGTTTACCTAGTTAAGTAAGCATTTGGTCAAAGTGCCAAGCTCCTGCAAGTACACACAAAATGCTTTTAGAGCCTACATCACTACAAATCATGAAGTGCTTTTGTGGACAAAAACCAACATGTGTTTTTTTACCAATAAGACTAATAAGAATGCCAAAAGTAATACATTATCCATACAGTTATAATAAAGTGAGGCTCTCTTTATTAAAACTTAACCAAGAAAAAAATATCGCACATAATGTAAAATATCCAAAAGAAAAATATGTCACAAAGTGTTAAGAAATAAAGGTGGATTTCGAGTCTATATGCATTGTTGAATTTTCCTAAAGAAATCTAGTGTTTGTTTTGTTGATGAAAAAAAGGAAAGTATATATTCAACAAAGTAAGATCATGTGATGTTTGATCAGATAAATATAAACAGCTACACTTTCTAGAAGAATTCTATTTTCCACAAAATAGAGGAAGTTTATTTAATCCTGCCTAGTTAGTATAACTTTCCATGAAGTTTTTTTTAATCAACCCAATACGCAAGATCATGAACAAGGATTTGACATAAAAAGAAATATAGCAAATTATTGATGATATGCTCACAAAATATCACTTAGTTACACAAAGTTAGCAAGTGCTACAAGTGGTATTGTTTCTGAACCAAAAAAGAGAAAACGAATTAAAAGAAACTTGGTGAAATCAAGGCTCCCTCCCTCCCTACTCGTTGCAAATTTAGACGCTGCATCAACACACCAATTGCTTGCAATAAACCTTGTATTCGTCCTGAAATTATATATACTTGTGTTAGACAACAAAATCAACTATAAATCTTATATATACTTGTGTTAGACACCAATTCCTATGCGAAGCTACCACGTCTATTTTAAAGAGAGCGAGTTTCAGCTTAAGATGGAGTAAAAAAGGGTTAAGTAACAATTTAACCATTAAAAAGTAATAATTAAAAATTGCAAAGATGTTGAAGATTTCATACTTGTTGGTTAATGGCTAAATAGGTTGCTAAATCATTTGAAACGACATATAAGTGCCCTGTAGCATGCCGAAAAATACTTGTTTCCCTCTCCACCAAATCTTCAATGTTCTGAATCCTGATATGCCCTTGAACTTTGCAACATACTTGTGATTTCTACTTCCATCCCCTGAGAAACATTTTACCAGCACACGATCACACAATCATGATTCGCTAATTCTCAAGTCATGCTAGAAAAATGATGCATTTCCCTGAATTCAAGTGCTAATTTCAAAAGTACCTATTTTAAAAAAAAAATCTGAATTCTTGCTCAAATATGGAAGATCCAAGTTTTCGACCTTACACACTACATTTGATATTCCAAAAGGAAGCAATTTAACTCAAGTTATCATTAAGCCACCACAATTTAAGCACATTAATCGAAGAACAAATTTTCCTTGTTCTTCAATTTAGGTCTGTTTGTTCATCTAAAATAATACAATTTCAGACTAATTAAGAGAAGAACATAGAAGACCAGTACAACCCAAAAAATTAAAGATCGATGCAACAGTGAGGGAAATTCAGATAAATAGTTAAAAAAAACGCACATAAATGATGTAGCTAAGAAATTTCGAGGCAGACATTACGTAAGTGGTATGAAAGAAGCTGAACTACTATTCACATTAATTAGACCACGATGACCCATTCAAATACCAATATACTTGACTGGTGATTCCCAATGAAAAAAATAAATATACCATGAGCAAAATCGACCAACTGCTACTCACATTAATTACACCGGAAAACAAAGGGTTACACAAAAAGTAGGAACAAGGCAACCATTCAAAACACTTATCCCTTCCGTACTTACTGCAATAATCACACATCAAATAGCCAAACTATTAGTTTCATAGCTGCAAGAAAAGCATGTAGGCTCAAGCAAAGTAAGATATTTACCACGACCAATCTGTTGACTAAAAGCTCCAATTAACTATCACAAAAACTCCTAACTAACCAATTGGTCTAAATTCCTAATGCCAAACACGAATAAATTTAGACATAGGAATGAAGAACGAAAAAATGTATACCTTCTGCAGATCTTCAATTTCAAGAAAATTGCTTGGTGAATTCAGCAACACCATACTTGATACAACTCCAAGCATTCTAGAAGAAATGGAAGTTCAAACGATCAGGAATGGTGCTTCGTTTCCTCCACACCCACACAACATCACAACACATTGATCCCTTCCACACAAAACACATGTTCTAAAGAGTCTTCTAGTTCAGTACTACTGTCTGTGTCATCCTTTAAATCTAATTCTATCTAATCAGAATAGCAAAGGATAAAAAGATCTAGAATTTGAAATGAAAGTTTTTCTCTGTATGTTGTGGTTGAGAGTGAAAAAGAAGATGAACAGACAAAATCAGAAACAGCATTCCTATGAAGCTTTGACAAATTTAAACAGCTGCAGCAACCTTGACATTAGTGGATTAGCTATCTGTGAAAACCAAATTCCTTCCAGCAAAAGAAAACTCTTACCTTTGATCGTTTATAAAAAGCAAGCTATAGCCAATATTTTCCCGAAGCCATTCAAGCCTTGCCTTTGGGCTCTGGCTTAAGTTTAGGAGTTTATCTCCTTCACTGGTTTCACATGCACCAAGTCTCTCAAAGGACTTCTTTTACTTGGTACAATTACCTTCTCAAGGTTAAATTTCCCCCTAGCAGAGCATGCTCCCTTAGTTCTAACTTCCATGTCACCCCTCTGCCTCAACAGTTTTTCAAGCTGAAAACAAGGTTACCAAAAAGAGGACACTAACACAAGAACTCCACAATAACTTTGAGGTAGCAGGCTCGAGTAGAACTAATGAAGTAGGAAAAATAGTATGGGCTGGAGGGAGTATAATTACGAAATTTGACTTAACATTCTAATTAGAGAGCATTCCTGATTTCAAACTGTAGACTGTAATTGGGTTTGATTGAAGAGGTTGGTTTTATACATAAGCTAGAAGGAAAAATTGTGGCTCAAACCTGTGAAGTCATCAAATCTCTAAAAGAACGCTTGAAGATCATTGCTACAGCTAGTGTAACTATGGGCGAAGATCTTTTCCTAAAGCAAAAAAAAAGAATTGAGAAAACTTTAATGCTTGGATCACCTATCTAATCCTACATGCTGACACTTTGTCGAGTCCCCTAGCTTGCAAATTTCCTTTGATAGCAACCCTATTTGGAAAATCAAGAAGGCAAGTTGATGAAAGATTCAATATTTTTACCTATAAAAACTAAATCCTTTAGTCTTCCCGTACAAGAATTTTACTGCTATTCTGAAGCAGGAAAGGAACTGAGGGAGAATTCTTTCCAGCTATTCCCCTCTCATTACGATTCCTAATAGAGAAATCAAGCTTATCTCTAATACTCGACGCTTTGTAATAATATGTTCGAAGAATCCTGAAAGTAACAGATTATACCCCAAAAAAGAAAAAAATTGTCCTAAATGTATAATTACATTCTGTAGTCCTGAGCTTCAAACATCCATAAATCAATCTACTGCATCGATGGTACAACTTCTCTCACCGGCATAGAGTGAAATGCTCAATGGAGTACATCAAGGGCGCCCACAAGATTGCATACTTGTATACCACCTCAATATACTACCTTCAAGTCTCATAGCCATCAAATGCCGTCTGTTATAAAATAGAAGGCAAGTATAGTGACCCGGAGATCAAAGTGTTAGGGTTTTATTTTAATACCGCAAGTGTACGGTGTCGTAGCACATACGGGTCGAACTCAGGGAGGTGCAAGATTAAACACTAGTTGACTCTAGACTATGAAATAGCTACACATTCCAAATATCCATAAGAATCTACAAACTAATAACAAAATATGACAATTAAAACACTAAGATTAAGTATCACCACTAATATGAATTGATCAAAATATAACTCACATCCCAGTTATTCAATCATAGCTTAGGTGAGATTGACATTCCCTTATGACTCAGTAATAAAGCACAGCTGCGAACCGAAACTAAATACTCGGTCATTCCTCAATACCTAGAGCTCACTTTCGTGATAGCAAAAGGCCTAACTAACATGTATGTCTCCTATTTTCATGGCTTACACACATAATTAGAAGCATTAAGAACCAATGTCAAATAATTCCCAATTCTAGTTCTCACCTATTTTCATGGGAGAATTCAAATCAATAACAAGATTATCTAAATTAAGACCCAACTTTCGTTGATGAACTCAATTAATAAAATAACAATTTAACATCAAACAAATATTCCTAATCTCAACTCCAACTTTCGTTGATAATATAAATTAGGGCTAAATCAAGATGCACAATTGACAATAACAACAATCTTATCAAACCCTAAACATATAATTCAATAACATGGGAATTGGAGAATAATTTACATGATCAATCCATACTAGGGCTCAACTTAATCCTAGATAAAAAGACTACTCACTAATCATGGCAATAAAAGCAATAAACATAATGGAAAACATAATTAAAATAATAATAAAGAGAAGAGAAAAGAGAATAAGACTTATTGAATTGAAGATAAATATGAAAGCTTGAATCTTGAATCTCCGAAGTAGCAAATAGAAACAAACTAGGGCACAAAACTAGAGAGAAAACTAGAGAAACAAAATAACGTGATATTGAAAAGTGAGTAATAGATGATAGATGTTCTAACCTCATTAGAAATCCTCTAATATATAGTTATAAGTCCTAATACTAGTAGGAAACCAAATTTACAAGATAAGGAAGCCAAGTAAATCATTAAATGGCCGAAATTGTCAAAACCGCGTGCGCGTATGAAGTTCCTGACAGACTGGGCCAACTTGCGAAGCCCATATCTCTCAGAATACAACTCTCCTTGGGCTGTGCAACCTATCGTTGGAAAGCTCTTCAAGCCTACTTTCCAATGCCGCTGGAATCAACCCAATATCAGCATCGAGTCAAAAGTTATGGACAAAAGAGTGAACATGACTCGACTTTCATAATTCTTTCAATGAATTTCAACTCCAATTAAGCTCCAATTTGCACTCAAACACTTCTAAAGTGATCCTTATCAATGTAGTTTGCTCCCAATTGCTCCTAAGTACTCAAGCTAGTCCAATAATACTCCAATTATGTTCTCAATACCTGAAATTCATCAAATAATACCAAAAACGCACAAGAGGAGTAATATTTCGTAGATTAAGTAATAGTATGCAATTATGAACTACAATGCATCTAAATGCTCCTATAATGCAACCTAAATGCACCTAAAAACTATATAAAAATACGACACATCAAACTCCCCCAAGCTAAACCATTGCTTGTCCTCAAGCAATTAGACATAGACATTAGAAAAGAAAGACAACCTACAATATGGGACTACGATAGGGCAAAGCACACAATTTAGAACACGAGAGATGTAATTACTACACGAACCAAGCATCGAAACATTCTCAAGCAAAGCCGCATAGCACGTCATGTAATGCAATCAGCTCTCCTAGCATACCACATACCATCTCCCCCAAACTAGACTTAACCAAACCTGAGAGACCTCACTTTAGTCATGTGCACTCATACTCTCATGTGTTTATGGCATAAGCAATGTCACTCAACCTAAACCATGTCGACTCAAATGAAACATTTACTCTTTAACTTTGACTATCGACTCACTTTCCACTCGAAATTACAATGCAAAAAGATCACGAGGACTTTCAAGGGTTGTAATGGGGCTGAGGCTATGGGTAGGAAATGTATTTGGAAATGTGGTGCTAAAAGCCAACTAGTGGAGAAAACAACACTTAACATCTATGGCCATTAGATGCAAACGTCACAAAAACTTCTACTAGAAGTTCAACAACACATTACCATTAAATCAAGAGAGTACCCATCTTTATCAGTTCGAACAAATTTCATTCAACTTTTATTCAATTTTTTTCATTTTTTTCAGAATTATTTTTCACAACTTCTTCATCATTCTTTTCATTTTATACTTCCACACTATTTCAAGCAACTTCTTTCACATGTTTTCTTCCAATAATCACCGCAAAACCACGAATACAAGCTCAAAACATAAACTTTAATGCTACTCCACTTAGCAAGGGTTGGGTAGAGAAACCATAAAAGGCTAGGGGCTTGTAATGTAGATTGATTCAGAACAAAGTCATGAAAGGCTCAGCGGGGCTAGAGAAAGGATAATATATATGAAAAGAAAATATATCTGAAAGCTCATAACAATGAAAAGAACGCCTCAATCATATCAAAATGCTTATAAAGTCAAGTGTCAAAGAGTACCAAGTCAAAGTCAAGATCCATGCAACAAATGAGGAACTAATCACACATGAAAGAACATAACTGACACAGATATGTCAGTTTATAGGCACAAAAGCTCACTGGGGTTAAGATGTCTAAACAGTAAGGTTAAATCAAGCCAGAGAGAGATCAACCAATCTTACCACAAGCAATCAATCACTATACAATTATGCTATGAAGAATCATGAATGAGATGGATTACGCTTAAGACCGTAGTAAGAATATCAAGAAGGTTCTCAAATAGTGCTAGCAATAGTCCCATAGATGCAACTAAGATGAGATGGAATCTAATATGCTGATGCAACTAAGAAAGCAGTACAATTTTTTTGGTTACACGTAAACTCCCACTCCTAATGAGCAGTACAAACCGTGCAACAACCTAAGAAAATAATAAAAACTACACTAGAAAGCAGTAAATGATAGAATATTCCTCCCCCAATCTAAAAATTACAGTGACCTCACTGCAATAAGCAAGATTAGAGAAGGAACACTAATAAAATCCATCAATCATCGAATCACCAAATCACAAAATCATCGAACACTCCTGCAAACACCACAATCCACCATTATCGCCGCACACAAATCCCAACAGTGAAAGGAGTTAATCAATAGAGTCATAAGAAAACAAGTATGGCATCACAAACAAAAATCCAAGCAAAAACAGAGAAAGTCTTATCGAAAGTATGAACAATGTAGAGTGAAGAAGCTTACTACTCAATCTAATGGGAAAAAGAGTTGAATAAGCGCAAAAATCAACATTGTTATGCGTCTTGAAGACCAACATGAATCAATTGTAGCCAACTTATACGAATCCTATAACAACCATCAATTAGAAAAATTAGAGAAATTAGAGAAAAAGGAAAAGATATTGAAATTAGGTGGTCAAAAGTAAAAGTAATAATAAAAAAAAAAAAGGAGAAAGAAAAGAAAAGAAAAGAAAAGAAAAGAAAGAAAAGAAAAAGAGAAATAGAGAATCAGTATACAAAAATAGAAAGAAAAAGAGAAATAAGATGAAAAAGGACAAAGGAGAACGAGAGAGCAGAACGAAGAGGAACAACGAAGAGGAGGTTCGGTGGAGTGCACAGCAGCGGCGGGGATCCAGAGGATTGCGGGTGGGCGGAGAACCAGAGGGGCGATGAATGCCGGTGCTGGGCGCGAGAAAGAAACGGGAGTGAGAGGGAGGCTGCGCTGGTGACTGGGCGGTGATTCAGTGGTGTGGTGCACCGGCGTGGTGGCGGTGGTATGGTGACGCGCAGGGATGCGGTGATGTTGTGGGTGGTCGGAAACGACGCTGGTGAGTGGTGTGTGCGCTGGTTGGAGTGAAAAGAGCTGGAGGGGAGGAGAAAAACGAGGAGAGGAAACAGGGGAGGGGGTGGTTGTTGGTGCGCGGCAGGGAGGGCGGTGAAACGGTGGTGTTGTGGGTTCACAGTCCGGTATGAAGCAGTGTAATGTGGAAGCAGGTGATGTGATGGTGGTGGTGCGCTTGGTTGTTGCAAGATGGAGGCTAGATGATATTAGGAGTGAAATGAGCAGTGATGATGACGATGATGTTTGAAAATTTTCAATCTCCAATAACGCAGGTCGCGTTTAATGCCGCGAGTCGCGGTATTTACCGCGAGTCGTGGTATTTGCGGCGAGTAGCAGTATGCTCTCGGCATTTGTCCGCGAGCTGAGGCATTGTGCCGCGACTCGTGTTTTTGAAGGTCGTCTTCCAGCTTATTTTCTACGAACAATTTCTTTTTCTTTTTTTTTGATAAACCTATAAACACACCAAAAACAAACACAAAAACATCAATGTAATTAAAATCACACAAAAAGGAAAAATCAAAGAAAATGAAAAAAACGGGGTAAACTCGGGTTGCCTCCCGAAAAGCGCGAATTTATAAAGGTCTCGCACGACCATGTAAAATCAGTAGACTAATGCATAACACTTCAACGCTCTAAGAAGCTTATCGTATGTCCCTGCAAACATCTCAGAGCTTATTATGTAAGAGTGAAAAGGAAAGAGGAAATACACTAGTCCTAAAAATCTATTAAACCTAGACAAAGAAAAATCAAAGGAGAAGTGACTTTTACAAGTGTAAGAAAAAGAAAAGTCGTTAGTCGTTTTACAAGACTCAAAAGGAGAGATAAACACTAACTGTACATCAATTATATGGTCATAAGAGTCATTCATATTGGGGGAAATAGAGAATGATGGGGGGTATAATATAGGGGAAGAAGGAATAAGGTCAAGTTTTTGAGAGAAAGGAACATGAGACTCAAAAACAGTTGGTGGAACCGACAAAGACTCATGAATAACTTCACTCTCATCTATAGACTTCTCCAATGAAGGATTTTCAATCAAGGGTTGTTCCTCACCCAAAACATCCTTTACATCGATCTTCCCCGTGATTTGATAATCATCCCCATAATTTTCAAGTTCATTCCAACCCTCGTCATCATCATCATAAATATATGGGTGGAAACTATAACTCCGAGCAGATTGACAATCATATTGGGGAGAGGGGTCAAAATCATTTATTAATGTCACATCACATAAAGAAATATCATGAAAAGTAGAGTGACAATTAGAACTATATGGAGGTGTTGTAATGTAGCTTTGAGGTGAAAGAGTGGAGGAATTTTCCTGGGCTAGTCTAGCAGATAATGACATATCCCACTCATAATTATTCTTAGCCAACCACTTGATTAGATCCCAACAATAACCAGGTGATTGGGATAGAAATTGTCCATTAGACATAGACTCAAACACCGCTCTACTTTCTTCATTTAAACCCTCATAAACCACTTGACACATATCCCATTGTTCATATCCGTGATTAGGACCAATAAAGTCTCCAAGTCTACGATAGTATTTCCAAAACAATTCATTCTCATATTGAGGAAAATAGAAAACTGCTCTAGAATTACTAGCATGTATATGGGGATCACAACACAAATCAGGTAATTGATTGGAACTCATGCAAAAATTAGAAGTATATTGACACGATGTATCGAAATAAGAAACATGAGAATCCGAAGAATTATAACCATTGGCCCTATCAATAGAATTGTCCCTATTATAGCGATAATATGACTCCATGAACAGTGAAAAGGAAGAAATTTACAAAAGTAAAAAAAAAAAAAAGTTATTTACAAAAGAAAATAAAAGTATATACAATGTAGTCTATTAAATCTATAATCAAACTAATTCTAATCCGTTACCTCCCCGGCAACGGCGCCAAAAACTTGTTAGGGTTTTATTTTAATACCGCAAGTGTACGGTGTCGTAGCACATACGGGTCGAACTCAGGGAGGTGCAAGATTAAACACTAGTTGACTCTAGACTATGAAATAGCTACACATTCCAAATATCCATAAGAATCTACAAACTAATAACAAAATATGACAATTAAAACACTAAGATTAAGTATCACCACTAATATGAATTGATCAAAATATAACTCACATCCCAGTTATTCAATCATAGCTTAGGTGAGATTGACATTCCCTTATGACTCAGTAATAAAGCACAGCTGCGAACCGAAACTAAATACTCGGTCATTCCTCAATACCTAGAGCTCACTTTCGTGATAGCAAAAGGCCTAACTAACATGTATGTCTCCTATTTTCATGGCTTACACACATAATTAGAAGCATTAAGAACCAATGTCAAATAATTCCCAATTCTAGTTCTCACCTATTTTCATGGGAGAATTCAAATCAATAACAAGATTATCTAAATTAAGACCCAACTTTCGTTGATGAACTCAATTAATAAAATAACAATTTAACATCAAACAAATATTCCTAATCTCAACTCCAACTTTCGTTGATAATATAAATTAGGGCTAAATCAAGATGCACAATTGACAATAACAACAATCTTATCAAACCCTAAACATATACTTCAATAACATGGGAATTGGAGAATAATTTACATGATCAATCCATACTAGGGCTCAACTTAATCCTAGATAAAAAGACTACTCACTAATCATGGCAATAAAAGCAATAAACATAATGGAAAACATAATTAAAATAATAATAAAGAGAAGAGAAAAGAGAATAAGACTTATTGAATTGAAGATGAATATGAAAGCTTGAATCTTGAATCTCCGAAGTAGCAAATAGAAACAAACTAGGGCACAAAACTAGAGAGAAAACTAGAGAAACAAAATAACGTGATATTGAAAAGTGAGTAATAGATGATAGATGTTCTAACCTCATTAGAAATCCTCTAATATATAGTTATAAGTCCTAATACTAGTAGGAAACCAAATTTACAAGATAAGGAAGCCAAGTAAATCATTAAATGGCCGAAATTGTCAAAACCGCGTGCGCGTATGAAGTTCCTGACAGACTGGGCCAACTTGCGAAGCCCATATCTCTCAGAATACAACTCTCCTTGGGCTGTGCAACCTATCGTTGGAAAGCTCTTCAAGCCTACTTTCCAATGCCGCTGGAATCAACCCAATATCAGCATCGAGTCAAAAGTTATGGACAAAAGAGTGAACATGACTCGACTTTCATAATTCTTTCAATGAATTTCAACTCCAATTAAGCTCCAATTTGCACTCAAACACTTCTAAAGTGATCCTTATCAATGTAGTTTGCTCCCAATTGCTCCTAAGTACTCAAGCTTGTCCAATAATACTCCAATTATGTTCTCAATACCTGAAATTCATCAAATAATACCAAAAACGCACAAGAGGAGTAATATTTCGTAGATTAAGTAATAGTATGCAATTATGAACTACAATGCATCTAAATGCTCCTATAATGCAACCTAAATGCACCTAAAAACTATATAAAAATACGACACATCACAAAGACAAGCTATAGTTTGCTAACTAAAGAATGCAGATGATACAGCACAAACAAGGTAATCTTACCCAGAACTGTGAAATCCATGAGAATAGAATGAATTTCGAGGATTAGAATGAATTTCAATTCCCTACAAAACAATCAAATGAAAATATTTCTTGATTCTTCAAGATTAATTTCCTTTTTTGATGATCACCCATCTTATTATAAAACTTCTAACAATATAATCTACAAGAATTTCAAAACAAAAAAGTGGACGAAGTAATATCTGCAACTAAATGCAACTAATTAACTTGCACGTTTTACACCACTTAGGACTCTAATATCAGTAATCAAGAAAGAACCCTACAAAAACAAGTAAGCTGAAATCATCAAGAAATCATAAACCCTATAAATACCTTCAATATAACTGGGTGCTTAGCTTTTTTCTGAATTTTAGGTAAATCAGATTCTGATGTCTTCTTTTGTTGAGCCTCCAAGTCCATCACTTGCACTTCTTCAACATCTACATCCACATCCATCACTTGCACTTCTCAGGGAAGGATTAGAAAACATTTCTTAAAGAAATAGATAAAGAATAATCTGATTTCTCACTTAAATTTGTGTGAAAAAGACAAGCGTTCAATTGTAAAGCTTGTATGAAGAATTAGTCGTAAACATACCTTCCATTTTTGGGAAATTCGAGTTCTAATCTCGTCGACAGTATTCGATTCTCCCGTAAAACGTTTCTCTCACTATTCCTGAAATCGAGACAAGGCAATTTGATCAAACCCTAGAATCTGAATAAAGAAAGAATGAGAAACCAAGAGAAAGAGGAGAGAGAAATTGTTGTTGTGTGGATGGAAATCAGATGCAAAGACAGAGAAAGAAGACAGTACTCCCTGAGTTTCCTTTCTTCCTCATTGGTAGGAGCCAAGTTTAGTAAACTTTTGAGAAGCTCTGTTCCCAGAAAACGTACACATATCCAAACAAAAGTTTGCTCACATGAAAAGCCAGTTTAACTAATACAAGTCACTAATGATTGTTTACTCATTTAGCTAACCACCTTCAGGGTTTAAAAATAAGAACGTAAAGACCAGAAGAGCCAGTGTCATCCTCAACAACAGTTACTAAACATATAGGGCGCTCAAAAACAAACCTGAAACAAACCATAACTTGCAAAATATGTCAATATGAATCCTGCCTTCTCTATTAATCAAATCATTGCTATACATGAAATTTTGCATTGAGCAAAGAGCCACACACATAGAATAAACATTATTTAGCAGCTCTCTTTTATGTCAAACTAAAAAAGAGAATATCTATGAACTCAAAGGTACTACCTACACATATATAATCAGCAAATTGATATGTGATCATTGATCAACCAGGAAAAATAAATTAGAGAAACTCACAAACCCACATCAACTAACCTACTCCAATCACCCCCCGAGAACCGAACTTTTAACCCCCCATTGACCTGAGCTCCTCCAACGACAACTTAATTTGATCTTGAACCAACTCCAAACGCTTCGAATACACCTCAAGCCCCAAAATCTGTTGTTTTCTCCACTTCTCATCCATTACATCCCCACCATTATTCCCCACCAAATTCGGCCCTGAAAAATTCAAAGGAACGGCATTTAATGCCAAAGCCCCGACTCCCTTGATCCCACCACCACCACCACTTCCCGCCATTACCGTCCCATTCATCGCATTATTCACCAAATCCTTAACCAGGGGCGACAAACAACTCCTCACAGCCTCCTCTATCAAACCCTGCATTGTTGAACCAAGATTGATTTTACTACTACTAATATTATTAGTATTATTATTATTATTATTATTATTATTATTATTATTATTATTATTATTATTATTATTATTATTATTATTATTATTATTCACGTTGTGATTAATACTATTTTCGTTCACATTAATCCCACCTTCTCCACCAACATTCCCTCCCAAACTTCTCCTCCACTTTCACCCTAGCCCTCTGCCTAGATGACAATTTCGCAGCAGGACTATTAAAATTGGACAACATAATATCAAAACCAACAACATTACTATTGATACTATTATTATTATAACCACCACTGCTACCTGCCTTGTGATCCACCACCAGCAGTGTCGAACCCCGCCGCGCTGTTGAGGTTGATATGGCTTATCACAAAGCTACTATTCGGTGACCTCGGAGGTGTCCCCGCTGCTAGAACCGAATGAGGGTTAGGGTTAGAGTTTTGCTCGTCATCATCAAATTCAACAACACCTCGAAAATTAGGGGACACATTAGTCCAAATCTTCCTTGAAATCTCAAACGAAGCTTGATCATGAGGATTCTTATGCGCTGATCTTGTTGTGCATCTTGTTGTAGAAGAGAAGAAGCATCCTAAACCATAAATCATAAAAAAAATAATGTATCAGAAACTTAAATTTAGCAAAACCGTGGTCCATTCTTTCAATTCGAATTAGAGCAAAGTCTTTGAAAAGGTAAAAGAACGAAAAAATCAAGAACTCATATGAAATCAGGGTTTCATATGGGAAACAAGCAACAAAAAATGCAAAACAATAAATTTCAAAAACAGCAGATTCATCAGCAGGGAAAAAAAAGAAGCAAGATCCGATTCCAAACTCGCCAAATTCACAGTGGAAAAAGAAAACTGAACAATAAAAATTCAATCAATACCTCAACTGTCCAGATGAAGAAATCGAGAGGATCAGGCGGCCGGTCTTTGTTAATCTCCCAAATTACACAGTTCTGTGCAAAAATTCAAAAACCAAAACCCTAATTTCACAAATCAACCATAAAATTACTCAATTGCATATCAACTTTACCGAAAAATCATCAAAGAAATCAATATAACAGTAACGAAAGAATTACCAGTGAAAAATCGAGGGGAAAATTGATGAATTATCCTCCCAACATTTGATGGTCTCATATGAAAAAAGTCTTTGCTGGTGGTGAAACTGCATGATTTCGCCGCTAATTAATGGCGAGCTCAAGAGCGCTAGGGAAGGTCACGATTAGATTAGTATATGAAATTAGGGTTTCATATGGGAAAGAATTCATTGCAATCGCAAAAGAAGAGAGAGGAGAGAGGAGAGAAACATGAAGAAGAGGAGAGAGACGTGAAGAAGAGAACTTGTGGCTATGGAATGAAGGACGCGTGGGAGGCTTGAAGCTTGCTTCATCACGCGAGGTGCACGGGGATCCGCTTGTGAACAGTAATATGCGGGTGTTTGGGACTCAGATCACTGTTCATATGAACAGTGCTGAGTATTCCAACTTTTAAAAGGTCTGGGATTTTCTACTTTGACTTCTACAGTCAAAGTTATAAAATTTGACTGTATTTCTTCACTTATATATATAATAAAAAAAATTCACGTGGAATCTTGTTTATATTGTTTTACATATTTTGAAAATATCAATTTTATTAATTTTTAATAATCATATAGTTAAAGATATTAATAGTCAAATGTGTGTATTTGATACCATAAATATCAAAGTAGAAAAACAGAATAGTGATAATACGTAACACATAATATAAACATATTAATGATTACTAAACATGCGCATATGAGACTGTATTGAAAAAAGCAACAAGAAAGATTGTTAAGTAACGGAGAGAGGAGTTGCTTAGAGCACAAAATTTGAATGTTTGTGTGTAGTATTACTATATGAGCAACATGATTAGACCACCCTTTATCAAATGACATATTCTCTTAGTTCCTCTTTGTATTATTATCAGATGATAAAAAAGTTCACCTTTTTGAAGTAGAAAGGATTTATGTTCGACTTTTTAGTTATATGTCTTTATTTGAATGGCAATAATAAGGGGTGACATAGAGTTAAGGAATAGATACAACTACAATAATAAAGTATAATATCATGATGTTATCTTTTTAAGTATAAGAGGTTAAGGCAATATCACGTTTTTAACTAACTATTCTTAAGTAGAGGTAGTAGCATTAAGAAACTGATCGTGATTATTTGTGTTGGAGTTGTAGTGGGATATTTGGTTCAATAGGGACTCTAATAAAGCTGCTAAACGGGCCGAAATACGATGGAAAGTACCTTCACAATCTAGTAAAAGGATTGCTCGGGGAAACAAGGTTGCATCAAGCGTTGACTAATGTGGTTATTCCAACTTTTGATATCAAGAATCTTCAGCCTGTTCTAAATTCTACTTATATGGTATGTTGTTGAATTCCCACTTTATTGGATTACAGTATTACTTCACTCCATAAATCACACTCCAAACAGTATCTTATTTATCAGCAATATATTGTTTATCACCAAAAAAATAAGTAGAGGAATCATAGTTATTACTCCTACTTATTAGAACTACCTCTATTAGAAGTATATACTTTGTCTTTTTTTTTTCCAAATAAAACATTTGTCTTTTTGGTGAATGGATTAAAGTAATCATATGTTGCATCTAAAAAAACAAATTTATATTTCTTCCTTTAGGTCATATAGTACTTGATCAATTTAGATTTCCAGTTCCAGTACAATATTACTGGCCATTTTAGTAAAAACGGTGAGAATCAAGGATGACCTAGTGCTCATGAGGCCCTTCTTCCATCCTTGTGACACGAGGTCGATTCTCACCCCTCTTTATTAAAAAGGGTAACATTGTGAATATTACCTTAACCTTATCAATTGCATGCTACTATGCTATAGTATATATATACTCCTATTTGTTTCAATCTATTTCAATACTTTTTTTAAGGTAAGATGAAGGGGGCTCACTTGAGGGGGATAAGGAGATTTTCTCATATGAGTCCCATAAGGTTTGATCCCTAGACCTCAGGAATACGAGGTGGGAAGTAATTCCACTACTCCACCACCTCAACCTCTCCCCATCTATTTCAATACTACATGATTCCTATATTGACTTTTGTTATACACATAATTTCACGTGTGTCAAAAGTAAAAAAAAGTTCAGCCTCATCTGAATTTGGAGATGATAATACATAGTCAAGCATTGGTTTAGTAACTAGTATTTAGGCCCGGGCGATGCCCGGAGGCTTCTCTGTGCTACAATTTAGTAGTAGTTAAATAAGTCATATCATACTCATTTAAAAAAGTCATATCATTCATCATATGAATTTCAAAAGTTTTCCATTCATATATCATCATCAATTTTGATTAAATAAACAATAATAGTATGGTGGGGTGATGGTTGGATCTCTTTCTTTCATACTGGAAGTTGTGGGTTCGAATCTTCACGTTAATAATGCTTCTTTTTTTTTACTATATTAGAAAGACGTGGATATATTATTATTGAATGAGAAAAAGGTGACACGTGACACATATACGTTATTAGGAACGCTTTTTAATATATTAGTATAGATTTCGTACTACTACATCTATACAAATATATTAAAAGGCGTCCCTATCAAAGGAATGGTGCCACGTGGCACTCCTCTCAAACTTCTAATACACATGTTTATAATCTCATTTAAAAATATTAATAATATGTAGTTACTAGGATTCGAACACATGATCTTTCAAATGAAATGTGAGAGTTTAACCACTAATCCACTATAATTTCAATGCTTAATGTTTAAAAGTAAAACATAATAAAGTCAAGTTTTTTGATCTCAAACATTTTTCTTAAGTAATAACAATCTCTTACCCTAATTCCATTGAAGTTATTTTTATCGGCCAATTTCTTAAAAGTTATTTTTTTCAAACAATTTATCATGCCCTAATGTTTATTTTCCAATTTCGCACTAGACAAAATATTACGAAAAACTAATAAAATCAAGAATGAAATTGATGAATAATAATATATGTGATAATTGTAAATGACCCGGTGCATCGTCCGGGCCAAAATACTAGTTGATAGATTATAAAATTGATTAAGAAAACTAATCCAATAATTAATGATATGATGTAGGTCCCAGTTGCTAAAGAATTGGACGTTTTGCTGTCAGACATATGCATAGGCACGTCTGCTGCTCCAACCTTCCTACTAGGGGTGATAATGAGCCTGACAAGCTTGCGAACAGCTCGGGCTCGGCTCGGTCAAAGCTCGGCCAAAGCTCGGCTCGTTGAAGCTCGGCTCGAGCTCGAGCTCGGCTCGACACTTAAATGAGCCGAGCCGAGCTAGGCAAAGCTCGGCTCGTTAAGCTCGTGAACAGCTCGATTATTATTTTATACTAAAAAAAATATTTTATATTAAAAAATATTTTATATTAAAAAATTATTTATATATATTAAAAATTATATTACGTATTTATTTTAATATATTAACTAAGGTATACAATAGAAGAAAGATAAAAAGAAATGGTAAAAACAATTAAAAAGAAAAAGAAAACAAAAAAGATAGAGAAGAGTAAGTAGTAAGTTAGTAACCCTAGAAGGCTCAAAACGCACGCTCATCAGTCATCTTTTTCACTCCCTTCTCACTCCCTCCTCTGCGGCGCCATTGGTAACCCTCGAAGGCTCGATTCTCGAAGCAACACAACGGCTACGACGGCCGACAACCGGCGACCACTAGTCCACCACTACTATGAGCGGCGGTGCAGGTAAATACTATTGATTCATTTCGGTTTTCCCCCTATGTCTTAATACCTAGAATTGCTGTTGTACCTGGATTTAGTTCATGTTATAAGTTGGAGATTTTAAGTTCTTTTTTGTTCAGTTTAATTGTTTTCATATCCCTTTCTATTTTGAGTATAATTTTTAATTGATTATTGGAGAAATTTTACCCTTTTTTTCACTCTTAAATCAGTTTTAGGGATTTTGGATGAGTAAAAGAAAGAAACTTGATTTGGGTTAGTATTAAACTCAGATTATTTCTATGCCTGTTTGATTTTTTTTATTTGGGGGGGCAATATAGCATCAAAATGCATCTAATACTCGATACTTGCCGCTGCTCAAAGGCTGCCCAATAGATCTTGCAACTTGTGGTAGCTTCTCCTTCACACTCTAGTATAACATTACGATTAGATATCAGTCTAGGCCTCCTAGCATCTTATGGAGAACACCATTATTGTACATAATACAACAACTTGTGGTAGCTTCACTTATTTTTGGTACTTTCTTAGGCATGATTTCTGATGCTATGTAAGTTTTTCACTCTTTTATTATTATTATCTTTTGAGGTTTATGATGGTATTCAATTTTTATTTCTTGTGTTGTGTTCTGTTTTTCTGCCTACATTCTGTTAGTTTGTGTTCAAGTAGGGAGAAAAAGAATTTGAAAACAAACAGTATTCGACGAAGGTATGAAAAATTGACATCAACTATATTTTGTGTATTTTATCTGTTTTTATGTGGTGAAAAATTGACATCAACTATAGGTCTCCTTGAGTCCTGAAACCGTACAAATGTTAATTTGCACCGGAAATTGGTGTAGATCACTTCATGGGGTGAAGAGAAAAAATAAGGTAAATCTTTCACTAACTTGGTATATTTGCTATGGCGCATTAATTTTCATTTCATTTATAGTATATCTTAAGTCTTAACTAACTTTATTATATATATACTTCAGGACAAGGCGGAACAACCTAAGGAAATTATTATTCCTATCGAATAGGTAATCATATGATATGTTTTTTTTTTTAAAAAAAAAAAATTCAATCATATTTTTAGAACTTGACTAATCTTTTTATTTAACTTATGATTGTATGGTGTAATGGAAGTAGCATGGAGCGGGCATTGTAGGCTTTGGAGCATATGGCAACTTACAAGAATGACATTTTGCCTTGAGAAAAGAATGAACTCTTTATTTTATGTAATATATTGTATATGTGTTGGTTGATATATTATCGTTGTTGAACTTTTGTATTGTTGTAAAACTTTTGTATTGTTTGCAATATGCGAAACTTTTGTATTGTTTTATTGGAATCATCAATGATGATAGAATCATTAAACTCATTTTATATAGATTTTTTGCAAAATAAATTTCCTAAACGCGCTCGAGCCCATAATAGAGAGCCGAGCCTAAACGAGCCCACGAGCCGAGCCTAAACGATCCCACGAGCCGAGCTCAAGCTGCGAATTCTAAGCACGAGCTCGAGCCGAGCTCGGCTCCCCCAGGCTCGGCGAGCTCACGAGCCGAGCCGAGCTCATGAAAACTTAAACGAGCTCGAGCCGAGCCCAGTGCTATTCGGGCTCGGCTCGCTCGTTAAGCACCCCTACTTCCTACCAGCGCATTATTTTGAAAACAAAGATGAACAGGGGAATGTCAAAGAATTCAACCTCATTGATGGTGGTATTGCTGCCAATAATCCTGTAAGATTATTCATTATTTCTTCATTAATGTTTGAATTATCTCTCCAATCCTAAATTAGATAAACCACATAAGTTGATTAGGAATTAGTCATTCTTAATAAGAATTACGAATCATCTATTAATTTATCTAATAGTAATAAATAACTTAAACATTGTTCGATAATAGTGTATTTATTTTTAGATTTTAAAATTCAGACATATTCCAAATATGCCCTATATAATAATCTGCAAATCCATCTAATAAATTCGTTGGGTACTGTTAGAATATCAATGTAAATATAGAATATTTACATTATATTGGTTTAGTTAAGATTGTATATCTCAGTAATAGTTTGTTCCCTTAATTAAGGAGATTAGTTAAGGTTGTATAGCTCTAGTATTTATACTTAGGTTGTAAAGATTATGAGGTTAAGGAAATTACTTCTTTCATGGTATCAGATTTCTAGGGTTACTTGATCTCTTGCTTCCGCCTTGCCCAAGTCCCGTCCTCCTCATCATAGCCCACTTCACTGCTTACGTCTTTACGCCGGCAACCATGACTGGTGGCAGCAGTGATTTCTCGTCCTCTTCTTCCCTTTCTTCTTCTCTCTCCTCTTCCAATATCAAACACATAATTCCCATTGTTCTTGACATGGAAAACGTGCAATACTCCACGTGGGCGGAGTTGTTTAAGATTCATGCACGCTCTAATCGTGTCATCCATCATATCATCCCGTCGGCTAAGACCACACCTCCTAAAACAGATGAGGAAAAAGAGGAGTGGTCCACCATTGATGCCACGGTTTTGAAGTGGATTTATGCCACGATTTCGGATGATTTGCTCAACACCATCCTCGAGCCTGATTCTACTGCTCAGGAGGCGTGGGATCGCCTTAGAGACATTTTTCAAGACAATAAAACGTCTCGTGCGGTCACTTTAGAGCAGGAGTTCTCCAATACTGCTATGGAGGATTTCCCCAACGCATCATCCTACTGTCAACGTCTAAAAATGTTGGCCGATCAGTTGAAGAACGTGTATGCTCCGGTATCCAACAATCGTCTTGTGTTGCAGATGGTTGCGGGTCTCACTGATGCATATAATGGTGTCGGCACGCTTCTTCGTCAAAGCGATCCTCTCCCTCCCTTCTATCAAGCCCGGTCGATGCTAGTCCTTGAAGAGGCCGGCTTGACAAAGAAGGCTGCCACCGGGGTCTCCTCTACTGCCTTGGTGGCTGGTTATGGCGAGGGTTCGGCCTCGGATTCTAATACTCACCGGAATTCTACTAACAATTCTAATAAACATAAACACAACAATCGTAATCATCATGCGAAATCCAGGAATTCCGGTGGTCAAAGGGGGTCCCAGACTGGCGGGAACACCGGCGGCAAGGGTGGCCGGCAACCTGGCGGTGGCGGTCGGAGCACCAACCACCAGCAGCAGCCGGGTAGTGGCACGCAGCAGCAGCCGTGGGTTCAGCAGCAGCCATGGGGTCATCAGTCACCTTGGATGATGTGGCCTTGGACTTATCCTCCCTGCCCATACCCAACATCATCCTGGGCCAGGCCCAATTACTCACTCAGGCCAGCAGTAGCAGCGCATGGACAGAATTCCTTTGGTGTGCTTGGGCCTCGTCCTCAAGCCTATTCAGTTGATGCACAGCCCGTTCCTACTGATATTGAGGCAGCGATGCACACTTTGTCTCTCACTCCACCGGATCCAAATTGGTATATGGATACGGGCGCCACTTCTCATATGACGTCTTCTCAAGGTAACATGTCATCTTATTTTAATTTGAGCAAAAACAATGGTATAATTGTCAGAAATGGTACTAGTATTCCAATTCATGGTTATGGTGATGCCACCTTACCCTCCCCACACTCTCCATTAACTCTCAAAAATGTTCTTCATGCACCCAAATTGATTAAAAACTTGGTCTCTGTTAGAAAATTTACTACTGATAATTCTGTGACTGTCGAATTTGATCCTTTTGGGTTTTCTGTGAAGGATTTCCGGACGGGGACACCAATCATGAGATGTGAGAGTCAAGGGGCCCTTAATCCTATCACTTCTTCCGCCAATAATCAAGCTTTGTGTCATTCTAGTTTTGCTGCTCTTGCACCTTCTTTGTGGCATGATCGTTTGGGTCATCCCGGTGCACCTATCTTAGAGTCTCTTAGGCGTAATAATCTTATTGAATGTAATAAACTTAGTTCATTTAATGTTTGTTATTCTTGTCCTCTTGGAAAACAAGTTAAATTGCCCTTTGTAGCATCTACTTCTAGTACTGTGATGCCTTTTGATATTATTCATTGTGATTTGTGGACATCTCCCATTTTGAGTTCTACGGGCCATCGTTATTATTTGGTTGTGTTGGATGATTACTCTAATTTTGTTTGGACATTTCCTCTTGCTAAGAAATCTCAAGTCTACTCTACTTTCCTTCAATTTAGAGCATATATCCGAACTCAATTTGAAAGAGACATTAAAAATATCCAATGTGACAATGGAAGGGAATTTGATAATGCCCCGTTTTGGTCCTTTTGCACGTCTAATGGTCTCTCATTTCGTCTTTCATGCCCCTATACCTCCTCTCAAAATGGCAAGGCCGAGCGAAAAATACGTACTATTAATAATATGATGCGTACTCTTCTCTCTCACGCCTCTCTTCCCTCCACTTTTTGGCATCATGCTCTTCAAATGGCCACATATCTTCTCAATATACTTCCCAATAAGAAAATCGCCTATCACTCTCCTCTTCAAATTCTTTACCACAAAGAACCATCTTATTCTCATTTGCGGGTTTTTGGGTGTCTTTGTTTTCCTCTATACCCCTCCACTACTATTCATAAACTTCAAGCTCGCTCAACCCCGTGTGTCTTCTTGGGTTATCCTACCAACCATCGTGGCTATAAGTGTTATGATCCGTCCTCCCGTAAAATAATCATTTGCAGGCATGTCATCTTTGATGAACAAAAATTCCCATTTGCATCTCTTCATACACCACCATCCACCACATATGATTTTTTACAACTCTTAGCCCCCTTGGAATTACCGTCCATGCCCAACCCAGCTCCTATTCTTGCTGGGCCAAACACACGCCAACCCACAAATCTCCCTTCCTCCTCTTCTGGGCCTCCAGGGGCCCTTCCTTCCTTCTCCCCTCCAGTTGGGCCGCGTCCCACAGCAGCAGCTCTCTCACCAACTGGGGCGCGCCACTCTCCTGGGCTTTCTAATCCCGCGGGTCTGTCCAGCCCCTCATCTCCTTTCCCCTCGTCTGGGCCCCTTCCCCGTCCTACTGACCAGCATCCTTTGAGCCCACCTTCCCCTCCAAGTCCTCTTTCCCCTCCTCTCATTCAACCCATTCCTCGTGCAGTTACCAGGAGCCAACACGGCATTTTTAAACCTAAGCGCATTGTGTCTCTTCACACCACTGTTGCTCGTTCTCCTATTCCTAAAAATCCCGTGTCGGCACTCCGTGATCCGAATTGGAAACTTGCCATGGATGATGAATTTGATGCTCTCATTAAAAATAAGACTTGGGAATTGGTGCCTCGTCCTTCTAATGCTAATATTATTAGATCTATGTGGATTTTTGCTCATAAAGAAAAATCTGATGGCTCTTTTGAAAGGTATAAAGCTCGTCTTGTAGGTGATGGCAAAACTCAACAGGTGGGAATTGACTGTGGCGAGACTTTCAGTCCAGTGGTGAAACCTGCTACTATTCGAACCGTCCTTAGTTTGGCTCTCTCTAAGGGGTGGTCTCTTCACCAACTTGATGTCAAGAATGCTTTTTTACATGGCACTCTGAAGGAGACCGTTTATATGCATCAACCATTGGGTTATCGGGATCCCACGCATCCTGATCATGTCTGTCTGCTTAAGAAATCACTTTATGGACTTAAGCAGGCCCCTCGGGCTTGGTATCGCCGTTTTGCTGACTATGTTTCTCAGCTGGGTTTTCACAACAGTAAGTCTGATACTTCATTATTCATTTATCATCATGGTCCGGATACAGCATATCTCCTGCTCTATGTTGATGATATCATCTTGACTACTTCTTCTGATGCTCTTCGCCAGTCTATCATGTCTAAACTGGCCTCTGAATTCGCCATGAAGGACTTAGGTCCATTGAGTTATTTTTTGGGTAGTGCTGTAACCCATCATGCAGGTGGTTTGTTTCTCTCTCAGAAGAAATATGCGGAGGAAATTATTGAACGCGCAGGCATGTCTGCTTGTAAATCCTCCCCCACACCGGTTGATACGAAGCCTAAGCTCAGTGCTCAATCTGAGCAAGCATGTTCAGATCCTTCTCTATATAGGAGCCTTGCAGGTGCTCTTCAGTATCTCACATTCACTCGACCTGACATTTCCTATGCCGTGCAACAAATTTGTTTGTTTATGCATCAGCCCATGGAGGAACATATGCAAGCCCTGAAGCGTATTATCCGATACGTTAAAGGGTCTCTTCATCATGGTCTTCATTTGTATCCGTCTTCCACCTCTACTCTTATTTCATATACTGATGCAGATTGGGGTGGTTGCCCGGACACTCGTCGTTCTACCTCCGGTTACTGTGTGTTTCTTGGAGATAACTTACTCTCGTGGTCCTCCAAACGGCAGGCTACCCTGTCACGATCTAGTGCAGAATCCGAATACAGGGGGGTGGCTAATGTCGTCTCTGAATCTTGTTGGCTTCGAAATCTACTTGTTGAACTCCATTGTCCTCTTTAAAAGGCCACATTAATCTATTGCGATAATGTGAGTGCCATATACTTATCCGGCAATCCAGTTCAACATCAACGCACGAAACACATAGAGATGGATATCCATTTTGTGCGTGAAAAAGTTGCCCGTGGTGAGGTGCGCGTGTTACATGTCCCATCCAGGTATCAGATTGCCGACATTTTTACTAAGGGTCTTCCGTTCATTCTCTTTGAAGATTTTAGGGACAGTCTCAGCGTCCGTCCTCCTCCGGCTTCGACTGCGGGGGTGTGTTAGAATATCAATGTAAATATAGAATATTTACATTATATTGGTTTAGTTAAGATTGTATATCTCAGTAATAGTTTGTTCCCTTAATTAAGGAGATTAGTTAAGGTTGTATAGCTCTAGTATTTATACTTAGGTTGTAAAGATTATGAGGTTAAGGAAATTACTTCTTTCAGGTACATGTACATGTAATTACTCACGTTTATTATTAAATTTCATATCAAGATAATCATACAAAGTAAGATGCTTCAATTTTTTACATAGTCAATTAATTCTATTAATCCCAATCGACTTACTAATTACTATCAACTTCTTTCCAAAACAAAAAAGAAAAAAAATACACTCACTGCGTACGTGTTAACTTTATAGATTCGGAGGTAACTAAATAACTAATAGGTCAATTTAGATTGAAATTAATAATTGAAAAATTCGACTTATAAATAAGGATATGCGATTTTCCAGCATGAAATGAAGTATGTCTTTATGTTCTATTATTTGTTGGAACAACAAAACACTTCGTAAACAACTTAAAATAATTAAATTATGTATAGTTTCTTTGTTATTTTAGAATATTTGAAAGCTAAAGATTGAATACAACATTCAATGGGTCCTTGTCAATTAGCCAATTTATGGCACTACATGCTTAGCTTAATAGAAGTATATATAAGTATAAACTATATGGATGTTAACCAATTTAGCTGATAAAATATCACTACTGGTAAAAGATCACCACTGCTACTCAAAATATAGGATAAAATCTCGTCAACATCACTCACTAATTAAATGCAATTTCACTGTATAAGTACAGTCATTAGTGGCAATAAGCGAAGTGACAAAACAAATAGTGAAGAGCAACCCGTATTTCTTCCCGATAAAGCCCACGGATCGTGAACGCTTGCTGGTGATATCATTAGGGACTGGTGTTAGAGATATAGTAATGAAATGAACAAGGGTCACAAGACAACAATCTTCTAGGCGTGGATCAGTTTCCCAAAAGTAATATTCCGACCCTAATCGTAAAGCACGGGTTCACGGAATTCACCTTCGAGATACAAAGAAGAAACAATAGTGGTCACGCTTACTATGAGCACTATTAAATGAAAATGAGTTTGTGAGATTTTGTAGAGATGAAGAATTTCTGATTTTGATCTTTAGAGTTTGTATGCAAAAAGAGAGAAGTTGTTTTCTCAACACCCTTCATCATATGAGAACCCTCATATATATAACAATGCTATAACGCTTCAGAAAATCCGAAACAATACAATGACCAACCGTCAAAACTACGCGAAACAACGCAAAGAATCAAACAAGTCAGGAGCCTCGTCGCGAGTCGCGACGAGCATCGCGAGTCGCGAGCTCCAGCAGGTCGCGAGGTGCGATACTGGTCGCGAGTCGCGACCAGTTCCCTGCCTTCCCAGCATACGATGCTGCTCTACCGGCGCGAGGTGCGACCATGATCGCGAGTCGCGATCATCACATTACCTTGTCCTTGATTCAGCGTCGTGTGTTCATCATTACGTTCTTGATGAAACGCAAATACATATAGCATATTATTTTATATATTATTCGAGTAACAACACCATTACCAAGTAACTCAAACAATATATCATGAAGTTAACTAACCTTATACTCTAAATCTCCAACAATCCTCCCCCATTTAGAGTATACAAAAATAGTTATCGCACAAAACATCATCAAAACAAAACAACCTCATGCATAAATGAAAGTGTACAAAGACTTGAACTTCCACTTAGTATAATACACATTTCAAGCATTCGTATCCAAATGGTGTCGATAAACGATTGAACCATTAGCAACACATAATGAAAACTTGAAGATATTACACACACAAGATTAACTACTCATTTTCAATATATACTTGACACTAATTAGCCATGTGTCCATATCAATTCATAAGTGCATCAAAGCTATGCCTCACTAGCTCCTTGAAGCGGCCAAACTTCGCACTTACATAGGTAGATCTCTTAGAAAAAACATGCTCCTGTGACAAAGCACAATGTCAAGAGATCTATTAAGATTAAACAACCTCTTATAACATCACAGATTTAAAGAACTTTACCTTGGATGATTATACAAGTTCTTTCAATCAACAAATAAGGAAATTAATCTTATTGAACTCAAGACCCAACGTCTTATTGGGCGTTAAGTTAAGATTCCCTTACTCGTGATTTCCAAAAGGCACCAATCCTAAACCGATTGCCATCCTCTTTACCGTATCTCTAGCTAGCGCCTTGGTGAAACAATCCGCTAGATTATACGTAGTTCTCACATAGTCAACAGTGATAGAACTATCTTTGATAAGTCCTTGGACATAACTATGTCTCACACCAATGTGCCTTGACTTACCATTATACACTTGACTATAAGCTCTTGCTAATGCTGCATCACTATCACAATGTATAGCAATAGGTGATATTGGTTTTGGCAACAAAGGTATCTCAAACATGAGATTCCTTAACCACTCGGCTTCTTTGCTTGCCGATGACAGAGCTATAAACTCCGATGTCATTGAAGAATCCGCAATGCAAGTTTGTTTCTTGGAAGCCCAAGATATTGCACCTCCCCCAAGGAGGAATGCCCATCCACTCGTGGAGGAATGATCTTCTCTATTAGAGATCCAACTTGCATCCGAATACCCTTCTAAAACCGAAGGATATCCACTATAGGACAAACCATAGTCCATGGTTTTCCTCAAATACTTTAACACTCGACGAATAGCTTGCCAATGTTCCATACTAGGATTACTAGTATACCTACTTAATTTCCCTACCGCAAATGCGATATCCGGCCTAGTACTCGTCATAGCATACATCAAACAACCTATAACCCTCGCATACTCAAGTTGAGACACAGCATTGCCATCATTTGGCAACAATTTTTCACTTGGGTCCATAGGAGTTGAAACAAGAGAGCAATCACTAACATTAAACTTCTTGAGCACTTTCTCGATATAATGAGATTGTGACAAGATCAATTTTCCATTGTCTCTCTTAATTCTTATACCTAAGATGACATCCGCCTCTCCCAAATCTTTCATGGAGAATTGTGAAGATAGAAAAGATTTTGTACACTCAACTTGTGACAAATCCGTTCCAAATATCAACATGTCATCTACATATAGACAAATCATGACACCATTACCGTTGTCATCAAATTTGCTATATACACACTTGTCTGAATTATTCAATTTGAAACCATTAGACAACACAACCTCATCAAACTTTTGATGCCATTGCTTAGGTGCTTGTTTTACCCCATACAAAGATCTAATCAACTTGCATACTTTATGCTCTTGACCTTTCACGACAAACCCTTCCGGTTGTCGCATGTAAACCTCTTCCTCTAGTTCTCCATTCAAGAACGCCGTCTTGACATCCATTTGATGGATCACAAGCTTATGAATAGCCGCAAGAGCTATTAATAACCTTATAGTGGAGATTCTAGCAACGGGTGCATATGTATCGAAATAATCAATACCCGGTTTTTGTGAGAAACCTTGAGCCACTAAACGGGCTTTGAACTTATCAATAGTTCCATCTACTTTCATTTTCTTTTTGAAAATCCATTTACACCCTATTGGTTTACACTTAGGAGGTAAATCAGCTAAAACCCAAGTGTTATTTCCCATGATGGAATCCATCTCATCATCAATTGCCTCTTTCCAAAAAGCGGCATCTTGAGACCTCATAGCCTCATTAAACGTTAAAGGATCCTCTTCCACATTAAATATATATGGAAACTTAGTCACTATGGAACTCCTTGATCCTTCAACCAAATATACATGAAAGTCCGGGCCGAAAGATTTCTCTTTTCTCGCCCTTTTACTTCTCCTAGGTTGTGATGATGTTGATGCAACATTCTCATAAAGAGTTTGTTCATCAACTTCTTGATCAATGTTAGTTTGATCAAGTCCAATTCCTTGATCAATGTTAATTTGATCAATTGCTTGAATATTGGTATTGGGAGTAATATCCTTTGGTCTAGGAATTGATGAATATCGATTTTCATTAAAAATTGCATCTCTTGACTCCACAATAGTGTGAATTGACCAAAAGTCATTTTGTTCTATAACATAGAACCTATAGGATTTGCTATGAAGAGCATACCCTATAAAGATGCACTCAACTCCCCTTTCACCCAACTTTTTACGTTTGGGTTCCGGCACTTTTACAATTGCACGACATCCCCAAACCTTGAGATAACTCAAGTTTGGTTTTCTTTTATACCAAAGTTCATATGGGGTAACCTCGTTCTTTTTCATTGGAACTCGGTTTAAAATATGACAAGCTGTTAACATAGCTTCACCCCAAAAACCATCACTTAAACCCGAATAGGATAACATAGAATTTACCATTTCTTGCAAAGTTCTATTCTTTCTTTCGGCTATACCATTTTGTTGTGGTGTATAAGCCGCTGTAGTTTCATGTATAATGCCTATAGATTGAAAATAACTCGGATCATAGAATTCACCACCCCTATCAGTTCTAAATCGTTTAACTTTGTCACTTAGTTGTAATTCAACTTTAGTTTTATAGATCTTAAACTTATCGAGGGCTTCATCCTTAGTAAATAACAAGTATACATAACAAAACCGAGAGTAATCATCAATAAAAGTTATCATGTATTTCTTGTTCCCCAAGGAAGGAGTGCTATGAAAATCACATAAATCACTATGCACCAAATCAAGCAATGAAGTATCTTTTTCCACATTGTTTGGAAAAGAATTTCTAGTTATCTTTGTTAACATGCATGTTCTACACTTCTCTATACTTGGATCAAAAGAGGGAATCAAATCATGCTTAGACATGGAATACAACTTTTTATAGTTAACATGACCAAGTCTATTATGCCATAGAGAAGAATTGTCATTAACAACAAAGCAAGTATCTTTCAAAGCATTCAAAATACTTAGTTTGAACATACTATTACAAAGATAACCAAGTCCTACAAATGTACCACCCTTAGACAATATGAATTTATCAGCTTCAAACACCATCTTAAAACCTAACCGATTCAAGGTAGCACCGGAGACTAAATTTCTCCTAAGTTCCGGAGCATACAATACATCTCTTAAAATAAGAGGCTTTCGGAACTAAACACTAATTCTACTTGTCCTACACCTAGAACTTTAGCCGTAGAATCATTGCCCATGTAAAGAACTTCTCCATTCTCAACCTCTTTGAAAGTCTTGAATAGAGACCGCTCCTTGCATACATGTCTTGATGCTCCCGAATCGATCCACCATGAACAATCATCCCTGTACACAAAAGATTTCGAAATCATACACACAAAATTCAGATTTGAATTAAGTGAAACTTGTGTACACATACCTTGCTTGGTATGGGTTTGGATAGACTCGCCATTCCCACCATTCTTTTTGTTCATCTTCTTCTTCCAAATGGTGCAATCCTTCTTAAGATGACCAGGGCTTTCCACATTCCCAACAACCTCGTTGAGCACCTCCACCAAACTTAGGCTTCTTGCCATAGTTGCCTTTGGTGAAATTGTTAGCCCTCTTCTTAGGATTAGAAGACTCCTTTGATTTACCATCCTCCACCATGTTAACGGTGGAAGAATTAGGATTGACATCCTTTTGTCCATCTTGGACCCGAATGCCCTCTTCAATCCGAAGATGAGCACCCAATTGTTCAACATTCATATCGTCTTTCTTATGCTTAAGGGAATTTCTAACATCCTTCCAACCGGGTGGTAATTTATCAATTATAGAGGAAACAACAAAGGTTTCATCCATCACAATGTTGTGTTGCTTAAAACTCCCTAAGATTCTTTGAATTTCATGGAATTGCTCCATTACCGACCTAGAGTCTACCATTTTAAAAGCATTGAAATTACTAACAAGAAATTTCTTACTAGAAGCATCTTCGGCCATGTATTTACTTTCTAGTTCTTCCCAAAGAATCTTAGCGGATTCAACAAATTGATAAATATCAAACAAAGCATCGGACATACCGTTAAGGATGTGGCCACGACATATATAGTCATCATTCTCCCATTTGCTCCTCCTCCGAAGTTCTTCAACAGTTTCATTTTCCCCTTCCTCGGGTTTGGGAGTGCTCAAAACATACGCCACACTTAACGAAGTGAGAAGGAAATGCATCTTCTTCTGCCATCTTCGAAATCCAACACCTTCGAACTTGTCAAGTTTGTGAAAATTTGCAGACATTTCACGAATTGAAGTCATCTTGCTATTATATTACTTTTGGATTGTTAGGAAAAAAAAAAAAAACTGAAATGAACAAGGGTCACAAGATAACAATCTTCTAGGCGTGGATCACTTTTCCAAAAGTAATATTCCGACCCTAATCGTAAAGCACGGGTTCACGGAATTCACCTTCGAGATACAAAGAAGAAACAATAGTGGTCACGCTTACTATGAGCACTATTAAATGAAAATGAGTTTGTGAGATTTTGTAGAGATGAAGAATTTCTGATTTTGATCTTTAGAGTTTGTATGCAAAAAGAGAGAAGTTGTTTTCTCAACACCCTTCATCATATGAGAACCCTCATATATATAACAATGCTATAACGCTTCAGAAAATCCGAAACAATACAATGACCAACCGTCAAAACTACGCGAAACAACGCAAAGAATCAAACAAGTCAGGAGCCTCGTCGCGAGTCGCGACGAGCATCGCGAGTCGCGAGCTCCAGCAGGTCGCGAGGTGCGATACTGGTCGCGAGTCGCGACCAGTTCCCTGCCTTCCCAGCATACGATGCTGCTCTACCGGCGCGAGGTGCGACCATGATCGCGAGTCGCGATCATCACATTACCTTGTCCTTGATTCAGCGTCGTGTGTTCATCATTACGTTCTTGATGAAACGCAAATACATATAGCATATTATTTTATATATTATTCGAGTAACAACACCATTACCAAGTAACTCAAACAATATATCATGAAGTTAACTAACCTTATACTCTAAATCTCCAACAACTGGATCCGACAAGGTAGACCAGCTCTATAATGCTAAAAGCGCAGCAAAGTGGGGAATTATTTCATGGTTATTTAACAATGGTAATACTCCACTACTTGATGCTTTTAATCGATCAAAGGCTGATATGATTGATTTCCACAATTCTGTGGCCTTTCAAGCATATGGTTCTCTTGAAAATTACCTTCGCATCCAAGTAAGTTATTATCATTCTTCTGATTTGGATGTTTATGTACGTATATATACTCCTTTCTAAGGTTGGTAAGATAATTAGTGTTACCTCATTTTATATTCTAGCTAGAAGTATATTTGATCTAAACATAAGTCTTATCTTATATCGTGACACTTGTAGTGGTTAATTAGATAGTTGTGTTTTTGTGGTAGTCTGGTAGAGACTTACGGTGGCTTGGTAATTTTGGTAGTACCTTGTAATAATATTAGAACTTGAATTACTCTCTTGAATATCAAGAAAATATTGTCATATATAAGGATTTTAACATATCTAATTTGATGAGTTTTTTTCATAAGATAATTTTTTAATATGTATTTACAAGTATATAACTAGATATAGTAGTATAGTACTCAAAGGAAGAGGTCAGGGTGCAAGTTTAGAGTAAGGTTTAAATTGCAGTAGGGAACTAAAAATTTGACCTTTTTTTTGTGCTTTGGTCTGGTTTTGAGATTATAAATAAATTGCAATTTGTGGTTTGGTTTTCTAGTTTGAAACTGAATCTCAATTGCAAGTCTTCAACCATATGAACCACTTCAGGTTAATATATTTATATCTATTTTTAAAAAATATAATATATTATTTCAAAAAGGTCCAAGAATATGTCTTTTAAGGGTGTCCAAGAAAATCTAACCACAAGTTATATCTTTGTCTATTATGTGGTGATCACTTTTTCAAGATATTGAGGTCTTTAATTAGCCTTAATGATATAGATTTGTTAGACAAAAACATTTGCTTATTTAAAAAAGGAAATAAACATATGGCAAACGACAAACCAACTCGTACCTAACCTTTTTAATGTGGTGTGATTTAGCTCAACATTTAATATGTGGTTTGGTTTGATAAATTCTAGCGAGCATGCTTTATATAAGCGGTTTTTCTAACCTATGTATCTTGTACATAAGTTTGGCTATTTGTTTTTAACTTTATTGAACAAAATTGGTGAATAGGATATAAGTTAATTAAATATATTATTCTCATAAATCAAGCTCCCCTAACAATCTGTAAATGCAAATTGCAGGATGATACACTAACAGGAGTATCAGCATCAGTCGATGCGGCAACCAGAGAGAATTTGGAAAATCTTGTCACAATTGGAAACGCACTCTTGAGAAAGCCAGTATCCAGGATTAATTTCGATACGGGTAGATATCAACCTATCCCTAATGGTGGGACCAATGAGGAAGCCTTAATTAGGTACTTGATTTAAATAAATCACATAAAAAATCACGCTTTTTTTTCCCACGAGGAAAGATATTGGTCCGAAAACCAACTTCTGCTAGGCTACTAGTTTGCAGGGCACACCAACTCAGAGGCTAGGTATAAAGCTAAACAGCCCAGAAGTAAATGCCCCAACATATTGTTGGGATAAGGATTCAAATCCTGGGCAATTGCTCTGGATTCGGGGTGGTACTCCACTGAGCTACCACCTCTCCCTCAAAGAATCACGCTCATTGTTTTTCAATAAACTGTTTATGTTCAATACTTACTTGTTTTCTAATACTTATAACACTTTACATTCTTATATGAGACGCTGAGACGGGTGTATAGTAATTAATTTATTGTATAATGGGTTATCTTTTTGCTCTAAATGAGTCACTTATATAAAAGTGACCCATATATGGTAAGAAGTTACCTGTAAGACGGGGTTAACTATTTGTCATAAATAGGTCAATTTACTTATATAGAAGTGACTCATGTAAGATTAAAAGTTACCCTTTATTTTAAATTAACCCATCATGATTTGAAAAGCGACCCATTTAGGCTTAAAGTAAATTGATTTGACAATAAATTTATTATACACTCGGTGCACATAATACTAATTGTTTAAATTATTAAGGGTTTGTTCGGCAAAAGTAGTTGTTAACTGTAAGCTTTTAGCTGTGAATCTGTGAGCTTTTGGATGTGGAGGTAGCTTCTAACTTTTAGCTATGAAACTAGTTATCTAAAGTGTTTGGTAATAATAGTTGTTGACGAAATTTTAACGTGTAAATAATATTTAAATTTGGTAGCTTTTGATAAAAGCTACTCAAAAGTTAATACTCTTAGATTTTGGCCAAAGCTACTCAAAGCTAAAAGTTATCTAAAAGCTACATCCAAAAGCTATTTTGAGCAATATTAAAATAATTTTTTCAAAAGCTAAAAGCTATATTGACTACTTAAAAACTACGTCAAAAGTTGCGCCGAACAGGTCCTAACATTGACCATATTAATTTAGCAAGATATAAAAAACAAATATATCAAGCAAGGCTTGGCCTATTGGTAAAGGTTTGGCCCTACAACTTAAAAGTCATGAGATCAACCCCATTAGGGGATCTTTGGAAGGGAGGTTCCCCTTATCAATCCCCCCTAACTTTCAAAGAGTCTAACCTGCAAAGCTGGCTGGGCATACCCGTGACTCTGCGAGAGGTGTCATTTCAGTAGGATTATTCATCGTACCTACCTAAAAATTAAAAATATTAATAAAGTATATCCTATAATATCCTATAAAATAAAATAAATAAAACAAATATTAATATTATGAGACTCATCTTAAAGTATATCCTATAATATCAACATTTCAAAAAACTTTTACAAATAGATAAAGAGATATATTAAGAGTTACAATTATGCAAATGCAAAAGTCAAATTACTCCTATTATAAATTAGAGGTATATGATTTGAACTTTCAAAATAAGAAAATTATAAAATTATGTCACGCTTTGTTACTACTGATTACATGTTTGTCCAATTTGACAGGTTTGCGAAAATCCTTTCTGAGGAAAAGAGCGAACGCGAACAATATCGGACAAACCGAAGTGACTAATATCACATTTTAGACCCATGTTTCATGGATACTAAGATTGTATATACTATATATATGTATACAATACATCATGATCTGGAAAAGAAATTTTTATGCTTGATTTCTCATTTATAAGTTTGTCAAACCATGTAGCTCTCACAAAATCTGTAATATTATATGAATTTTAGTATGCGTAAATATGGCCTATGGGCGTGGAATATTTATCCATGTAACTCATTTATTTTTACAACCAAGTCATTGCATTGCAATCTGCGGAATTTCTCTTTTATGCAATAACCTAAAAATAGTTTGTGCATCACTTTCTCTCTATTTACTCTGTAAGTATTGGTTTGTTTTTCTTCATTGAACGATAACTACAGTGCCACTCCTATATATACAAGAGATCACTTTCTAAACATAGGGATAACTGTACAAGAAGATAAACTAACAGTTAGAACCTACCTAGCATTAATAAAAGGAGGAATAATTACATGAAAGTACGTGAGAAATAATCAATGCAAGTGAGTTTCCTCCACCATGCTAACTCCTTTCCTTACTTCATGCTTTAATTCGCCCACACTATCACCCCATTCATTCACTCCAGTAGCAGGTGCTAGTAATTCTAACCGCACGTTATTAGAATTGAAGTTGTTGGATAATTGAGTTGTGTAGTTCTTCAAAGTTTGTTATTTAACTTTTCTATGTTTTAGGAATAAATGTTTAGTTGATTAAGTTAGTGGTCAGTTTAGATTCTAGCTTAAGTTTAGTATTTATTTGTTGAGATCCATGGTATAGAACGTGGGACAGTGGTGAACCCAGGAATTTGAATCTGGGGATACGGACGTACAATAAACACAAAAATAGTGGAAAAAAGTTCAAAAAATTGTTCAATACATAAGTATTACAACTAAAATATCCAAAATATTCATAGTCATACAACCAATTTTTTTAAAAAAAATACATAAGATTACAAACTTCAAACTAAAATTACAATTGTTGCACAAATATCTATATGTTTGGCCATTGGCCATTGTTAACAATTCACTGATATTCTAAGACATTAAAATCTGAATCAATGTTACTCTCTTTGTTTGGTATGTTATAAAATCTATATAGATTTTTAAATATAAATGTTTGGCCATTGCTTAACAATTCACTGATATCTATATGTTTGGCAATTTCAATTTGGAATTTCAATTTCGAATTTCAAAAGCAAGCCCTAACTAATTAATGAACAATGTCAACATTCAACAATTTACATCTAAAGATTCAATTAATCTAGGAATCTAATATATATAAACTTATAAAATAGGAAAATATGAAAATTGAAAAACAAAAATAAAAAACCTAACACAAAACTTACTGTGAGTCGATTGAAGTGAACTGAGCACTGAAATCCTCACCACGTGAGCGCCGAAGTGCCGGTCTGCGCGTCGGTGGTCGATAACAGCTGGGTTTGTACCGGAATCCGGAGTGTGACTATGTGTATGTGTGTTACTGTGTTTGAGAATTGAGAGAGAGGGAGAGGAGCGTGTGAGAGAGAGAAAGAGAGAGAAAGAGGAGTGTGTGAGAGAGAGAGAGAGAGAGGAGAGAGGAGCGTAATTCCTGTGTTTTTTCCAAATTCTAGGGTGAATTTTTTTTTTGGGAAAATTTCATAAAACTACCTTTTATAATCAATTTTTTTCAAAAAACTACCTTTTAAAAATTTTCTTTCAGTAAACTACCTTATATAACAAATTTATTTCAATATACTACCATTTTACCATAAATGGGGTTTAATCACTAATAATTGAGTCACCGTAAATTGTTATTCTTTCCTCCCCTATCGTTTCTCTCTTCTTTTCTCGCTACTCCATCGGCAGCAACACCTAGGGCGATTATCATTTATTGATTAATATTAAATATAAACGTAACATGGTAGTATATTGAAAGGAATATGTTATATAAGGTAGTTTTTTGAAAGAAAATTTTTAAAAGGTAGTTTTTTGAAAAAAGTTGCTTATAAAAGGTAGTTTTTTGAAATTTTTCCTTTTTTTTTTAAAGCTGATTTTTTAAAATTGGGGATACAGTTGCACCCCCATGTACCCAACTGGGTCCGTCATTGACGTGGGACATGTTCCCCACTTCTGTTGCTTTCCTTAGTTTAACAACTTAAGTGTAAACCCCTTTTTAAAGGCAAGGTTTCTTCGTAATGAATGAGCGAGCAAGCAAGTCATTCCAATTTATATTTCTTCAGTTTCCATCTCCTATTTTAATATTCTACATGGTATTAGAGCATCAGGTTAGATCCTCAAACAGAGTAGAGAGCAATGAAGAAGAAAAAAATAAAAGAAAGAGGAGAGTAAGAGAGATCAAAAAAATTTACAAAAAATTAGGAGAGAAAATTATAAAAATAAAAAATTGTGAGTGTGTGAGATCAACCATGGCAAGTAATGATTTTCTTTTTAGATGTGTGGATGAGTTCCCTTTTAGCCCATGAAATGATTTTTGGTTACTATAAAAAAAGAGGGAGACAAGTCATTTGAGGTGAAGGGAAGTCTTCACAAGCAAATCAGATATTTGACAATATGAAAATAGTGGAAGCCGTAGTCAACGCAGAGACGATTTTCGAAGTTGAAGTAATGGCGTAGTCAATTTGCAAGACAACGTCAACAGGTGCTCCATTAAGTTAAGGTTGGTGATAATGTGCATCAACAAATTAAAATATGGCGTTGGTGATAATGTGCATCAACAAATAGGTATGTGGTGAGAAGTGCATCACAAAATTTGAAAAATACTTGACATGTTAATGGAGAGAGGTGCTCCATGGAATTTAAGAACAAACTTTGAATCAAGGGGGCATGTTGGATAATTGAGTTGTGTAGTTCTTCAAATTTTGTTACATGACTCTCCTATGTTTTAGGAATAAATAATATTTAGTTAATTAAGTTAGTGGTCAGTTTAGATTTCTAGCTTAAGTTTAGTATTTATTTGTTAAGATTCATGATATAGAACCTGGGACATGTTCCCCACTTCTGTTGCTTTCCTTAGTTTAACAACTTAAGTGTAAGTGCCTATTTAAAGGCAAGGTTTCTTCGTAATGAATGAGTGAGCAAGCAAATCATTCCATTTTACTTTTCTTCAGTTGCCATCTCCTCGTTTAATATTCTACAAAGCATGCTCTTCATTAGGTGGTATCTGTACGCAGAAGTTTTATTTATGGATTCTGGCCCTTATCCTCGATCCACTTCCAGCACTTCCTTCCCCTGCATCCCCTTCTCCATCGAACTTACTAGCTTATATTCACTAGGGTTATATGGTTTAGAACAATGCTGCTCAGACTCATGTACCCATGTCCGACACAGGTACGTGTCTGAGTGTCCGACTCGACTATTTTTTGAAACTTTTTCAATTTTTTGGCCCAAAACGAAGTGTCCAAGTATCCCATCCATGTCCGAGTGTCGAGGATAAACACAGGTACTTGAGGTGAAATAAAGAGTTCGAGCAATATAGGTTTAGAGTTCTAAGTATAGGGTTACAATATTATAAGGTTTAGGGAGGGTTCTAGTGTATAGGCTGGGTTTAGGATTTCGGGTTATAGGATTTTGGGTTTTGGGTATAGGGGTACAGAATTACAAGGGTTTTAGTTACAAAGAATAAGGTTGTAATTAGCTACAATTAAGGAATTTATTCTCGCTATTTATAGAATCATCATATGTAATTATATATAAGTTTTATATTAAAAAATATTTACTAATTTACTTGCTTTACAGAGATTCCACGTGGCTTATGAATGACTGTTGCAATGACATATGTCATACTTATTGTTGGAACACAAGGTGACACTCAAGAAGGGGGGGTTGAATTGAGTGGCTAAAACTAATCGATTTTCGCAAAAACACTCTTATGGCACAGTGTCGTGCACTGTGTTATTCACTCGTAAATTCTCCGATTAATGTTTTTGCTTAAACGAAACTTAATCAAACACTAAAACAATTATATCAAATAATAAAACAATGAAATCAAATAATAAGACACATGAATTTAACGTGGTTCAATCTCACCTCTGAGATCTACGTCCACACAAACTACTCTTCTATTATTTGAATCGTAAAATATCAAACTCTCGATACAATTCGATTCCCCCACTACTAACTCTAGTAGTGCTCCCCAACACTTAACCCTAAGTGTTGCTACTCTCTATAATATAAGAAATTACAGAAAGAATAATCCCTCAAAGCGTGCTTCTTATTCAAGCAAATTAGAGGACAATTACAAACGTTGTTTTAGTTTCCTAACCTGACTAGAACTCTGTGATATACTCTGTGCCTTAGGAAACTGTTTTCAGCTCTCAATATCTTCGATTTTTTCTCTCTGAAAACTTGAGTTATAAAACTGAGTTGCAATCCCTTATATATCTTGGTGAACTGAATAAAAATCCTTCTCCGAGATATATTATCTTTTGAACAATTTTTATTCCTAAAATAAAGGGATAAAATTCTTTTCCTATTCAAAAACCAATTTTATCTTTTATAAAAATACTGATATTCCTTTTCCTAATAGGATAAGGATTTCTCCATATCTTATATTAACTAGATCAACTCTTAAATCAGTTTTTTTATTAAACAAACTTTATCATATTGAAAAATCAGTTTTTCTCCTTCTTATCAAAATTCTTTAAAAACGTTTTATGATTTTTACCGAAAAAAACTTTAATCTTTTATATACAAAACGTTTTATCAAAATCAGTTTCTATAAAATCCTTTTTTATTTTAAAACTAAACTTCCTTTTTATATAGATATATAAAATTAACATAATTATTGATTTCCTTAACTCTAAGAAAATAATAATTATCCTAATTTTATATTTCTATACTTGGCACATAATATATCATCTAGTTCTAGCATATTACATTTTGCATATAGTAACTAAACTTGGAATTCAATATAAACTTGGACTTCAATCTTGATTCTTCATTTCTTCAAAGTCTTCATTTATTTATTCCTTTCTCAACCATCTGTCACGAACTTTCATACTATAACATATTATATTATTTTTCATCATCAAAACTTAACATGCACATGCACAACAAATTCCCCCTTTTTGATGATGACAAACACTCAATATAATATTATTAAGTAATCACTTTTTCCCCCTCAAAATATGCACCATTAATCACATAAGGGAAAATAGCATAACATCATTCACAAGTAACATGGTAATCAATAACCAATTATTCATTAGTCTAAGTATTATACCCATCTTCCCCCTTTTGACATTATCAAAAAGGAGAGCATCAACATGTTTAGCGAGACAGAGTGAGATATAGTCAGCAAAATAATTCAAGTAGCTCAAGCAATAAATACTAAGGATGCTGGTGCTATGTCATAATCCAACTCACAATCCGAAGTCATTAAGCACAAATATAACCCAACTCACAATCCGAATTTCTGAAGCAAGAAATAATCATGAAGGATCATGGTTGATGGCTAAGAATGTAAGATGAATATAGGTAATGCAAACTTGAAGATTTGAAATGACAATTGGCTCAACAAGTGCTTAAACCCTTTTTTTCATATTTTCAACTTCCGCAAATAAGCATCACAAGACTTTCATCACTGTGGCACTGTGTGTGGCACTGTGCCACTGAACAATCTATTCCCCTTCAAATAAAACTAACCTTCGGATATACTGATATCCAAAATGATGATCTTCAAAACTTTGATAATGTTCTTCACATTTGAATTGAACTCTAGGATTTATCTAAAATAAATGTCTTATTCTCCTTTTCTTTTCTTTTCTTTTCTTTTCTTTTCTTTTCTTTTTCTTTTTCTTTTTCTTTTTTTTTTTTTTATGAAGGAGAAGGAGACCATACAATATTACTAGAGTCAACCAATAAGAGATCAAAGATAATAACTTAATTCGGACCTCATTGTCTTTTTGATACATCACACGGCACCGTGCCTTGCACAGTGTAAATCGAATCTTGTTCATTCTTTCACGTATTTGAGTTTCATTCCAACCTTTTCATGTTCCCCCTTAACTGATGCGTCTTTTTCTTCCATCAAATTATCAAAATGTTCTTTCCCCATAGATTATCATGAATCAAGATTAAAAGCACTTGTTGAACTTTGGAGCAATGGGTGGGGAAAAAAAAGATAATAGTAGAGAATTAAAGATAAGGTGGGACATATGAAAGAAAGAAATAATGAGGCACAAATGTCAAACTCATGAATAGAAAATCAGAATATTGGGCTAAAGATCAAGCTTGCTATAGGAGAAAGTATATGCATTTCATAGCTCAAAAATTCAGCAACTTAGGATCATATAGCTTATTAGTTCGGCAACTTAGGATCATGACATTAGGACAGCATCATTAGACCATTACGAGTCCTTCTTTATATCAAGTAGATCTTTACTCACTAAGCTTCACAAAAACACGCATCAACAAATCTCTAATTAACATATTTAAAGGAGGACAACAAGCATAATACTCAACTAATTTCCAGAAATTAATCCCAAAGCCACAAATTATATTGTAAAATATTCATGCATGAAATTCAACAGAATTACCTTGATCATACAATTGGGATATGCTTAACAAATTTTTTCAAACCACTTACCAACATCACATTTTTATGGAGTGTGTTAGGGATTTGCCGACGTTTGTCAATACCAAATATTTCTCCCTTTTTGTTGTCACCAAATGTAACACACCCTCCATGGTAGGCTACTAGTGAGAGGAATTGAGATTTATCACTAGTCATATGCCTTGAGCAGCCATTTGTCGAGATACCATAGGCTGCGTCCTCTCACGTTTGCTTGCAAAAAGATCACTTGTTAATTTTAGGAACCTAAATCTGTTTGGGTCCCTTTTTCTTTCGTTGAGCTTCTAATAAGTCTTTTCTAACCCATATTTGAGTTACATACTTTACATTTTTTGCAACACTTTTTTTCTTGACATTACAATTATCCATAAGATGTCCATTCTTTCCACAAAAGTTGCAAATCAAATATTCAGGTAGATCGACATATTTTCTTTTACGAAAGTCTCTTTCAAAATTTTTGGCACTGTGCCTTTGGTCTGTATATCCTAAACCAATTCTGTTTCGATTGCTAGTTGTACTGGAGATATATTCTAAGGCTTTTTGACCATCTAACCATTTTTCATACATTTTCCGAGCAATAGTCAATTGTGATTCTAAGAATTCAACAGAAGTGTTTAGATCGCTATTTCTTTTTCTCGAAATTTCAAAATCTCTTTTAACTTTATCAAGTTCATCACTTAACTTAGCATCATGAGGTAGCATAAGTGGAATAATTCTGGATCTTTGTCTTGATTCTTTGAACTCAGTTAACTCATGTTTTAACGATTCAATTTGATTTTCCAGATCCGAATTTTTAGCCTCTAGCACAGTGTATGGCACAGTGTTATTAACAACTTCTTTTACGAGAGACTTTTCGCACCTTAAAGCATTTAACTCAACATTTTTCTCTTCAATCGTTTTTTCAAGTTCATCATTCTTTTTCATCAATTCTTTACAATCCTTTAATAAATCCTTATATTCCAATTCCAACCCAATCTTTTGCTTAGTTAAATTTTTCACCTCTTTTCTCATGTTTGAAAAATCATCATTCATTTCTTGACAATCATCAATAATATTTCCCAGCAAAGTAACAAGTTGGTTTTTTGAAAGAAGATGTATTGAAGGTTTTAGAGAAAGAAGACTTACCTCGCTGTCTTCAGTTTCATCTTGGTAGTTTGAACTTTTCGCCATTAGACACAAGTGAGAGTCGTCCTGCATGTTCATGACTTCTATTCTCTAGGGATGAGCCTTTCGAGAATAGCCTTGCTCGGATACCACTTGTTGGAACACAAGGTGACACTCAAGAAGGGGGGTTGAATTGAGTGGCTAAAACTAATCGATTTTCGCAAAAACACTCTTATGGCACAGTGTCGTGCACTGTGTTATTCACTCGTAAATTCTCCGATTAATGTTTTTGCTTAAACGAAACTTAATCAAACACTAAAACAATTATATCAAATAATAAAACAATGAAATCAAATAATAAGACACATGAATTTAACGTGGTTCAATCTCACCTCTGAGATCTACGTCCACACAAACTACTCTTCTATTATTTGAATCGTAAAATATCAAACTCTCGATACAATTCGATTCCCCCACTACTAACTCTAGTAGTGCTCCCCAACACTTAACCCTAAGTGTTGCTACTCTCTATAATATAAGAAATTACAGAAAGAATAATCCCTCAAAGCGTGCTTCTTATTCAAGCAAATTAGAGGACAATTACAAACGTTGTTTTAGTTTCCTAACTCGACTAGAACTCGTGATATACTACGTGCCTTAGGAAGCTGTTTTTCGGCTCTCAATATCTTCGATTTTTTCTCTCTGAAAACTTGAGTTATAAAACTGAGTTGCAATCCCTTATATATCTTGGTGAACTGAATAAAAATCCTTCTCCGAGATATATTATCTTTTGAACAATTTTTATTCCTAAAATAAAGGGATAAAATTCTTTTCCTATTCAAAAACCAATTTTATCTTTTATAAAAAAACTGATTTTCCTTTTCCTAATAGGATAAGGATTTCTCCATATCTTATATTAACTAGATCAACTCTTAAATCAGTTTTTTTATTAAACAAACTTTATCATATTGAAAAATCAGTTTTTCTCCTTCTTATCAAAATTCTTTAAAAACGTTTTATGATTTTTACCGAAAAAAACTTTTATCTTTTATATACAAAACGTTTTATCAAAATCAATTTCTATAAAATCCTTTTTTATTTTAAAACTAAACTTCCTTTTTATATAGATATATAAAATTAACATAATTATTGATTTCCTTAACTCTAAGAAAATAATAATTATCCTAATTTTATATTTCTATACTTGGCACATAATATATCATCTAGTTCTAGCATATTACATTTTGCATATAGTAACTAAACTTGGAATTCAATATAAACTTGGACTTCAATCTTGATTCTTCATTTCTTCAAAGTCTTCATTTATTTATTCCTTTCTCAACCATCTGTCACGAACTTTCATACTATAACATATTATATTATTTTTCATCATCAAAACTTAACATGCACATGCACAACACTTATGGTAGAAAGACATGCATGTGGCACTTACTTTGAGTGAGTGGCATGTGGCAGAAGCTATTTTCTTTTATGTATATTGATGATATTCACAGAATGCATGCATGTTTACAGAAGACTTACCATTCAAAAACAACAATATACATAGATTAGAGCAGTTTTAAAAATGTCCTTCAATTTTCTTTCACTGGACTTGGACACGATTGGGGAGAAGAAGGCGGTGGGACACCGAGAAGGAGAAGGAGAGAAGACACACACCACACCTTTCAAGAAGAAGGAGAGAGAGTGTGTGTATATATGAGCTAATCAGACTGTCGGAGTCTAGAGAGGTTGAGATCTGGAATAAGAAGGAGAATAATACGGGTGAGAGGTTTTTTTGTTTTTGAAAAAAGGATTAGAGGTTTTAGTTAATTGTCAAGCGCTCTACCATATGTCCTTATTGATAAATGACTGTCAAAGTTTTTTGATCATTAGCCCCTTATTTGACTACTAAATACTAATTACATTAATCGACTATACATACATACACACATATATATGAAACAGATACTTATATTTCAAACAACTACTTTAAACGCTAATCGCTAATAGCTACGAGCATAGAGCTAATATATAGCTAGCTACCCAACAACTACGACTACTACAACCATTAGTTTCGCCAAATAGACCCATAATCGACACTCACACACGTCACTATTATAGATATATCGTCTTTAAGTTTAAAGTTCAAAATTCAAAATTAAATTAGTTAAGTGTATGGCATGCATGTATAGTTGCTTCCAGCAATTAATCCCTCCTAAAATTAAATAGTTAGCTTACCAGTCCACAATGTAGGAATAACAAAGAATATAATGGAGGAAGTAGTGTGAATATATAATAGTCTCGCGGCTATTAAGAAGACGATTTTTGCTAAGCTGGTTATGGTGTGTTGTTTCTGTTTGAGAAATAATACTAAAAATGACCAACTTACAAAGCTCTCCTCCATCCTTCAATTACTACAACAGGAAGAAATTGGTCACAATACTTAGCATCGACGGTGGTGGCATTCGAGGCATTATTCCCGCTGTCATTCTTGCTTTTCTTGAGCGACTTCTTCAGGTACATAAAACATAATCATACTACATACATATCTCCTATATATCCATTCATCTCTCTCACTCATTTAGTATGTACTGTATCGTGCATATCACATCGAACAAAGCAGCATGTGATAACCTAGTGGTGTTGGCATCACCTCCGATCCCAGATATCCTGGGATCGAGTCTCCCCCTTGCAGGGAGGGATCCCCAATTCCCCCTCCTCCTTGCAAGGGATTTCATCTTACCTTAAAAAAAATATCACATCGAACAATGTTATTTTGATATTAATAAAGACAATTAGGTTCCTAGTAGAGTTGTGCATGATGGCCGGGCTGCCATGAGGCGCAACACGTTCCCACTATGAGTTTAGCCCCACACGATACAAATTTGACCTAGCATGAAAGACAGTGCTGTTATGGGCTATATACGAGCATCATTTTTAAAATTTAGCATAAATATGAGGACTATGAAATTTCTATCTTGTTATCATTGATACCTTGTAAAACTATGCATTTGTAACTTGTAAGAATACAATAAATTTGGAGGCTACAATCGTGCATAGACCTAATGAATAATAATAATAATAATAATAATAATAATAATAATAATAATAATAATAATAATAATATTATTATTATTATTATTATTATTATTATTATTATTATTATTATTATTATTATTATTATTATTATTATTATTATTATTATTAAAGTAACTAATTAAGTATAATGAGTAATGTACATGAGCACAATAATTTCAGATGCGAAATGAAAATATTTATTTACAACGTTCATAATATGTTCAAAAAAGCACTCCTGAGACACAGTCTGATGCATAGTTACCCTGCAAAAAACAATTAATTAATATGATGCCGGGTTAATTGGTTATAATGATTAATTATGTAGGAGTTGGATGGAGATGAAGTAAGACTAGCAGATTATTTTGATGTGATAGCAGGAACAAGCACGGGAGGGTTGATTACAGCCATGTTAACTGCACCAGATGACTATAACCGTCCTTTATATGCTGCGAAAGATATCACAACATTTTACTTGAAGCATGGTCCTAAAATATTTCCTCAGGAAAGGTAACAATTTTTAATGTCAGAGTATGATTAGAACCATTTTACATTATTTACAATAAATAAAGACTTTGATATACTCCGTACCACAATATAACTTTTAATAAGTAGCATATGCATCGCAGTTACACACTAAACATGACAATTTTATTAGAAGGTTAATTGAATTTTTATTAAATTTTATGGGATTAAAAATTAAAATTCATTGGGTGGAAAAAAGAATGAAAAAGGTTGTGATTTTCGTTCCATCGTTAAATCGAAACAAAAACACAAGTCAAAGTAAAGGCTCATTATTCCTCGTCTATATATATATCCAAATTTTAATACCAAATATTCCATAGATAGTTCAAACCGTATGTGCATAATAATCAATTTTCGCGCAAATGGTTTGTAGGGGAATCCTACCCTCTCTTATCCATAATGGTGTATAAATAAATTTTACCCACAAAATTCAAATATACTACAAGATTCTTCATATACTATATCATGAAATAATTATTATGACATATATCTTCTAATTACCCGTAAAGTAGGTTTACTAAACTTATCCATACCTCAAATATGTCATAAAGAATCCAGTTAATTATTTGAGCATGTGACTGGTGAGCTATCAAATGTTCATCACTTCCTAAATCCAAACTCGAGGAAGTGATACTAGCAGATCATATATTTATATATCCTCATGTTCGCCAATGAAGGTATGCAAAGTATATGCTACTACCGCACATGACCCTGAAATTCGATATTCATTGTTTGTTTAGTTGCATTGCATTGTCCTATTTCACATACTTTAGTTACTTTTTTGATAAAATAATGTTAATATTTTATAATTTTTTTTTTATGTCTTTAAAGTATACATAATAATTTTATTGTATGAATAATCTTAATAATTAGTAGGGGACTTCCAACATGTTTGATGTGGCCTGTATTCTGCTGACCAAGTTTAGAAAAATTGATAGGTTGTTTCTAACATTTTTTTTTTGCCGGCCACCAAGCTGGACATGTAGACATATAGAAGTAGTTCACAATCTTCCCCACTTTGAACTGGTTCTACATACATTGATTAGTGATTACAAGTCTTTGTTAGTCGATTATTCGACCGATTCCACCATTGTTCATGTCAACTTGTCCTATACAACGACTTTCTTAACTGTTGTGTATATTATATACTCCCTCTTTACCAATCTAGATGCAATTATTTTCTTTTTCATGGTTTCTCAGGACACACTTTTTACATCTATGTTTATATATTAGTAGAATTTAGTGATAGTTGATATATTATTAATTTATACATTATTGAAATAAATCTAACATGATCTTTACATGATAATTTTTTTTGTTTATATCAGTGAAAAATATCGTTAGTTAATATTGATGGTCTTTCACTCTGGAAAAGCAAATATTGCAAGTAATATGGAAGGAAGTTATATTTTTCTTGAAAGAGAACCATAAATGTCTCTTTTCTTGAAGTACAATCATCGTTTAAATTTTCAAAAGAATTTAATTTCAACATTTTTACTATTTAATTAATTTTCCAAAAGGATGAATTAATATTGCATATATGATGCTCTTTAAAGAGCTAACTCAATTCAAATATCAATCAAAGTTGTAGCGGAACATCTTAAAATTAAAACACCGAAGGATGTACTTTCCTTCTAGATTGGGCAAAAAACACAATAGTTTTATAATTTCTAAAAGGGGGTCATTTGCTTGAAAAGGGCATAAGGTGATGACACTGTTAAGAATGAAACAAGAAAGAATATTTGTTGGTAACTTGGTACTACAATAATACTACCTGGCTACCTGCCTTATTAACTCTCCCTTTTATTAGATTTTTCGTTAGTTAATAACTCTCTTTGGATATTGAATCTACTTTGTTGGTTATAAGTTACTTTGTTGCAAAATTACACATAATTTGTTTTTCTTCCATTTGTAGGGGACAACTTGCTCAGCTGATTAGCTTCATCAAAGCAATGACAGGGCCAAAATATGATGGCAAGTATCTACGCCATATACTTAGGGAAAAATTGAGAGAGACAAGGTTGCATCACACACTAACAAATGTTGTCATTCCAACTTTTGACATTAAGACCTTCCAACCAGTTATATTCTCTTCCTATAAGGTAAATAAATTATAATCGTGTGATCTCCAATAATTTTACCTTAAATATATTTCCATCAATTAATCCTTGATTTAAATAAGGACAAATATATATATTGAATTATCGTGCACCTTTTCTTCTTTTTTTTTTTGGTGAAAATGGAGATTATATAGCATAACTAGTGAAGTACATCAGTTTCAGTGTTGGCCACATACGGCCTTGAAATACATTCCGCAAGATATAAATCCATACAATAACTAGGGGGAGTGGGGAAAATCCTAGTTATATCGTTACAAGCATCAGGTTCATCATTTTTCCTTCGTGCCAAACAGTCTGCAATCTTGTTCAACTCCCTACTGCAGTGCATAAGCTTGAACTCCTGGCAGCTCTGCCATAACTCCCTGCAAAGTTTTACAACATGTGAATATGGTCCCATTAGTCACGAGATGCACCGTCACTTGACAATCCGAGAACAGAACCAATCTTTGAAATCCATGAGTTCTGGCTATCTTAAGACTCTCCCATATTCCCAGTAACTCAGCAAGTAAAGCATCCCTCGCATAGGTATAACGCTTAAACCCAATATATAACCCATTTACCCTCATGATCCCGAACTACCCCAGCCAGCCCACTAGGTATTTCAGGGCCCAGAAATGATGCATCGACATTGATCATCACCCAGCCCAAAGCCCAAAGCCCAAAGGGGTATGGTAATTGGTATGGCAGGCGGCAAAGGATTGTTTCCTTCGCGTGGCATTTATCAGAGCCATGGGCTTGAACAAATAGCTTAGCATGGTTCAAGGCCGAACTACCTTTTCTTCTTTATTAGATTATCCTAGCTTGATATATACATAAATAAAGTCAAACTAAGAACTTCAAAAAGGAATAAAGAGATTATTATTTTAATGTTTTCTTTTTGTTCCATTTATATCTAACCACAGTACTATCGATCTGATAGGCATAAATGCTATACTTAATATGATCATCCAAATGTTTTATTGAGAATTTTACTGTATCAGGCGTCGCCTAGTGTTAATAATTCTTTAGTTTTATGTCTAACAAAGAAGTACAAAGAGGAAGTCGTAGCTATAGTGCATTAGTGCGACTGGTCAAGTAACTTGATCAAACAGTTTAAGCGGTGAAGCTATTGCATGATTTCAAGACTTTTACCTAGGCAACTAATATGTCTGGAAAAGTGAATGACGATGTCTCATTTTCATAGTAAAATTTACGATATTTTTCCTAAGCTTTTATGATATAGGTAATATGTGGTTATATATGATGCGAGGTTATTGAAGGGTGGATTTTCCTAGTGCTCTTTAGTTACATTGTTAGGGTTGATTCAAATAGGTTTACAGGCCTATATGAGGACATAACTAAGAGAGACCATTTTTTAATTGATGGAAGAAAAGTAGAGAGGGACACTTTAGCAGCTACTCCTATTATGAGTAGCCAAGTATCACAGATTAAAAAATACTCTTCCCAATGATAGAAAATAGGAAAAATTGACGCTATGGGGCTCAACTATGAGCGGTTTTTTTTAATAGGTCTCAACTATTAATAATCCAGTGAAGGTCCCAACTATAGGGGTTTATGTTTATTTTTGGGTCCAGATGACTTGCAACTCACCAAACAAGTTAAATTCCAATTAATGGGCCCACTCCTTCTCACATTCCTTGAACAAAAGTCGGATTAGAAGAACAAACTTTGAGGAACTCCCAGCATCACCATAAGAAGTTTTCTTCCCTAAAGCAAAATCAAAATCAACATCTCATCGATCTTTCGCAGTTCGAAAATCATCAACTACCTAATTTATTATCAATTGGGGTTAGATCTTGGAGATTAAAATCATAACTGCAACAACAAAGCCAACAAATTTAACAACAAAGCACGATTCTCTCATCTTTTGTTAATGGCGTCAAAGCACCAGAAGCAGCACCGGCGTGCGGCAACGAAGGGACATACCCATGGATTAGAGGAGAGATAAACACGGAGGCTGGAGAGCAACACCACAGTACGCAGCTCCGCCAACCAGATTTTTGGTTTGTTTGCTTTCGGGTGTTTGGGGAAAAATCAACCACTTGGTGGCGGCACCCTGTCCAACAAATACACCACCACCTCGTCGAACACTCACTCATCAATCCAATTCTTGGTCTCTCCATTATCTCTCTCCACAAAAACAACAATTAGACCCTTTGAACTCAAATAAGAAAAACGCAGACATTATCTCACACCCAAACTCCTCAAATCAAAACAAAAGTGCCTCGAAAATTGATTCAAGCCTCATTCCATCCTTCTCACAAAATCCATACAACATAACTCAATGACTTCAAAATTCACAATCCATATAAAATTAAAGGAACAGAGCCTAATACAAGAGTATAAAATGAAAATGAACTTGAGAAAACAGAACCAAATCTTTGCTACAGTGGGCATATTCCCCCTTGTAATTCGTTACCGGTATCCCTTTGAACTAGGGGCACACACACACACAGAGTGCAGGAGGAGAGAGAAAGTAGAAAACATGGAATTGATCTCGTTGTTAAAGCTGCGTCAATTTTTCTCTCTCCTTCAATTTTCTACTGGAATTATGTTGTGAAATGATGCAATGTCTTGATTTTGCTCTCGCATTTTGTGCTTTAACTGGAGTTTTATCTAGGAGAAATAAAGAAGATGATGAAAGTGCTTTCACGTGAGTTTAAATGGTCTCACGTGACTCTTTACCTGCAATAGTAGGTTGGGTAACCTGCTGGACCCAGAAATAAACATAAGCCCATATAGTTGGGACCTCCACTGGATTATTGATAGTTGGAACCTATTAAAGAAAACCGCTCATAGTTGAGCCCCGTAGCATCAAATAAGGTCGAAACGAAACAACATTTTAAGGTAACACGTATTTTTAAAACAAAACTAGAAAGAAATAGCCTAGACAAATTCGGATCTTATTTGCATCGACAAACTCCATTATTTTTATCATTATTCAAAAAATATCAAAACATTGAAAAAGCCAGAACTTCTGTCCGCCCCCTCTCCTTGACCAAAATAGGGGTTTATACGTAAGTAGTTTTATATTCGTAATTTCAAATTTGTGATTTTGCATACTTCATTTAACATTTTCATTTGTGTTCAATTAAACTTTGCCACTTAGTCAATGGATTAATAACATCCTTCTTTATGCATAAAAAGTTCATCTATCAACCAAGAATCAACCCAAGAAGACTCACAATGTTTTTATTATTTAATTTATGCAGATTCTAAGTTATCCTGATTTGGATTCGAAATTATCAGATATATGTATAGGCACATCGGCCGCTCCTACCATTCTTCCTTCTTTCTATTTTCAGAATGTATTTGAAAACGGAAAGACAAGGGAATTCAACCTCATAGATGGTGGAATTGTGAGTACTAATCCGGTAAGTCAAGCTCAATCAATCATTATTATTCTTATGCTTACAGCATGCACAATAGCATGGTTTTACTTGGGGCTAAGAAGGTGAACCAATGGGTGAGGGTCTTACAATTGGGGTGAGTCAAGGCAAATATGGCATAATGAGGTTGGGATAATTTGCTCCCCCAGCCCATGCATCGGACCAGGAGCCCAAGCGAATAAGAAAAGGCTTGTGTCATTTGCAGAGAATGAGCTTCACGTCTTTGAGAGTAGAGCTTTTTTTCCTTCCCAAATGTCCTACTCTTAGAATTGTTATTTACATACCCTCCTTTAATCATTTTTTTTTTATTAATTTATAAAAACATATGTTATTATATAGAAAGTCATTGAATTAAAGTTCTTTTCACAAAAATTCAAAGCTGAAATATGAGAACATATGAGTTTATTCACCATACACCCTGGTGTACCATGTACATGGGTCACCCAAGACTAATTTAGCTCATTTGCTCATTAGAAACTCTTCTATTTCAGTACATTTTGTTCATTTTGAATCATCCAAATGAGCAATGAGCAGAAAAATAGCATTGGGTGTACCATGCTCACGGTACACCCGAACGTATGACAAATATTTTGGAGAACAGACCGAATAACTTTTATCCAACAGATACTTTAAACCAGCAGATAGGATATTATTTCGTGTATCAATATTTTTCATTCTATCTTTTTGTTTTGTTTTCTGGGCAGACTTATCTGGCAATAAATGAAGTTACCAAACAAATGATGAAGGAGAATCCAGAATACGGGACCATCCATGATAAGTTGCTGGTTTTATCGATAGGAACAGGATCAGGAAAAATTGAGCAGAAATACAATGCTAAAACTGCAGGAAAGTGGGGGCTTGTCTCTTGGCTTTTTCAAAATGGATCATCACCAATTATAAGTGCTTTTTATGAAGCCGGGGCTGACTTAGTTGATTACCAAAATAATATCCTCTTCCAATCCTTTCGTTCAGAGGACAAGTACCTTCGTGTTCAAGTAAGTTGCATGATAATCCTTCACATTTAACTTTAATGTGGTAATCGGTAATCCGCTTATGATTAATCGGCACATATTATTGGAAATAAAACAGGACGACAGCTTAACAGGAACAACTGCTTCAACAGACGTAGCAACAGAGAAGAACTTGGAAAATCTAGTGAAAATTGGTCAAGAATTGCTCAACAAACCAGCCAGCAGGGTAGACCCAGAAACCGGGCATCTGAAAGCAGTTCCACACCTTGGTACCAATGCAGATGCTCTTCAAAGGTTGGTTCATAAATTTCATAATATTGCCAATATAAATTGCATACTATTAGTTATTACTACTAGATAGATTAACAAGTCATTAACAAATAGGTTCGCAAAACAACTCTCGGATGAAAGAAAATACCGCAGGGGCAAAGACTCCAATCAGATGCAAGAGTACAGCTGAGCTGACAATGTCCAGGCGTTTCCGAGTACTTAGCTGTCTTTGATTGTATACATATATGATATATGTGTGCAATGTAATTGAACTCAAATCTTCTATCTCATAATTTGTGTACTATTCTATTGGTTGATTATAAATTTATAATGCTCTAAAGATTATCTTAAAAGGTACTAGACCATGGTATAATTAACTGCTAATAATATAAAGTAGCATACATGTGATACACAAATAGTGACAGTAGATGTTGCTTCAGGTAGTGCAGAACCTCCTTCCTATATGATCAATATGATCAACAGAACTATGTACATCTGTACTTCCTTTCCCTAGATAATAAGCAAGAATTTATGGAGGCTAAATACCCTTGTTTTCCTGTAATGCTTGTACAAGAAGATGCAGAATAGAAAGCTCAGAGCCACATACTTTCTTAGGGTGCGTTCTCTTCACCTGAATAATCCTGAACTGAACTGAACTTATCTGAACTGAACTTATTGGACCTGATTGGACCTGATTGGAACTTATTGGATCTGATTGAAACTTATTGACCTGATTGAAACTTATTAGACCTGATTGGACCTGATTGGAACTTATTAGATTTTATTGGACCTAATTGGAACTTATTTGACAAAAAATTTAATGAGTAATAACATAAATATTACCCCTAACATAAATACTATCCCTCAAAATTTATTATGACATAATAATTATTAAAACATATCCTTCAAAAAAATAGTAATTATTAATTATCTCTTATGATTAACATTTTAACAAAAAAAAATATTATTTATATGTTTGCCTATACACAACTTTCACCATTAATATATCTAATAGTCTTGTTTTGATTTCATAAAGCACTAGTAGAAAATCAATTAATAACATTTATATCTTTCAGTAAATACGAATTGCAAAATATTATAATTATGATGATTATTATTGTTAATCTTATTTGACCATGATTATAATATTTTTTAATAATAACATAATCAGCTAATAGTAATATGAATAATAACATGATAGATAATAATATAAATATAATACTATACAATCATAGGGATACTTTAATTAAAAAATTTAATAATAACATAATCAAGTAATAGTAATATGAATAATAAAATAATAGACAATATTACACATATAATATTATATAATAATCATAGTGGTACTTTAATTAAAATTTATTAATCATTGACTATTTGGAACTTATTGGACCTGATTAGACCTGATTGGAACTTATTGGACCTTATTGGAACTTACTGCCCTGATTGGACCTGATTGAAACTTATCTGAACTGAACTGAACTGATTGGACCTGAAACTTAATTTATTAAGGTGAAGAGAACAACATGAACTTGCTACCATATGCATTAATGAAAACACAGATAAATTCCACACATTTAAGCCAGAAGGTAAAACACAGAAGTTCAATAGTAAAGACAGCAAGTTCACAAAGCTAGGGATCTTTTGAAGTCCAACCATCGGACATTATGGGATTGCTAACCAATTCAATCACTCTGCCAGATTATCAAAAAATGTTCGACCGGAGCAGTACATGAACACGAAAGAATTGTAGGAATAAATAAAAAACCCAAGAGTGGGATGAGGATATACAGAAGAAACCACCGTATATTTACATAATGCAAACTCAAGAATTATCGGTGCAATGCAACACATAAATACCCTTGTATGTTACACTGATGGTCATCGCCTATGCAAAAATTTGTTGGATAACAGTCTCAGCATTTCCATTATACTGTGCCAACAGATGGATTGCGTCGGCCCTGGGGAGTGCAAGGAATTCCTGCATTAAAAATTGAAACATTAATGTCCCTCATACACCAATCATTGAAAGCCAGAAAAAAAAAAAAGAGAAAGTAGGACAACATAATATACCAATCCTACTAGACAAAGGCAAAGGGATCCAGTTCATCTCCATCTCTGTGAGGAACTGAATCTTCACTTATGAATACAACAGTCAAATTTGCATGTTGTAATCTAGATACAAGAACTTGGAAAAGATATCTGAGAAAATCCTACTCCAAAACAAAGGATTGAAAGGAGAACCCAATAGCAAGTAGATATATCAGCAGTAACACATAGCAACCCTAATGTGAAAGCAAGTAGACTACTCAAAATTATTAGTATTATTGATCTTAATAATTGTTTGGGTTTGGTTATTTTACAATTGAACATAATATTGGGATATTTATGTCTTAATTCCGAAGTTTATACCTAGTGGTGGCATGGAATTGGAACTTACGCATGAGATTTTCTACACTTAGTTTTAGTTGAATTAATTGTGAAAAGGTCTCTTTTGTCTTATTCACAATTAATGATGGATACTGAGAGACCTTTCCACAATCAATTCAATCAAAGATCATGTGAAACTAAGTGCAGCAAATCTCGTGCGTAAATTCCAATTACATGCCACCACTGGGCATAGATATTGGACTTAACACATTAAATAACCTAATCATTATACTCCCTCCGTCCTTAAATAGAGTGCCGATTTCTTTTGGGCACAAGTATTAAGAAGAAATCATGTGTAGGACCTTAGTTGTATTAAATCATAATTAAATATAGAAGTTAGTACACTTTTTAAGAATTGTTTATTGAGGAGAGAGAATGTGGGCCATATGGGAAAGTGGGTGATATTATAAAAGTTGAAAGCAAAATAATATTTTAATTGGTGGACCCATACCAAATAAGGAAATGGGAAATCTATTTAGGACAAACATAAATGGAAAAATGGGCACTCTATTTAGGAACGGAGGGAGTATTTAATTGTAAAATCATCCAAACCCAAAAATTAAAGATCAATTTAAAAAATAATTTAGAGTCGTATATTTGCTCCCACAGCAAAATCACATCACCACGACTTGCAGGCTGAACTATTAACACAATTATAATGCTCCAAGTAGACTAAATGTTTATAATGAAATCAAGAAATATCAACATCTATGAATAGAAATGCATATCAAAAACAAGCAATTTATAACTCACCATAACTTTGATTATTGCACCTTCATCACAAACTTCCTGGGAAGAGACTTGAGTTGGACTGTTACCATCTTCTGGGATCCCACTACTGGACGAAATAGTAGCTTGAGAAGACCCCTGAGTATGTGCATCAATACTAGACTTAGAAACAGTATCAGCCAGTAACAGGCTGTTGACTTCTTTCAAGGCATCAATCTTCAAAAATGACTCAAACCGGTCTTTGCACATTTGAAGTTTAAACCACTCATTATGCGTATGCAGGGTCGCCTGCATAACTTTCATAAGTTGCGGTTCTTCGATGCCAAGCCTCCTACCAATTGCAACCTATCCAACATTGAAATATCACCTTATATCAGTACACACCCTAACGAGGAGAATTCCCAGTCCTCCAAAGCCCAAATGACAGATATCTACAAGAATAGTGTAAGTTCATTAAGACCTAGGGTCACATAAATATGCCAACGACATAAGAACATGTAATGTTAAATGAAATAGACAGTCAACCTAAAACTGCAACTCTGACCCAGAAGGAGTTTGAAGCTAGAAAATGTTCAGCCATTAGGAACACAGTGACATTTAATTACAGAACTCATAGAAGCTAACCTAATCACACAAAGTAATTACCCCTTTTTGAATAACCGTGAAACAAAAACTTCTACCACTTTATACATAATTTTCCATTTTGAAATAGCTGGGATACACAACGATATACTACCTCCGTTTCTTAATAAGTGACACACTTCCCTTACATGAAAATGTCACAATAAGCGACACCAAGCTTGAAATGACAAAAAAAAACCTTTTTATTACATCTATGCCACTAAAAAGTAAAAGGGGACCACTAATTATTTTATTTCACCCCTTGAATTACCTTACTTTGTTGTGGTCCCAACTTTCTCTCTCTATATTCCTTTGTATTCCCCCACTTTCTCTATGTTTCACTTATTAAGAAACGTAGGAAGTATATTACTGTGCAGATACATAGATTTAGATTCTTGTGCAACCACTCCTTGAGTGCACACCATCCTTATGGTTGGACCAAATGAAAATAGTATTGACACTTATAAAATGGCACATGATACTTGAAACTTGTCACTTATAGAAATGACACTGAACACTTGAAAAATGACATTTAAAAACAGGACGCACACTTGAAAACGACACTCTTAATTAACAAAAGTATAGTTGAAAAATGACGCTCATAAACAATCAATTATTGACATTGAAGTTTTGAGAAACGACGCTTACAAAAATAACACATAATAGCTGAACGATGACACATAAAAATGACGGATAATTAGTCAAATTGGTATTGAACTTAGGACCCCAATGCCACATTGGTATAAAAGTTATCAAAGGCGACACATCGGTATAACATACTATCTAACTGGATTCTTTTCAGACGATAAGCTCCAATTGCTAACATGGCTCGATTTTTTTCTATGGAGAACGCGTGTACAACTTACACCCTACTTCTTCATTGTTTTTTGCACTTTTTAGCAATTTCTTTCCATTGTTTCTAATTTTGTTCAGATTCTCATGTTGAACATTTCATTTATTTTCCCCTCTTTTTGAAAATTCTCTCTTCAAAAATGGAGGAAAACAAAGTAAAAAAAAAAAGTTCACAATACGCGCCGACTCCAGCAGAAAAATAGGGTTAAATGTCACTTGTCGATATGTTTTGTATGATCTGTCGCTTGTGATAAGTGATAACTTCTATACCAATGCGACATAAGGGTGCTAAGTTTATACCCATCGGGCCAATTGGCGAACGAGAAAAATGACACAAGAATACACTTGAAAAATGATAATAATAAAAAAGAACATGGAATACCTAAAAATGAAAGCTGACATTGGAAGATAGTTTGAACAGGATCCTGTTAGTTTGCTATGGACTTGGAGGTGTTTTAGTAGTTAAATAAACAAATGTGGCAATTCAGAGATAGAAATTAGAGGTAGCAGTGTAGCAATATAAGTACTCAACTCCTCAATTATATTGAAATTGAAAGTGAACCTAAACTCGCATAATATAACTCAGATTCAATTAAAAAAAAAAGACATTATACCTGAAGTGAACTTGCCAAAGCCTGCAATGGCAAATCTCTCTTAACAGCAATTTCATTAGGCCTAAGCAAAGCTAACAGAGTCTCTTTCAAGGGTTTTAGCAAGCCTGGATCGCTGGCTGCTAAAGGCCCCAAATGGGAACATGCAACCTTCAAAGCACTAGAGTGATCACCAGAATCAACCAATTTCAGAAACTCGACCTGAGCACAACAAATAGGCAAGTGAGAAATCTCTCTCAATAAAAGAATAGAAAGATTGGCATAAGCAGCACAGTATTACAGAAAAACAAAAAGATATATTACCTGCTTCAGCTGGAAAAGCAACATGGAATTCTGTTGAAAAAATTCAGGGTCCAACGCATTTACTTCTTCAACCACCTCAGCAGCCATACCTCTATCAGCTAGATCCTTTATGCTCAGAACAGTCTCACATTTATCCTCCTTGTTGTAGCTTAGATCTGAAGGACTGTATTTTTCGAAACCCTACACAAACATCAGTTACTATAATTAAATACATGCAGATAATAGATACCAGAGACGTGTTCATATGTCCTTCAATAACACAGCAACTACCTCTGGTTTGCTACTCTCATTAGAATGTACACCAGCAGGAAAATCAAAATCATCATTTCTTTCCCTCCATCTTTTGCGTCTCCTCCCTTCCACTGCATGACCTCTATTTCTTTGACAAATCCTCAAATTCTTGATTCGATGAGTCCCACTAGTGCTACAATTGTCGTGGTTACTCACACTCTCAAAAGGAAATCGCATCTCCACATCCATATCCTGAGTCCTAATCATTTCTGTACTGATTTCGGTGCCATCAGCATGAGCATTAATGATGGAAGATCCATCCTCTGAATGTTTACTATTTCCGCAATCCACATCGTGAGAATTATCAATTGACAAACCACCAGTAGCATTGAGTTGATTAGCTTTCAAATGGTCTGTGTCAGCTGGGTATCCAGGTGCTGTTGGTGAAAAGAAATGGGGGATATTTAATATTTGAAGGGTTACATATAGAAGTAGATGAAGAAATTAAAATACAATGAGGGTCGAGCATACCAGAGGAAGGCACGGCGGGATCAACAATACCCCTGTAAACACAATACTCATGGACGAGCTCGTCTAGAATAGATACGTTTAATCTCATGCGGCATATTTCATTCTACAAAAACAAAACCAATAATATAAAGGTCATACATCACAATCTCCACAATTAAACAAATCAACACCAAAGTAAACTACAGAACAATTCCTGATACATCATATAGAATAGCATCTTATCTAAACCGGCAACATTAAGATAATAGAAAATATCAACAACCTACCATCAATCCCACCTAGGATATGATATGTAGATATATTAAATTCACTAGCTACTAACAACTGCTAATGTAATTACTCAACATGTTGAGCATCAACACCTAGTGTGCCCCAAATATTAAACAACTCATTCCAAGTGCGGTCAGATACAAGATTCACCAAATTTCCTCACAGGTGCAAATTTGAACAGAACTTCAATGCATGAGCGCAATGAACAAAGATATACTCACTAAGTCGCTATATTTTGGAATGATTTCCGCTTCGTGCAGTGCCTCTTTAATGTTTAATTAGCAGTCAGAGAGGTATAACTTCCCATGGTTTTGTCTTTTCTCTTTGGCTTATCAATGTCTTAAGAAGTGCACCAAAAATGACCTATCTTTGACGCTAGCAAAGCTATAAAATAAAACATGAGGTATAAAAAACAAATTAACTTCATGCCTAAGGAATAGTTACTGAGGGTCTGAGGCTCATGGACTGTCACCCAATAGACTCAATATCTAATCCCCGGAAAATGGAATAGCCTTCTATTTTTCCAAAAGACCAAAACAATAATAATATCAGGCATAACAAACTTCATGCCTAAAATGTTCTGAACCTCCCAAACTGGGAAATGACAAAACAGAGTTGACTCTCTAGGATTATAAAAGGAACAGGAATCTCAAGTGGCATTAAGAAGCACCAAGAAGCCCCGATCTATTGTGTTTTCTAAGGTGATAACATTACTATAACTATAGAAAATGATCCAACCTCCCAAATTTGAACTTCCCAGTTACGACAGAGCATACTGGCTTAAAATAACCTCTTTAGACACTTTAAATATAGGCCATAAACCTCAACTAACATAACCAATGAAAAAAGATATGCAAGTGAAAACCCAATAATATCCCATGTCGTCACTTTTTCCTCCGTTAGCAAGCTATTTTAGGTGATAAACTGACTGGTAACCTAGCAACATTTCCAACCCAAAGGTAATGCTGTAAAGGTGATAGAACAATTGGATAAACAAACTAAAGCAAGAAAGATCGCCAAAAAGTAGAGACTCCTGATTTACAGAAGATCAAAATAAACAACTGGTATGATCAACCTAGAGCAAGAACGGAGCGAACTAGATTCGGACAAATATGCATAAGCACCGAGTCGTTTGATCTGAGACTTCTCATATCTGAAGCTAGTCCGCTTGAACTCCAAGGATATTTTATAGAAAAAGCATCAGACTATAGTGGTGATAACTCAATACAGCCTAATATATGGCAGAGGCAGCTTTACACAAAGCCATAGAGTGTGTACGTCCCTTATCTACTGGAGCTAATCAGAAAATCCAACCATCACCAAAACTGCAAAAAGAATCGCTTTAATTGATCACAGGTTATTTGTACTTCCCCTCCCACGTAACTTGATTTGACATCGACGCGGAATTCATAGCATGTTTTTAAGGCTAAATGAATTCCAATGTTCCATAATGTCGGGAAATGAACAAAGTACTAATCAACAAAGTAGATTTATAGAATGCCAACTACTTTTCTGAATGATAGTACAAGAGACTATAACTGATAAAGCCAGGAGAAAACTTAGACCAAGCATCCTCATTTACGAATCTGAAATTTTTTACCAATCTTAACAGTTCTAGACTATAGCTGTTTGCTATCATTCCTCCCAGGGGATAAGCTCTAATATGCTATCTATACGGTCATACTTTAAGAAATGATGACCAGATTCCTTAGGCCTAAGACTAGAGCAAACAGGAAAAATGGATTGGCAATTTAGTTAGACGTGCCAGAGATAAGAAGCAAAGAACATGAGAAGATTGATAAAGAATTATAAGAACCTGAAAAGCCTGAAATAAGTCACCCTTCGCAAATCTTAGGCTATCAACCGCCCCCTGTCTGGTAAGCTGAACAGCATGAGCTAGGGCTTGTATGTCCACCTGAATTGCAATATTTAAAAAGGCGAACCAAACATTAGTGAACGAAAAAAATTCACGCAAATGTCCTCACCAAGTAGCATTAAAAAGCATGTCATCACTTGATTCAGCACACAGCAAAGGAAGACTATACAAAGAAAACTTGATCACTTCACCTCGTCAAACGGAGGCACTTCAAGAAGTGACTCTTGCGGTGTTGCTGGGGCATCTTTGTCTTCAAGAAGCAACCTTTCAGTAAGGTCCGAGATGGGTGAAGAGACTCCTTGACGAAGACAGAACTCCTTGTGTATACTGTTTCGTATGTCCAAAAATTAGCAATCATCACAAACAGTCAACGTAAAAGGACCGGCAAAGGCGGCAGACAAAAAACCTTATCAAGTATCTCAATGTCATGGAGAACAAGGGATCAAGCGCTTGAAGATGTGCTCTCAGAATAGAAGACATCAGTCCAGCAATTTCGAACCGTCGTCTTTCAGACCACTGAAACACAGAACGCCAAATCAAGGTCTATTCATCAGAACTGATTATTGTATCTAACAATCAAAGCTAAATATTCAAATTCACATGCATATGCATATGCATCAAGCGTCAAGATGTGAACCCACTTGAACTAAACTAGAATCCTACGGCTGTATACATCTTAGAAAAATCAGTAAGAGTCCAGTAGAGAAGAAAAAAAAAAAGACAAAAGGAAATGCTCATAGGGGCCAAACCAAAGATTGTAAGAAGATTCATGTAAATATTTAAATTCAAGGCAAAATGTGAAACATAGAAAGAAAGAGACCTACCTTTACAGATAGACAAGCAGTCAAGGAATATTTTGTACAATAAACTTAAACTATAGAATCACAATACCCTAACAGCCCAATTCCACTATTTTTACCAACATTACTTGAACCTTTAGTTCTCTGTTTTCAAAAATATATTCTGGGGTAAGATTTACTTTATTTGTTTTAAGTGCACACACTTTACGACTGCTGCTTACTCTAAATTATAAGACTTCATGAGGCTTACAGCAGAGAAATAGCAAAGAATAGCAGGTGCAAAATAAAGAATGAAACATAGTCATCCAACAAAAACGTAAATGTACACACAGTTTCGAGGTACAGTTTCAAAGAACAGGGACCAGTGGATAAAGGAAATGTTTCTCATGGCCATCCCATCACATAAAAGGGTGTTTGACAAAATATTTATAAATAATTTGTGAGAAACAGTTTCATCACGTGTTTGAAATCACATCATGACATAGGCAGCCATCAGTTGTATATTCATATTCCAATCCTAAGCTTTTACTGAGTACCAAATTTCCTATTATTAATATCGCATACTACCTCCATTCATTTTTGTAGTTGCAACATAGGAGGATGCATGGTATATTAGAAGACCAATGTGAGGGAGAGAAATAGAGAGGGATGGAAAAGTGTCCATGTGATGATGAGGGGGAGAGAGAGAGAAGGTATGTCTATTTGAAAACATCCAATATAGGGAAGTATTGCAACTAAACAAACGGAGGTAGTATAGCAAAATAAAATATCATATTTGTCGCTTTTCATGTCTTCACATATAACAAGATTTGATGCTGAAAATTACGTTTTCAAGTATAATATTAGGAGTTTGATAACACATGAATTACAGCAATGCAGAGGGACTTTGCAGTTTGTCAATTAACATGTGATTATGTAAAGCTGTCCAGTAACCCCCAGATGCAACTTACTCAATCGTACATCTTAACATGAACACAGCAACCAGCCAACCACTCGACTCTTTTCAATGAGATATACTGCCAGCTGCTGGGCCATATACCTGTTTTTAGAAAGCCTCAAGGCGCACTAAGGCGATAGAGGTCCTAGAATTATCATAGAGTACACATACAGCACCGTCCACCAATTTCTCATTATCCTCTCTCTTAGTGCTCTAGGTTTCACTGAGAAAATGAGTTCCCCAGGGTTTTGCTTTCATGCTTTGTACAAAATATAAAATAGGAGTTATAGAATTTAGGAGCAAACTGCAGGCATGAGGTGCAGTTAATATAAATGTGACTATTTGGTGTAAAAAAGGGTGTTGTGCGCCTTTCTACGACTCTTTAAATTAAAACCGCTCACCTAGCCCATTCAAAGCGTTTGATCCCTACCGCCTCCGCGGCTTCAGGAACCACACGTTTATTCCAAAACACTGACATATAGAATGATTTTGCAAAGATTGGACATGCTTAGCATATTTTTTCGACAATATCAACATAATGCACCAAAGCATAATATTCTCTTTAGCAGAGTTCTCAGCCCTTGATGTAAAGTTTTATCCCTATTCGAGCGCTTAGAATTTATCAAAGAACACCATTGGCTCAAGATACCTCCTAATCCTTCCCCCAAAAAGCCCAAACATCACAAGTATTCTCCATAGACTTAATCTTAAACAAATAAAAATTACTATTTAGAAGACCTAGCCCATTCAAACTCATCTTCCTGAAGACAATCAATGATCGAGACCAAGGAGATATTACTCTCTCATGGCCTAAAAAATGTGGCTAAAGCATGGAATCTAGAATCCCAAAAAAGCATGGAATCTAGAATCCCAAAAAAGCATGGCTTATCTTTTAAAAACCAGCAAAAACACTTGTACGATCTTTACTTTAGTAACAAGATTACCCTAAATACAAGTATACAAGTGACACACTTCCAGCTTGCAAAAAGATGACTTGGACAAATAAATATCCTTATTTGGCTCCACAAACCAACTACTCATCTCTAGAGACACAATAAATCAAAATCACCAGAAAAAATCACCAAAAACTTCCCAATAGGAGGAGAAAGATGTGAAATATGTTCCACACGAGGAATGTGCCCGAAAAAAAAAACAGAACTGATAATGGAAAAGCCTAATGAAGATGCCACATAACCTAACTAAATTTTTCTGCTTTAGTTACTAAAGTATACGGAAACATTGCCGCTATCCTATTTGGTGCTTTAAATATGAAGTGTAGTTGGTTCCATAGTTCGAAAATGCGGTTTCGGTCGCGATCGCGGTAACGGTCACGGTGATGCGGGAACGGGGATGATGCGGTTGTCGTACCGCCAAATATCGGCTTAAACCATAAAATATCCCTAGAACCCGCCTAAGATGCGGCTTTTTTACACCTTTACGATGCGGGTAATATCGGTTCGGTAGATTTGAAAACCTTTACAACACGGGCGATACGATATGATGCGGCCTTGTTTTGGCACCATGGTTGGTTCCCACTCAAAGGCTCTATAGACACCAATAGGAGGATTCCGACTAAAGTGAAAGGAGGGCCAATGCACAAACTCATGTCCACAAGCGATCATGTGACTACCTAAATCCGAAATTTGACGCTTGTGTGTCGCTCAGATATACATTTATACAATATCTCCCCCCAAAAAGAAGCTTGAAACCTCAAATATAGCAAGTTTTGCCCAATGATCTGTTAGATTTTTTGCTTTCTACATGCATCACTAAGCTCCCATCATCCAAACTTCAGTCAGGCCAACCTTCCATCATCCTTCTTTAGTTCTTTTCCAGGCCAGAAGAACATATTTCACAAAACAAAGTTGCACCCAACTCATCGCAAACAAGGCTGATGATAAGTGCTTAAAGAATGAACACCAATAACAGAGTAAAAGATGATTGACGAATGCTTCTCCTTACGACATAAACTACCAAAATTCCAACGAGAAAGATAATCCTTCTCTCAACTCCTAAGACTATCCTCTCTTTGACAGCCGCCTACTTAAAGACATAGATGCTTTAGGAGAAGCTTCCATCTTGCAAGATCATTAACAAGAAAGATCCTAAACAAATTTCTTTCAAGAAAATTGCTCTTCAATAAAACGGAGCCACTCATGCTACAAGAACATTCCATCTTCTTCTCATTCTCAATCATTAGAATGTCACCAAAAATAAACACTTATATGCTTCTATTTCCCTTCCCATTTCATACTAACACTCTTTTCCTGATAACCTTCTCCAAGAATGCAAATCTGAAAATCATCCAAGAATGCAAATCTGAAAATCAAGTCTCATGAGGCTAATTCCCACATCAAATGTCAACCCAAGACAAAACCCTCAACCACTGTTTACTTGAACCCAACTGAGAACTCAAAGTCTCAAAGACATGCCATCTTCGATTTTCATATGCCCATCCATAAGAAGAAGAGACTCAAGAGACATTCTTCCTCCACCACTCACACCTCTCTACACCTATACTTGAGCCTGATTCATTCTTCCACCCAAAACCACTTTTCCTCATAACTCCCCCATGCTGGGAGTAACAGACAGTTGCCACTTAACCTCATAAAACCCTTATCAGAATCAGTCTAAACCTATAGAGAGTCATGTTCAAATTTCCCTAGTTTCACACAATGGGATACCGGACACAGGAAATGGTGCATATTACCAATCTTAATCTACATTTTACAATCTACACCCTGTTCACAAAAGCTTTGATCTACATTATGTGACTCTTTTCTATAACCTTTCACTTATGAAGAGTGTACACATCAAAATCCATTCCAATGATGCACAATTGGAAGACACGATCAGAAAGATTGTAGAGACCCTAATGCGCACCGAAAGATATCAGCTAAAGTCTCAGAGTATATACCTTGAAGTCTGATATAGGTACAAAAAGTAAACGATATTTCATATAACCCAAATTATTCTCCTCAGGTTATAGAGTATCGTTGGAGAAGAGGAGATGAGAAATGAGGATATTTAAGAAAGATTGTTTCAATGCATACGACATCTAAAAGGCCTAACTTAGTAGCTTTAATTGCAAATTCACTCCAAGGCCATCATAAGAATAAAGAGGGGAAGAGAAAAAGAATACTCTTGACTTGACATGAGAGAACTTGAAACCAAACCCGATGGCTGCACTAAAATGACTAGTAGGAATAAAATAAAAAAAGTACGCACTTCCTTCATTTACAAGGAAACTCCATTCTTTCAAAAATTGACAAAACACAATACTATGATGCCTGATCATAAGCCTTTTTAAAGTCTAACTTTCAGAAGAGATCATTCTCATTGGTTTTCAACAAAGGAAAAAAAAAACAGAAAAAACGTATTTATTCGCAATTAGAACCAAAGCCACCAATACCTATTAGTTCTGTAAATAATTTGTAAGCACCACCACTTAATCCAATAGACTTAGAGTACTTTATGTCATTAAATCTGGCCACAATTGACAGCGAACTTACTTTCAAGCTCCTTTTGGGGAAGGGAGAAACCAAAAACAAAGTCCACGTATGTTAGATATTGACATTAAAGATAAATTTAGAACACATTTCACATAATAATACCTCTAAAAATTAAAAGATGAAGCCTAGCATTATAGGAGGAACAAAACCAGCCTCATCCTGTGTTTCCCTAGCAAAATCAACCGTTGACAATGCTCTTTCTCCAACACCCTCAATTAACTCATGGCTTATCGTTCTCAGTAGTGTTTTCCTCCCTAAGAAAATGTTTATTTGGTTAAAATGTAAGGGTTGCAACACAAAGAGTTCATTCTCTTCCATAACTGAAAAGGCACATCTTTCAAACTCATCATAGAGTGCCCGTCAATTGTCATCTTCTCCCTGATATCAATGACAAACATCTGCGAGTCAACATCACATAGAACAAAATTCCGATAAGATTTCCCTAGAAAGGACGCCTTGTTACCTATAAATCATTAAATCATCACCCCTTCTTTGAAAAAAATAATTCTATTTAAAAAGCACAACCAAAGTGCAGCGATCCCTCACATTAGAGCCATAATCACCACAACAAAAAAAGCCTAAAAACAACACTTGTTAAGTAAAACTTTCTTAGGACCACCTCCCTCGTATTAACAAAACATTTCACACAATTGAAACCTCTATTCCAAATTATTATCCTAAAATCTAAATCCCTATTCCAACACTTATTACTGTAGTGGTTAAGAAAGCCTCAGCCTCTAAATCACTTAAAACGGCTACTACACACATCTCCTCTTGATGTCTTAAGCACTCTCTGACTTCCTCCTTGCATAATATAATAGTACAAGAAAGAAGTGGAAAATTCAAAATGCTCGAAATCACCACTTTCCATAAGAACTACCAGCTTCTAAGTAATAAAAACACATTAAAAAAAAAAAAAACAAACTCTTGTAATTCAATATACTCCTACAACAAATCAAAATCCACATTAATCACCACTAGGTAACGACGAATCGAAGTACCTCATTAGCCACAGGTGAATTGCAGTCGTCCTTGTCATAAATCAGTGCAAGAATAATATGCTTAAACTCCTCATATGCTTCCTTGAAAACAACAAATAATATCTCTATCAATACGCAATTAAATCATCAAAAATCCAAAAAAAAAAAGTGCGGTTCATACAGGATAAGCATCAAGAGCGCAAGGAGCGAGAGAAGTGCGCACGCATTCAATAGCAGAATCGCGATCCTCCGGAGTTCCTCTCCTCAATAACTCGATAAATTTCTATCAGTATATAAAAAAAAAGGAAAATCAAACAAAAAAATCGAAAATAAAACCTAGAAATTTCAGGTAATGTAAAAACTATGTACCTGTTTTTGAAGGCAAAAGAGGAGGCGATGATCGTTTAAGATGGAAGGAGCATGAAGACGAAGAAGATCCAAAGCAGAGTCAATATCACCAGATTCTAACAGCCGTCTGATCCGACGAATCAAGAGGCGTGATTGATACGAAGAAGAAGAAGGAGAAGATGATGGTGATGATGGAGGAGGAGAGAGAGAGGAAGAAGAAGGTGAAGAAGGAGGAGAGAGAGAAGAATCGTTGTTTTCGATGAACAGATTTTCGGATTTTGCGAATTCGACGACGAGAGCATCCAAAGCTTCCCAGTTTACCGGGGTTGAATCCATGGCGTCTGTGTGATTTTTTTGAGGGGAGAGAGAGAGAGGGTGGAATAGGAGGAGGAGCGAGAGAGAGAAGAAGAAGATAAAAAGAGATTTTTGTTGTGTAATTGCACTTTTTTGATAGCAAGAAAGTCGGCTATGTTGAAGTCATAAAAGAGGAGAGTTGGTTTTTACTTTTTAGTTTTTACGGATATTGCATTCGCGGGTTTTATATGCCCTACGCTATCATTATCAATTTATCAAAGTATTTTTTTTAGGGGGATTTATCAAAGTACTTTATTCGTAAGAGGAGTCTCGTTACTCATTCGCCAATAATTAATACTTCCCTTCTTTTCCTTTCAAAAAAAAAAAATTTACTTCCGTTTTTTTTTTTTTTAACTTATAACAATTTTTATCTTATCTATACAAATATATTAAAAGGCGTGTCTGATGACGTTTACACGCCACGTGGCAGCTCTCTTACTCCACTAGAATTGTCCAATGTGTACATATGTCATGTCAACAAACAAAACTAAATTGGCTTGCAACAAGATTTGAACCCGTGACATTTCGCTATTACACATAGCACAATTATCATCTCAACCAACTTTTAATCATTCTTTAAATGTCCACATTATTATATTTGTACCTTTTAAATGTTGAGTTTTCTTTATTATATTTTAATGCGAATGAAAAAAATGCATATCAAGTTCGGAAAAAAATACCACCCGAGGCAACGCCCAGGCCCAAATACTAGTTATAGTCATGATAGCTTGTCTAATCTAAACCATTCATTTTCTTCTAAAATCTACACCATTTAATTAATTAATTTTTATAATTAAACTAAAACTAAAACTGACAGTTATACATTAATAAACTTACAATTAACCATTCACCTACTTTTTGCACGTTTTTTTTAATGTGTTTAGAGGGTGTAACACACAAATTTTAGATCTACAAAGAAAAGTCAAAAGATGTGAAAAAAATAATATTTTATTGATTTTGTATTTTTGGGTTACAATCTCTAATGTTTTAATCCTCTAATTCAATCTCCACGTGTATTTGAACTTTGCAATTCACGAACAGCTTTGATTTTCTTGAATAAGGGCTTTGTTCAAGGATGTTGATGTAGATTAGAACGACACGCCAATTTGTATGCTTGTTGTTCTTCTTCTATTGGAAGGGTTTGATGTTGGTTTGTTGTTGCTCACGAACCAATATGATCTTCCTGAATGAGGGCCTTCGAGCTTGATCTCACTCAAGGTTGATCTTGTTCCTTCTTCTGGGAAGTACTTGAGAGGTTTAGGTTGTGCCTTCTGTTTTTCTCCTTGCTGGCTCTGGAGTCTGATTTCTTTTTCTCCCTTTGAAAATAAAATGGGAAGCTATATTTATACTTTATAGAGCTTTCATTGACCTCGGCCACTTGGGCCTTATGGACATATAAACCCTCTTAAGAGTCCAACTTTCACTTAATGGGACCTTGACCCAATAATAAATGATCTAATTAAAAAATGGCTAAATTTAATATCAAGCCTAAATTAATTAATTTGATGATCATTTATTAATAAAAGTCAACATTTGACTTTAATGGGTCAAATAGTAATTATGTGGCATTTAACAAAATTTTCATGCCTACAGAGGGTTAACGAAATCAATGGCCAAGATGAGACATTGAAAATAGAGGGCTGAGATTAACTAATTGTAGCCACTCAAGATTAGAAAGTTGCACATTACTTGTAATATTAACATTTTTTGCAATATATTCTCTTTTTTTCTCTCCTAAATCCTAGCACATGGGGTCCTTTTTTATCTCTCTTTATTTTTCTCCTCTCCTAGATATTTGTGCCATGTTCAAACTATGCAAATAAAAAAAAGGAGAAAGTATCTGTTTAGGAATTTAAAATCATTAGTTAAAAATAATATAGATATTATACTACCCTCCAGAAACAATTGAAGTTGAGAAATTGTTTTCTTTCATAATGAACAAAATGTATAAGGATCTTAATTCATAAGTAAGTGGTGGCGGATGGGGTTATAATTTAAGCGATTAAGGCGAGAAATCGAGGGGATGAGGAAGATGTGGGGTATGGACTAATACTATGTGACACACTAATTCATAATCAGGTTACCTGACCCAACCATTTCTTTCGTCATTAATGCTACCACATACATTCCATCTATCTCTATTACATTTATACTAAACAAAAACCAAAAATGATACATGCCATCCCCCATTAAAAACTTTCCTGCCTAAATCATTGTGAGATAATTTGGGAAATTTATTATTTTATACTAAAACAAAAACCGAAATTGATACGTTTCATGCTCTCATTAAAAACTTTCCCACCTAAATATTATGTGAGATATTTTGGGAAAGAAATACTATTCTAAGAAAATGAAGCTATCTTCTTTTAACAAGAAATCTTAATCTTTTGAAATTATATTGTATAAACTAATTTAGTTAGGATGATGAATTGATTCACTTCAAAAAAAAAAGGATGATGAATTGATAATGAAGATTTAATATAGAAGTTTTCAAATTTAATGCATAAAAAACATATAATATATACTGAGCTAAGCTGAGGCTAAAAACTACTATATGCTACCTCCAGGCTCCAATACATGCACCATTTCCTTATTTGGATGTTTCACAATACATGTACCAAATCTTCTTTTGGATGTTTCACAATATATCACCTCCTTTAAAACATAATTACATGGGTTTAAAATGCAATCACAACCCTTTCTTTCCTCACTCTTGGTTTATTTGCCATATAGAAATGGTGCATTTATTGTGGAACGGATGTAGTATATTTTAAAACCTACAACCAAATGGAAAAAACTTTGTGTACCCACTGGGTAGACTATCCACCATTAATAAAGACTTGTTGAGGGTTGTGGTAATGGAATTCAACTCAACATAATAATTATTTTTTTAATACTCTAGTAGTAGCGGGTTGTCAACCCGGTGGGTAGATGTAGCAATGTCCCAACCAAATACTTCTCATCAAGTTTTGAGTGTGCGTCCATCGTGTATGCTAAATGAGCCACAACTTCCAATCCCAAATAAAATCTCAAAATATCACAGCCATAATAATGAAAGTGAGACTTGGGAGTCTATCCAACTACTTCCCTTCGGTTTGATCAATCCTCTGCTTTCCATCAACTTTCTCACCCTCATTGCATCGTCCCATCTTCCATCATCAGTGTATATATTTGAGAGTGTCACATAATGCCCAGCATTCTTGGGCTCCAAGCTAACCAGATTTTCTGCAGCCAATTTAGCAACCTCCATATTTTGTTGCGCTTGAGCAGCAGCTAAAAGAGTCCCCCATATATGCTTGTCAGGCAAGATTGGCATTTCCATGACAACAGCAAGAGCCTCGTTTAGCTGACCAGAACGCGCCAACATATCAACTAAACAAGCAAAATGCTCCATTGTAGGAACCAAGCCGAAGTCCTTACTCATGCTATGAAAGACTTTAAGCCCCTCACTAAAAAGGCCCGAGTGATTGCAAGCTGAAAGAATTGATGTTAAGGTGACAGAGTCGGGAGTAAGACCTGAAGATATCATCTCTTCTAGAATTTGAAGAGCAGCCTTTCCTTTTCCGTGCATTGCAAACCCTCCAATCATTGTGTTCCATGAAACTAAATCTCTTACCGGCATGTTGAAGAAAATGAGCTCAGCTGAATTAATTGATCCACATTTGCAGTACATGCTGATCAAAGCATTCAAAACTGGAACTACTGAAACTAAGTTGTTCCTAAGAATGTAGGCATGAATTTGTTTACCAGACTTCAGATCACAAATGGGCAAGATAGTTGATATTGTGGTTTGGTTAATCTTAACTCCCACAATTTGCATCATACTGAAGGTTTCAAGTGCTGAATATTCCATCGCTAGATCAACAAGGCCAAAAATCATGGCATTCCAAGTGACCACATCAAATTTGTCCATCAACTCGAAAACAATTCTCATATCATGAACTCTACTGCACTTAGAGTACATTGTCAACAATGCAGGTCCACAGGAATTGTAGAATACGCGACTTGAATGAGCTTTCATTCCATAGGCATGAATTTCTTGGCAACTTCTTAGAGCTCGTAAATGCCGGCAAGAAACCATTGCACTAGAGAGAGAATCTAAATCAGATACATTTACAAGAGACTTTATCATATCTCTGAATATCCTCAAGGAAGCTTCATGATTGCCAAACCTTGTATACCCAGAAATTAGAGTTGTCCAAGAAACAACACTTGGATGTGCAATATGCCCAAAAACTTTGAGAGCTTCATCACATAAACCCATTCTACAATAAGCATCCATTACAGAATTCAGTGTGACTAAATCAGGTTCAACTCCAATTAATGTCATTGATCCAAATAATTCCAATGCTAACTCTAGAAACCCATTCGACACATACCCCGAAATCATGGCATTCCAAGACAGTAAGTCTCTCACCGTCATGTTATCGAAAATCCACCTAGCACTCTTAACATCCTTACATTTGGAGTACATGTCAATCAATGAACTACAAACTTGCACGTTTAACTCAGCTCCACAAACAATAACCTCTTTATGAATCATGGCCCCTGTTTCAAGTGCTGACAATTGGGCACACGTCCTCAAAATCTTAGGAAATACATATTGATCAGGCAGGACACCCGTAAACCGCATTGCAGCATAGAGTTGCAAACACTCAGTGAAAAGGCCATTTCTTGAGTGAAATGCAAGTAGAGCAGTCCAAGCAAAAACATTTGGTTCAGGCAATTCATCAAACAACTTCTGGGCATACCCCAAGTGGTCACATTCTGCGTAAGATTGGACCAATTTTGTGATAACAAATTGATTTTGGTGTAACCCATGTTGTATGATTTGCTGGTGGGTTTGTTTGGCTTGAGCTAATGCTCTTGAGTTGCTGCAAATCTGGAGAAGATGAGTGAGTTGTGAAGAGGAAAGAAGGCCAAAAATAGGAGTTGGAAAAGATGAAAATTGTCTCCCAAGGAGCCATAATCTCATCTCAGTTGATGTTTTTCAATGCGTGGATTTTTACGAAGCTGAAAATAAGCATGAATCCAGTAATACTTCATGAGCTGAGCTCTTACAAAGGCAAACGCCTCAACGCCTCAACGCCCCACCCTTGTGTTCTCGGCTTTCTGGGCTGTATAAAAATGGTATTGGTGCATTTTCCTAAAAAAAAAGTCATTGTGCATGATAAATGTCTAATCAGAAAGGTTGAAAAAAATGTCATCGTTCAAAACATAGTAAATTACTAAATAATAACCCTCGGTTTGAATAGAGTGTGTATATATATGTATATACTCACAAAAAAAAATGATACAATTTCGTTTTTGAAATTTAGGTTAAGGTGTAAGAAAATAACCAATGGAATTAAATGTGTAGTATTGTTAATAATGGAGGTTATAAAAATTTGAAGAGCTTTTTTCATATAAGAAAATTGAAAAGTAGAACATGCTACTATTAGCAGGTTTTTTTTGCCCGTGGGCGGGCCGGGCCGGGCCCGGCTCGGTTTTTTTTTTTTTGGGCGGGCTTTGGACAAGCTAAAAAAGACGTTTTAGTCTAATTTTTTGGCCCGGCCCGTTTTGGTCCGAAAAAGCCCGCTCGGCCCGGCCCGAAATAACGGGCTTTGGGCACATATTTTTTGGCCCGGATTTGGGCCCGGCCCGGTCAATGGGCATTTTTTTTGGCTCGGCCCGGCCCATGATCACCTCTAGAGTACTCCCTCCGTTTTCTTTTGTTGTTGTATTCCCCATTGGGAAATTTCGATATGTTCTTCCTATTTTGAATCTTTCCATAAATAATATAATTTATGAATTAAATTTCTCATTAGTTTTATGTTGCAATAAATGTGTTCACACTATTTAGTACTCCCTCTGTTTTTTTTATCCTTCTCACTTTTTATGTGTGCGTCTTCCAATGCACATCTTTGAACTTAAATATCTTCCATTATATATTAGTAAAAATTATAACGATCGAATATTAATAAAGTATTAAATGAGACGAATCAAACAAGACCCCACATGACTATATTTTTCTTATAAATTGAAATAATTAAGAAGATTCTCTTTAAGTATGAATAGTGTCAAGATTCCAAGTGAGAAAGATAAAGAAAAACAGAGGGAGTAGTCCCTCCCTTAATCTATATTATTTATCTGTTAAAAAAAAACCCCTCAAACTTTTGCCTAATTGGTTGTCTAGCATAGAGTAATTCAAAGAGCACTAAATATGTTCACACTAGTTTGTAGTTACTTTACTCTTTTACCCCTCAAACTTTTTGTATCATTGGTTGTCTAACATATAATAACTCAAAAGGGCAAAAAATTTTATTTTTAGTTAATTTTATTTTATTTAAAATAGTAGAATCTTGCCTATTTTTTGAGTTGCATTGGTTTCTTCCCCGATTCCAAATAGGAACAACAAAAAAACGGAGGGAGTATTAAATATTCACTTGTATTTAATTGTTTTAAAGATAGAAATATTACCTTGTCTTTAAATAATTATTTTTTTCCACAAAGATCAACATGGGATTGTAGAGTAGTTGGTTAGTGCATTTGTATCTCAAATGAGAGGTTATCTTTTCAAGTCTTAAAACACACTCTTTTTTTTTATTATTATGGTATGTCTCATTTGATTGTCTAGGAGAGGAGGGTGTACATGTGGGCCTGTGGCAACATAGCATTTTTTTTTGCCTTGGGTTCTAGAACCTATATTTGTTTTTTCCTTCTTTATGATATTTGTCTAGAACCTCTTTTGAATTGAATTGAATTTAGGAGTTATTTTATGTTGTAGTTTTTTTTTTCATATTTGTTCAGAATTAATCTATCTATTTTAGCTTAGTGAGAGAAATTGGAATGAAGAGAAAGCGTTATATAATATCTACTTCATCTTCTCCAAAACTTTGTGTTCTTTAACTCTGTTTTGGTAATAGAATTTTCTTCTTTTTTTATTTTTACAATGATTTTTGACTAAGTATTGAAGCTTTTTATTCTTAATTGTTTACTCATCAGACATTGAGATTGAAATGAGATATGTTTGCAAACTTAATTATCACTATAAGGGGTCGTTTGTTCACTATTTTTGGAATCCAAAAAACGAAATCAATTACTACCTCCGTTCCGAATTAAACGCAACAATTTAGAGGGCACGGACTCCTAGTTGAAATTTCTTAGGGGGTGATTAAAAAAAGGGAGGGGCATGTGATTAAGTTTAATTGGAGAGAGAAAGTGGGGCCAATCAGCCACCACTATGAAACGCTGCCACACACCACCAACCACCACAACCACACACCGCCACTACTACGACACACCACCAACCACCACAGCCACACACCGCCACTACTACGACACACCACCAATCACCACTGCCACACACCACCAACCACCAATCACCACTGCCACACACCACCTCCACCGAGACTACCACCACCACCGAGGCATTGCCACCACCACCACCGAAACGCCACAATACCGTCAAAACAATACCAACACCACCAAAATCCACCACCAAACACACCAATTTCACCACTAACACCACCAAACCCCGATTTACCAACACCACCGAAATCCCAATTTACCAACACCACCAAACCGCACAATACCAACACTACCGAAATCCACCACCAAACCCCGATTTTCCACTCCACCGAAATCCCAATTTACCAACACCACCAAACCGTACAATACGAACACCACCGAAATCCACCACCAAACCCCAATTTACTATTCGAAACCCCAAATCAACCAAAAAAAAGAAGAGAAGAGAGGCAGAGAGATCGGAATTCGAAGAGAGAGAGAGATGGTGGGGACGAATTCCGGCAGATCGCGGGTGGTTGGGACGAATTCCGGCAGATGGCAATGGTGGGGACGAATTCCGACAGATCGCGGGTGGTTGGGACGAATTCCGGCGGGGGGGGGCGTGAAGAGAGAGAAAGTGGTGGTGGGTGGGAGTGAGGAGAGAGAAAGTGGTGGTGGGTGGGAGTGAGGAGAGTGAAACCTAAGGTGCTGGAAGTGAGGAGAGAGAAACTTAAAGGGATGATGATGGAGGTTTAGATGATCATTTGGTATAATTAAGTATGGTTTAATTTTTTAGTAAGGGTATTCTCGTAAATTCACACTTAAAAAACTTACCAAAAGTAGAAGATTTAAAATTGTTGCATTTAATTTGAAACTTCCCAAAATGGAAACTGTTGCGTTTAATTTGGAACGGAGGTAGTACTAATTCTCTTTATTCTTGTTTGGTTCAACCCTCTTCAATCCATTACAATTACTTAATGGTAATGGATTCCCCAATTTGAGAGTTTCCCCTCCCCCTCAAGCAACAAAACTCATTAATTGGTGGTAATGGTTACCATTTATTTTCATTCCTTAGTTTGAACCAAACACTCAATACAGGTAACTATTTTTGTTACCATTCCCCTCCTTTATTTGTGTCAATGCCCTTTCCATTCTATATCTTAGACCAAACGACTCCTAAGCTGCTAGATCCATTATAATCTGAATTTGGGATTATTTTTTTCTCATTTTAGTTTTACACCACCATACAGACACTTACATTAGCTATAGCCTCAAATTTCTCATCATAATATGCTCTTTCTCTCTTTTCTGGTAAAGAAGTTTTACATAACTTCTTTCATTTTCTATGATAAATGTAGAGAGAAAATTGAATAGAGAGAAAGAGAGAAAAAATGATATTATGATTTCTTGATACTTCTATTACAGCAGCAATGCTATTTATACAATGATGAAATGTCCTAACCAATCACTAAATATTACAATTGCTGATTAGGATAACATAAACTAAACAAAGCTTCTAAGAGAAGCTATCTAACAAACTAACTAACTTTGTAACTAACTAAAACTGACGTGGAGTGATCTGTGGCTGCTGATGCTTTGCTTTGTTGCTGAGCTTCCTCTGGAGCTGATGATGATAAGATATCATCAATACCCCCCCCCCCTCCCCTCAAGCTTGGGGATGACTGATTTGAAGTCATACCAAGCTTGGAGATTAAATATGAGTGTTGAGCAGCGGAAAGAGGCTTTGTAAGAACATCAGCCAACTGCTCTGAAGTAGGAACATAAGTTAACTCAAGAAGACCTTGGAGCACCTTTTCTCGAGTGAAATGACAATCTAATTCTATGTGCTTGGTACGCTCATGGAAGACAGGATTTCTTCCTATGTGCAAAGCACTTTGATTGTCACAATTAAGTGTCACAGGCTGTAAATCAAGAACATTGAGCTCTTGAAGCAACCTGACAGTCCATGTAACTTCAGCAGTTGCTGCTGCCATGGCCCTGTATTCAGCTTCATTAGAAGATTTAGAGATAGTAGACTGCTTCTTTGATTTCCATGAAACAGGTGAATTACCAAGAAGAAGTATGTATCCTGTAACTGACCTTCTAGTATCAGGACAAGAGGCCCAATCTGAGTCTGTGTAGGCTTGCAAAGTAAGGTGAGCAGTAGCTTGAAGTAAAATCCCTTGCCCAATTGTGTGAGCTAAGTACCTTAGAACATGTTGTAAAGCTTGGAGATGACTTGTTCTAGGTTGGTGCATATATTGACTCAAAGACTGCACTGCATAGGATAAATCTGGCCTAGTGTGAGTAAGGAAGTTTAGCTTCCCAACTAGACTTCTGTAATGCTCAAGACCAGCATAAAGATCACCAGCATCTGAGCTAAGCTTCAATGTACTAGGAAAAGGTGTTTTGGCTTTCTTTGTAACATCCAAACCACATTCTGAGAGCAACTCTTTACTAAACTTCTTTTGGGTGACAACAATACCAGTTGCAGTACTGTGTGTTACTTCCATGCCAAGGAAGTAATTAAGCAGACCTAGGTCCTTGATACTAAAAGTATCATGTAAGTGTTGCTTTAATCTCAAAATCTCACTTTCATCTAAGCCAGTAAGGATGATATCATCCACATAGATGGCTACAACTGTGAGAAAAGAATCCTGTTGCTTCAAAAATAAAGAATAGTCATTTTGAGATTGCTTATAACCTTGTTGAACCAATTCATCATGCAACCTGGCAAACCATTGCCTTGAGGCTTGCTTAAGGCCATACAAGGACTTATTGAGCTTGCAAACCAGGTTATTAGGATTGTTAATGCCATCTGGTGCCTTCATTTAAACCTCTTCAAGTAGGTTGCCATGTAAAAAGACATTATTGATGTCTAGCTGGTGAAGAGACCATTTATGACAAGCAGCAACAGAGAGTAGGCACCTTATAGTTGTCATTTTGACAACTGGTGAGAAGGTTTCTTTATAATCCAAGCCATAATTCTGAGTGAAACCCTTAGCTACAAGCCTAGCTTTAAGCCTTTCAACTGATCCATCTGCCTTGAGCTTGACCTTGAACACCCATTTGCAACCTATTGCCTTTTTATGCTTAGGAAGAGGAACCATATCCCATGTATGGTTAGCATCCAAAGCACTTAATTCTTTTCTCATAGCTTCAATCCATCCTGGATGTTGAGAAGCTTCCCAGTAATTGACAGGCTCAGTAATTGCAGTTGTGTGATTAATGAGTGCTTGCATAGGAGGAGGTAGTTGACTGAATTGCACTAAATTGCACCAATGTTCAGTGACATTGTGTGCAGTACAAACATAAGAGTCTAGATAGGTAGGTTTGTGTTTAGGTCTTGTAGATTGTCTAGATGAATTTTGTGGTGCTGGCTTTAGTTGATTTGTTGGTATAGACTCAGGTTGTGTAGGCTCAGGTTGTGAAGAGTGAGACTGAGATAAAGTAGGTGAAGTAGGTAGTGTTTCATTAGGAAAGAACAAAGGTTCAGGGATATCAAAATCATAATCCAAAGAGAAAGATGTGTTTGCAGGGAGGTAAATAGGTGAGGTGGTGTTCTGGGGAGTGGTGGAGAAATGAAATGCAAGGTGATGCTCATGAAATATTATGTCCCTGCTAATGATGATTTTACCAGTTTCCAGAGAAAGCACTCTATAAGCTTTCTGATCATGGGGATATCCAAGAAAAATACCAAAACTTGTTCTTGGATCTAATTTACTCCTGTGAGCCTTGAGAGTGGAAATTGAGCATAAGCAACCAAAAACTTTCAAATGAGCCAGATTAGGTTTAGTTCCATTCGACTTTTCATAGGGAGAACTAAAACCTACTGAACTCAGGGGCATCCTGTTAATGAGATGAGTAGCACATAGCAAACATTCACCCCAAAATCTAACTGGAACTTTGCTCTGAAAAAGCAAAGCTCTAGCTGTTTCCAACAAATGTCTGTGTTTTCTTTCTACTACTGCATTTTGTTGAGGATTGTCAGCACAAGTCTTTTGATGTTTAATGTCCTTAGAGTGAAACAATTCTAATATGTCTCCTTCACAAAATTCTTTTGCATTGTCTGTTCTAAAGCATTGTACACTAGTATGATATTGTGTTTGAACCATGTTGGAGAATATGTTAAGAATACCAACAACATCACTTTTATGCTTCATTAAGAAAGTCCAGGTATGTCTTGAAAAATCATCAACAACAGTAAGGAACCAATAATAGCCATCATGAGTTTTGGACTTATATGGTCCCCAAGTATCAACATGCACCAATTCAAAACAACTAGTTGTAAAACTAGAACTAGTATGGAAAGGAAGTCTTGTCTGTCTAGCCTTAGGACATACTTGACAGATAGTTTCACATGTTTCATTATTAGCAAGACTAGGATCGACAAGGTGCAACTTATTGAATGGAATGTGACCTAACCTGAGATGTCATAGCTTAGCATCTGTGGATTGAGTAAGAAGAGCTGAATCAGCTGATTTCTGCAGAAGTTGTTGCTGGTTATTGACATCTTCAGTGACAACATACAACCCTGATGTGAGCTTACCAAGAACTAGGGAATGGTGTAGAGATGGATCCTGAAGCAAACTGAATTCAGGAGTGAAAGTTACCTCACAATGCATATCTTTGCATAGTTTATAGGTAGATAAGAGGTTGAACTTGAATTCTGGGACATGTAACACATTTTCAAGTATAATACCATTCCCAAAATCAACTTTGCCAATATGATCAACAACAACTTGCTTGCCATCTACTATTGTAATTGTATTGGGAACCTTGATGAACTTACTATATGAACTGAATAAATTCAGGTTGATGCAAATGTGGTCTGTGGCCCCACTGTCTATTATCCATTTGGAAGTACAACTAGTGAGAAGACATATACCTGCCATATTTGTAGCAATTGAAGGTTCTTCTGATTGGTGAGCAGAAATAAGTTTCATCAAATTGGCAAATTGTTCTTCTGAAATGTTTGTAACATTTTCTCCAGAATCTTCATATTCTTGAGCAACAGCTGCTATGTTTTTACCTCTATTCTTGATGTGAGGTGGAAAACCAACAATTTTCCAGCATGTTTCAACTGTGTGTCCCATTTTCTTGCAATGATTACAGTGAGGTCGTTTTCCTGCACTTCCAATTACCACTTTCTTTCCTGCATTCTGAAAAACAAACCTAGCAGGCTTGTAATTTCTTCCTCATGTGTTCTCTTTACTGCTTTCTGCTGCATTAGCATACTCCAATTGTCCAAGACCAGAAGTGGTTTGCCTTTGTTTTTCATCTTGAACTAGCAATCTATAAGCCAAGGATAGCTTAGGCAAAGGCTGCATCATGAGTATGTTAGATCTAGCATTTTCAAACTTCAGATCTAACTTCATCAACAACTGTATCAATCTATCTTCCTCCTGTTGCTTGATGAATTCTTGAGTAAGATTACAAGTGCATCCATTACAGGTACACACTGGTAATGGCCTAATTGAACTTAATTCATCCCAAATTGCTTTAATTTGAGTGAAATACTCAACTATTGAAGCAGAACCTTGAGAGATTTCAGAGAGATTTTGTTGAAGAGTGTAAAACTGTGGTCCTGAAGTTTGTGAAAACCTTTCCTCCAGATCCTTCCATATCTCAGCAGCAGTACTAAGATATATCACACTCTTAGCAATAGGAGCTTCCAAAGACCTCAGAATGTAAGATATGATGATATCATTAGATCTCTCCCATGCTTTGTACTTAGGATCTGTTATGCTAGGCTTAGCTAGAGTTCCATTAATGAAACCTAACTTATTATTGACTGATAAGGCAATCATCATGCTTCTCTTCCACTCTCCATAACATTCACCATTAAATTTCTCAGAAATCAAAGGAAGTGAAGGATTTTCACTCGGATGAATGAAATATGGTGATGTAGGATCTTGAGTAGGATTATTAGTTGAATTGCTATTACTTTCTGAATTAGCAGACATGATTTGATTGCAAATTTGTCAGAAATTGCAAATGATATTTTGAATTTGATCAATTGATGACAGAAAAGAAAGATTTCACAAATTTCTTCAGAAATTGATGAAAGAAGAATGAGATTACACAAATTTCTTCAGAAATTGATGAAAGAATAATGAGATTGCACAAATTTCTTCAGAATTTTGCACATGAACTTTGAAATTGATCTTTGAAGTTGATCAATTAATGATAGATGAATAAGATTTCAAAATTGAAGATCAAAATCAAACAATTACAAGACTGACCTCTGTAGTTTGACAATTCCTATAGTAGATTTGCAATTTTCTTACTGTGATTTTGAACAGACATCTTACGCAACTTTGCTACTGTAATGTAGCTGAGATTAAGAATTCCAGAATCGAAAAATTCTGCTCTGATACCATAAAGAAGTTTTACATAACTTCTTTCATTTTCTATGATGAATGTAGAGAGAAAATTGAATAGAGAGAAAGAGAGAAAAAATGATATTATGATTTCTTGATACTTCTATTACAGCAGCAATGCTATTTATACAATGATGAAATGTCCTAACCAATCACTAAGTATTACAATTGCTGATTAGGATAACAGAAACTAAACAAAGCTTCTAAGAGAAGCTACTTAACAAACTAACTAACTTTGTAACTAACTAAAACTGACGTGGAGTGATCTGTGGCTACTGATGCTTTGCTTTGTCGCTGAGCTTCCTCTAGAGCTTATGATGATAAGATATCATCAATATTTGGTAATCTATATTTCCCTATTTTTGTTTTTTCAATGTTTTTCCTTCTTTTTTAGCTTTATTTTGAAGTTTCATAAATTGAATTTGTGATATGTTGTAGAATATTTATTGTTCATTTTTTGTTCAGAATTAATCAATTTTTATAGTTTAGTGAAAGATAACTTAATGAAGAAAGCGCAACGCATTACATATAAATTGTTCATTCTATTACTTCATCTTCTCTGTTTTTGTGCTAATTACTTTTTCCAATCGTTTTTTGTGTTCTAAGTTTTAAACTTCTTCCCTCTGAACTTGTGATGCAGTTGATTACTTGATTCAATATGTCTCATTGCTCTGCACCCAAAAAAAAAATATGGCTCATCGCTATTACTTTACGGTGTATAACGTGCCTTGAGTGTTTTAGTACAACTAAAAAAACAGAAAAGAGCACAGATAGGAGAGCACCGTGCCAAGCCTGACTCAATACCGGTCCAACCGGTTCACTGGAATAGGGCCCCAAAAATTTGGGGGCCCAAATTTGGTTGGCTATGGAAGGAAAAAAGAAAAAAAAATTACTCGAGAATTCCCGTAAGCAGCGCAGACTCATCCGCAAGGCCGCAAGGAATACTGAGACTTTCCATTTCTTCAAATCTTCACTCCACAATTCTCTCTCCTCTTCTTAAATCAAAATCCCAAAAAATCATGATATTATTCAACTTCCCATATCAAATTTAATAATCACTCTCTTTATTCAAGGAAATCATATCATTTCCAATCTTAATTTTAGCCCAAAAAAAGTTCAATTTCATTACTCCTTCCATCCTTCCAATTCTCCTCAAGAACACCAAAGATGAAGATCTATAACAGGAAAAATTATTTTTGCTATTTATTTGCGATTGAGATTCAACTCCTCTCAACTCATATCCAAGAAATTGATTTCTTTTATCATCCAAATAAAAGATTCAAACTTTGGTTTACATATACACTACGGGAAACTCAAGAACAAAGTATTCAATTTTGATTGTGGGAGGTTCGGAGTTCACTAGTGGAAAAAATCCCATCCGCTGCGGTCAAAACCGGGCTTACTGATCCGGTTTTGGCGCGCATCAGATGAGCTCGCAACAGATCCAAAATATTTACTGATCCGGTCCAAAACCGGATCAGTAAATTATTTACTGATCCGGTTTTGAAGGAAAATCGGATCAGTTAATCATATTTTCTGATCCGGATCTTACCATAGAACCGCAGCAGTTTGGTTGAAATTTACGTTAAAAAAAAGGGGTTGAAGTGAATTCGTCGGTGGTGGCTAGTGCGGATCGAAGAAGACTCGTTGGTGGTGAAGTGGACTCGTCGGTGGTTAGAGGATGAGAGAGGGAAGAGGGAATTCGTGCGTGGTAGAGGATGAAAGAGGGAAGAGAGATAGAAGAAAGGGGCTAGGGTTTTGTGGGTGAGAGGATGAGAGAGGGAAGTGAATTCGGTGGTGAAGGAAGTGAATTGTGGTGACTGGTGAAGGAAGTGAATTTGTGCGCGTTTTCATTTGGGCCTGAGCGTCGTTCATGTGGGACACGCTGATTTGGGCCATCAAAAATCCACCAAGCAGATGCGGTCTAATAAATGACCGAATCAGTTAATTTTAACTGATCTGGTTTGATAAATGACCGGATCAGATAATTTTAATTGATTCGGTTTTTTCAAAACCGAATCAGTTACCTTGTGTCATATAAGGTTTTTTCCACTAGTGGTTGAAAAATCAAGAATTGGTGGGCTAATATGTTATCAAAGTCTTCAATTTAAGGTAATTTCACTTTCTTTTATGCCATTTTTCTAGTAGAGATTTAAAACAATTATGAAACTTTATAATTTGAAATTAAAATTTATAATATGTAATTCTTATAATTTTGATTTTCTGCAATTATGCCTCAACTACCTATTTGATTTCCGATTTCGTGATTTGGTTTTTCTTGCGAGAATGAGCAGACTACCTCCAACCAGAATTTTTTTCTTGCGAGTAGACAACCTCTGACCAGTTGACCAGATTTTTTTTTCGTGATTTTGTGTTTTTCTTGCGAGAATGAGCACTGAGCAGACTACCTAAAAGATTGGAGTACAGGTTGTTTCTGTCTTTCTTGTTGTTTTTATATCAGTAGATTGGGGTTGATTCTATTGTACATTGCAGATCTTTTTATTTAATTAGTTCTACCATGCCTCCCAAAATTAGGAAGTATGATTGTGGCTATGAAAAACGTAAAACGTAATTTCTTCTTTATAATTTTTTGAAGGGCCCCATTTTGATGGATAGCACAGGGCCTCCATATTTCATGAGACGGCCCTAAACCGTGCATGAGGAGAACATGAACTCATACTCTCTCCACTTTCTATCACTGAATGATAAGCAAAAGTATCCGCCAAAATAAAAACGACACAATGTGTTTAATGCAAAGGAGGTGAATCTATCTATTTAGTTACTTATTTGTTTACTTATTTTTTTAAAAATAAAATAAAGGAAAAATTGTCATGAATAAGTCAATATTTTGGGGTGGTTTGCTCGAAATAAGTCAGCCTTTTGATTAACTTAGAATAAGTGAAGCTTGTTCAGGTATCTTCTCAAATTAGATGTCGACTTGTTGGTAACCTATTTAACAGGTTAAGGTGACATGTGTCACATTTTAATTGATCTTATTTTCCTTTTTAATTTTTTATTAAAACCTTATCTCCTCCTCCCTCCTTCACCGCCTCTCTGGCTCTCTCCTCCCTCATCCACCACCTCTTTCTTTCACCTCCCTCATCCCCGCCACTGCATTTCAAAATTTTAAAGAACAAAAAAAGGCCGCCCTAATTACCCTTCTCCCGACACTTATTTCTCTTCCTTTCCAATGCAAATATCAGTTCGCCGGCTCAACTAGTCAATCTTTCTTCTCACAATCTTAGCAGTTCGTGTTTAGAAGTGAACCAGCAGCATCGGCTTCTTCTTACTCAGCCCAAATTTCTTTTCATCTGTCCTTTCAATCTCGCAGAGTTCTCACTTCACAACTTTAACTCCTCTCACCATTTTCATTCGGATCATTTTTCCACTTTAGCAGGTTATTCCTCAATTCTATCTCTTAATTTTCGTTTAAATTTTTGGTAAACTCCATTGTTATATTATGAGTTTCTTTAATTGATGTTTTGATTAGTCTGCCATTTATGAGCATTCATAAACCTCAAAAATGGCGCGGAAGAAGATGGAAATACGATAAAAAACAATGAGTTGGTGAGTGGTTGGTGGGTGGGAGAATAGAGAAGTGGAGGTGTGAAAAAAGAAGTGATGGATTTTGGGTGGTGCTAGGGTGGCAACTAGTGAGGGGAAGACAGAGAAGGGGATGGTCGTGGCACGCAGCCATGGAAAGGAGGGGAGGAGAAAAAAGAGAGAAATTTTAAAAATATACAAAAAATAAAAAGAAAAAAAATCAATTTTTTTAACTAGTAGATCCAGTCACAAGTAATTTAACTTGTTTGAAATTGATGGATGCTAAAGTTAGACTAATTCAGGAATAATCAAAAGAATTACTTAATTTCCGCAGATGACTTAAATGTTGACTTATTTTTGACAATTTTCCTATAATAAACAGATTGAACATGTTTCGCCACAATTACTGGTGGAGTGTCCCAACTTTGTACGTTACATACATGGAGCCAATGAAAAATTTAGAGAGGCTTTGGATGCAACACGAGTGCCAAATACCCAAAATGTCAGTAAAAGAGTATTTTGATGCTATTGTACAACTAGGTCAGGGTTGTGACTTAAACAAAGCTTTAGATGACATTGGTAAATTGTGCTGGGTCTTTTTTTATTATAAAAGGTTGAGTCTAGACCTAAGTTTTAAAGACTAATCATAATGGATAACAGTGTTCGAAAATAAAGTGGTAGATGATGGTTGGTTTGTGCGATAGGCTGCGAATAGTGTACATGATGCACTACAAGAAAAACTAGGCCGACCAATTTACTCCAAATGCAAAGAAAAGCAACTAAGCAAGGCAGTATGTTTGTGACTGAAATGGGTTTTGTGTACAATGAAAAATTTGAATAAGTGGAAATAAGGTTAAAAAATATAAGTGTTACTTTCACAATGTTACACCTAGTCGATCTTTCAAAACAAACTAAGCTGTCTGAGAAGACTCTGGTCTACTCTCATGAATCAACAACCTCTTTTTGAGATTTTAGTGGCCTAAGGCAAACCTACAAATTAGGGCCCTAATTAGGGGCACTCATTTTTCAATTCGAACAAAAAAAAAAGGACCAGTCTTTGGTCATGTTTTTTTGAAATTTCGATTGTTTTTGGTCTGGACCAAAATTTCATTCTATCATATATTTTTATTTATTCTTTATAGATAATTTATCAAAAAATATTATTATATTATTAATAACAATATTTATCAAATATCAAATAAAATATGATTTCAAACCTGAAAAACAATAATTTTTTTAAAGGGAAAATAAAAAAAAGAAAGTAAAAATCGTTCCAATGTCGTCATGGTGCTTTCACTTTACATGTTTGACAATGTACATTTTACATCATTGATATCAATCACTCAAGTACACATGACTAGTGTATGTGATTTTCTTTGTTTTGAGTGAACGCTTTGGTGAAATTGTCTGTTGCTGGACATCTCGTTGTGTGAAGCATGGAGATATCGTTGGCGTGACTGGTTTTCCCAGGTGCCTAACTCTTGTTCTTTTTCTTAGTATCACATATAGAGACATTTAGCTTTCTTTACAGATATCTTTGTTCGGAAGTAAGGAAAGAAATTTCAGGGGAGCTCATCATTTACTCCAAGTAGCTTGAAGTTTTGTCCCCTTACCTTCATTATGTGCTAGTTTGCAAACTTATCTTTCTATTGATAAGTGCATATTCTAACATTATTTAGTTGTATATTAGGGTGCATTTTCATGTAATATTAGAGCATTTACCTTGCATTTATGTATATTTAGGTCCCTTTTTATAAGCTACGTTGCTTTCACGGGTTGTTTGGTTTTTTTATGTAATCTCAGGTACTTTGGACTTCTTTTTAAGGATATGATGATCAATACACTTGTATGACCTTCAAAACGATATATCATGTGCCCAAAACGGATTGGAAGTGAAGAAGATACAAACGACTTTGTATACTTGTACGAAATATGACACCTCTACACCATTTTGCCCATAACTTTTGACACAAAAATTATAATAAGGTAATTCTAACTGGTTTGGAAACTAGACCTCAAGGGATTTCCAACGATATATTACATGTGTGAAACAAAGCTATGGATCAAAAGTTATAGCTGTTCAAAGTTAAGCTGAAGTCTCTGCCTCGCTCGCACGCCCGTGCGGATATGTGCTCGGCCGTGCAACCTGCAATCAAAAGCAACTAAAGCTTCTGCCTTGCTCGCACAACCGAGCAAGATTTTGGTCGACCGTGCACGACCCTGCACGACCGTGCTAGAAGTTGCTTGACCGTGCGACCTGCTGTATTGTTGAATTTTTCGCGTGACCTAACTTATATCGGTTTATATTATACTTAGCTTAAAAATAGGACTTTAAACCTTATTTTCAGGAGCTTAGATATTATTATTATCATTATTAGTTTATACTTAGGGTTTTTAGAGAGAGAAGTTAGAGAGAGAAACTTGTAGATCTCCATTGTTCTTCAAGACTCTACCTTTTTTCCATTAATTCACGTATTTCTTTTCTTCTTCTTTTCTCCTTGTTTTCTATTATGATGTTTTATTATTCTTCTCTATTTTTTATTTATTTCAATTATGCTTTCATAGTTTTATACTTTATGGTTAAGTTGAACCCTAGTGTGAATTAATTCATGATTATACCTTTAAATTCCAAATTAATTGCTTCATTGCTCTTGCTTAATTGATTGTGCATATTCCAATATTAGATTAGAGATAACTAGTATTGTTATGATTCCATTGTCTTGAGCACAACGGGAGTTGGGTTTTGACGAATTTGAATATTTCAATTAAGGACATGAAGTTCTCCACGGGAGTAGGTAGAATGGATTGTTAGGAAGTTAGAGTGTTGCGTTTAATGTCTTTAATTTGCATCATTCCACGGGAGTAGGTTTGAGTGCATATTAGGGAAGCCATAGATACTCGGGAGAGGTTTGTGGTATTTTATATGGTGTACTTTTCCTTGTGAACATTTAATTGATCAGTTTGGGGTAGGAATTATTATTGTATTAATTCATGCTAGTGGGAATACTTAACTCTAAAGACTTTTATTTATTTATTGATTAGTATAGTTGATTCTACCATTCTTGATATTAATCTCCTTTAGTCTTACCATTATTTAAGGGCTAATCATAGAACAACTTTCTCTCTGTGGGATCGACCCTGACTTACCCTACTACATAGTTAGGAGGTCAGTTAGGTTATTTATTTTTGTTAGGTGCGCGACACGCCTATAAAATTTTAGCGTCGTTGCCGGGGAGATAGTTTGATTTATTTAGTTTTTATTGTTGGTGAGACTAGATTGTATATATATTATTTTTTCTGCTTTCTTTAGTGAATAGATTTTTTTTTCTTTTCGTATCATGGAGTCATATTATTATTGTGATGGGAATAACTCTTTTGATAGGCAACATAGTAATAATTCTTGTGATTATCCTGTTTATAGTTTTGATGCATCATATCAAAATTCTCCAGGACCACACATGCAAGCTTGTTCGAGCTTGCGCTTACAATCTCGGCACAACCCCGGTGTTTGTCGCAGAAGCGTCTGCATTACATCAAGGCATCTTCTTAGCAACTCAGGAGAAAATCACTCATCTTCAAATAGAAGGTGATAATCTTGTAGTCATCGGTCAAAGGCATCTGGACCCCCCGTGGCAGATAGCACACATCATCCAAGACATCCAAATCCTCTTATAACACTTCTGTTGTTGGAGCATCAACCATATCTACCGTAAATCAAACAAGGTAGTTGATTAGATTGCCAATGTGGGTCATCTAGTAAATTCCACCTTTTTTATTTAAGATAAATGAAGATTCACCTCTAAACACGATAAAAAAAAACTCCGAGTAGGACGAGGGTCGGAGGTGGATTGCTTGCAAAACTCGATAGACACCGAATCGATTTGGTATTCAACTCTGGCTAAATTACATATATTAACCTATTGTTAGTGCTTGTTTAGATTTTAGTATTATATCCTTCACTTCATTATCACTTATTCATTTATAGCACTGACTTTTACTGTCTGCTATGAATTTATTTAATTGTTAGTCATTTTGTAACGCAAATCAACATTTACAATGTTTTTTTTTGACAACGAGAAAGCGTACAGGAAAGTAAAAATAGTAAAATCATCATGAAAGAACTGGAAAATTAGATATGCGACAGAGAGTCGCCAACTCATGGGCTGGAGCAACATCATTCTTGTGAACCTTGACGATACGACACAAAGTAAAAAATTCCACCGTAGATCGAAGATCATTAATCGTATTTTGTATCGAAATATCTTGAGCTGTAGGAGATTGCAATAGTCGAACAAGTATAGCGGAATCGGTGTAGATCAGTATACGGGAGAGTGCGGTGTGTCGCGCCCAAGACAGAGCAAGGAGGCATGCACTAGCCTTCGTGTGAAGAGCGGAGGAAGCTAAAAACCTTTGAGCATGGCTGGTTGAGGAAGCAACCCCAGGGAAATGAGCGACCCATGCTGCCGCTCCCCTTTGTGTATGCTTGATCCAAGACCCTTCTATCCTAAAGAGGGCCTCCGGAGGAGCCTGATTATAGTGACCAAAGGTGGCAAAGAGGAAACCTGGGGTCGGACCACCATCCATTGGCGACCTATTAGGCTGTATCATGGCCTGAGAAAAAACTAGGTATTGTTGTTTGCCAACCTCGATATGTTGGTTTAGTATTTCAACTGTGGCTCGAATACGTCTGAAAACCTGATCATTTCGTGTTGTCCAGATAGCCCACATGGTGCCAATGTAGGCAGCTAAGAGAGGACTATGGATGCCTCCAAAATCCCTAAATTGACTAATATATTGCAAAAGCCAAGACTCAAAAGTTGTTGTAGCATTGTCGATAGCTGGATTCGATAGATTAGATATATACCAAGCTTCCAAAGCAAGAGGACAGTCCCGGAAAAGATGGCGACGAGATTCAATGTCACCCAAACATATAGGGCAGGAATAAGAAGCGCCAAGACCCCGACGAAATAAATTCTCTGAAGTTGCGAGACTGTTCTGCCAGAGCTTCCAAATAAAAAGTTTCCATTTTGGCATGATGTTCAAGCTCCAAATGATGTGAAAGACAAGCAGATGCAATGGAGTTGTCATGCTACATATATCATTTTGTTGTTGCTTAATAACAAGAGCATACGCAGATTTGGTGGAATACTCACCAGACTTTGTATGTGGCCAGTATAATGCATCTTTGGAAAGGGAGTTAGTGGGAAGTTCCATACCTAGAATCTGGCGAGCACTGGAAGGGATAAAGAGACTACGAACTTGCCTACTGTTCCACTCTTTGCCATTAGGAGAAATAAGGTCAGCCACTTTTAACCTAGCAGCCACACGTAAAGAAACATCATCCTTCATGATTGGAGTGTGGCCGTGAACCCATTTATCTTGAGCGACTAGTATACTTCGACCATCGCCAACTTTCCAAGCACAATGCTTCTTTAAGGTCGTTGTTGCCTTCAATATTCCTCGTGAACCCCAGGATAAATTTGCACTCCTTGATTGTAAGCGAGTATTATGGTAGGCTCGAGAGATAAGAAGTTGGGGATGCTGTTGAATGCGCCAGGCCTTTTGCATCAATAAGACTTCATTAAAAGTGCCGATACTGCGAAGACCAAGGCCTCCCAGACCTTTTGGAAGTTGTAGAATCGCACGTTTTTTCCAATGTATGCCTTGATTCGACGTTCCTTTCCAGAAAAAACGTGCAAGTAGACCATCAAGCTTGTGCACTTTGGTTTGAGGGACGCTGAAAACCGCTAATTGATGCATAACGGTGGGGACGAGGATGGAATTAATAATGATCATTTTCGTTGATTGAGATAAAATACGATGTCGCCATTGAGAAATTTTCCCCGAAATCTTGTCGAGTAGAGGAGTAAAATGTCGTACTTTAGAATCCTGAATATCCACCAGGGTGCCATGATACACTCCTAGTGACGTATGAGAAGCCATCCTAAGAATAGTTTTATAGACCTGCTGTTGCGCCTGTGGAATATTAGGACTAAATTTGACAAAAGACTTTTGAAGGTTCAACAGTTGGTCAGAGATAGAACAAAATCTCTCTATCATTGCTTTGATATTAGTGCAGGCTTCATGTGATGCTTTGAAAAAAAAGAGCGAATCATCGGCAAAAAAGAGATGCAAAATATTCGGGCCATGGTGACGCATACGAATAACCTTGAACTGATGAATATCTACAACTAGCGAGGTCATTCGCGATAAAATATCCATACAAAACAGAAACAAGTACGGAGAAAGCGGATCACCCTATCTCAAACCACACTGGGGAACAAAGGGAGCATTGATCTTACCATTGACCAAGATTCGGTAGGAGACGGTGGAGATACATTGTTGAATTAACTGGACCCACTTCTACGGAAAACCATAAGCAGTAAGTATTTTGAAAATAAACAGCCAACTCACACGATCATAAGCCTTGTTCATGTCTAAATTAAGAGCAGCTAAATGACAAGAACCTGTCCTTTGTTTATTGATAATATGCAGTAATTCATGAGAAATGAGTGTGTTATCCCCCATATGTCGACCCGGAACAAAAGCATTTTGAAAATTATCAATTAGCTTCGGGAGCAACGGTTTCATGCGGTTGCCCAATCATTTGGAAGCACATTTATAGACAACATTACAAAGGCTAATAGGTCGAAGGTGAAGTACCTCTTCCGGAGAATCAGTTTTCGGAATAAGAACCAGGAGAGAACAATTCCATTCTTTTAAGAGAAGTCCCGTTGAGAGAAAACAATTGACTGCTTGAATAACATGATTCCCCAAGATAGGCCAATAGGTTTTGAAAAACTCAGAAGGAAAACCATCCAATCCCGGGGATTTATCGTGAGCTATATCAAACATAGCAGCCTGGATCTCATGATCCGAGAAGGGGGCCAACAAAGAATTCGTCTCTTCGTTTGAAATAGTAGGGAGATGTAGTTCTCGCAAAACCAAGTCAATATTATCTGCATGTCTTTGAGGATTAACCAAATTCGGCCCCGACAATGAGTAAAGGTTTTGGAAATGAGTTACAATAAGCTGTGCTATAGCTTGCTGATCATCTAGCCAAGTACCATTATCATCACGGAGCATAAATAGTTGGTTGCGCCACTTGCGATGTTTAATTCTATTAAACAGGAAAGAGGACGAAAGATCTCCAAGCTTAATTTGTTGATCTTTAATTCGTTGGCGCCAATAGGAGTACGCCAGGGAAGCTCATCCATTAGAGTTCTTCGCCTAGTACCGAAAACGGTACCTTGAGAAAGATTGGTGACATTGGATCCCAATTCTTGAAGCTGAGTCATAATTTGATTCCAATTAATTCCCCAGAAAAGGCGTTTATCCAAACACCATATATTGAGACGATCACGAGCAAGGAGTAGCTTTCGAGATAGGGTGTACATAGAAGAGCCTGCAATCTGTAAACTCCAAACATCTTGAACTATCTCTTTGACTTCAGGTTGGTTTAAGCACCAAGTTTCAATTTGGTAAGGTCGACGACTCTTAAGCATAGATGGTTCCATTTGAAGAAGAATCGGAGCATGATCAGAAGTAGTAATCGGGAAGTTGCGGACTATCGCATTTGGAAACTCATCCAACCAATCAGGAGATGCATAGGCCAGGTCTAACCTCTCCATAACTAGCTCGTCATTTTCTCGGTTGTTCGACCAAGTGAACCTCAGACCATAGAAAGGAATATCCTGCAAATTAAGTGCATGTTTCCAGGTTACAAATTCTTCCCAAGCTCGGATAAAAGTAGAACCCCCCAACTTGTCGTGAAACTAATCAACTTGATTTATATCTCCAATAATTAAGAAGCTGGAGTAGGGTTGAAGAAGATGCTGAATATCTCGCCATAGATTGGAGCGATATTGAAGTCGAGACTCGCCATACAAAAACAGTAGATGCCTTATGTTCCCATTTCTTGCAGTCACTTAACAAAAGATAAAGAACTTAGAACTACAGATAACCTCAACATCAAAGGGGCCCCAACAAAAAAGAGCAAGACCACCCCTCGTGCCTTGGGCATCTATACCATAAATGAAGCTAGGATTAGTACTACGAAAAACATTTTCTACAGATGCAACAGTAGACTTCGTTTCTTGAAGGAACAAAAAACATGGTAGGTATTGAGATATGAGCCAGAAGATGTAAGGAACTGTCGGATTATCACTGGCTTTTAATCCTCGACAGTTCCAGGAGAGAATATCCATTAATCCAACAAAGGCTGATTTGGATCAGCCGCATCCCTTTTCGCATTGTTGTCGTTAAATGATACCGAGTGATAGAAATTTCTGCTTCGTTTCAAAGACCAGGGGCTGTGAGCAGACGGTGCAGAACTAGTCGCAGGCCTTTTCTTGCTGGAAGTGGAACCACTATTCATCGAGCTAGAAGAAACAAAGAGGCTTGCAGGAGGCCAAAACCGTTTCCTAGGTCGCCGCATAACATCCTGAGCCAACAAAGTGGGACTGTATCTACCATATTGCAAGACTTTGGGTTAGGGTTGCAGGGCTTCCTTTGAGTCACTTGAACGCGGAATGCGCCCGTCAAGCTCTTAGTCACGTGGGTCATGTTGTTCATGTTGACACTGATGTGGATACTCTTTCAGCTACGCCAGAGATACGGGCACATGTACTTGTTGATCTATCACAACCATTAATCCCAGGTTGTTTTATCCCTACCCCCTCTTCTCATTTATGGGTATTCTTTAGATATGAGGGTGTTTTTAAATTCTTTAAGAAATGTGGTTTGGTGAACCATTATACCAGTAATTGCCCTGATAGTATGTTTAAAGCTCGGAGCCGCATTATATCTCACTTTGATCGGCTCGCCGGCACAGGTTTGGCTATTTTCCATGATCATCACTCTCAACCTTTGTATACTAATATGATTGAGGGCCTTCCTGATCGTTTTCATTGTCGCAACACTCGTGTTGATTTGCATTATTATGCTGATTATGATGATAATTCCCCCTGCACCGGAGACTACCATTGAGCAGGATGAGATTCCCCATATTTTTGTGAATGAAGATAGGGTTGAAATGCATGGATCTGACTCAAGTGAAGCTATGCTAAGTGAATCATCATTACCTTGCCAATCTCATGCCAATGTTGGGGAGATTACGCAACACTCTATCCATGCCTCAGGGGATACAGCTAGTACACAAGCACTAAATTTGAATCCGCCCGAGCAATGGTCCAGTAGGCCTGATGACTCGCTTCATGCCTTTCAACCTAGTGCTTTCCAGCGATCACTTTTCAGTCAGCCAGGTAATGCTTGTCAGGTGCATGATCCGACATTGCAAACAGCAGCAGATCAGGGTGTTCCTACTCCGGGTTTTAGTAGAGGGTGTACTTTTGAGCCTGGTGAGTGCTCCACCCAACCTCTTCACCATGTTTGTCAACAACATTCAGCGGTAAGTGCTCCTAGTCTGGATCGGGATTTCTTGGTTTTCGAGCATCGTAGGTATAGTAAGCCGAGGATATCAGTTGCACCAAGTACACACTCTTTTCGCTGGCACCCTTCTACTCCGAGTGCAAGGTCTTCAATACACTCATCTTCAGAGACTTCCAGTTCCTTAGGTATGGGGTCCCCGGCCTATGGTAGAAACATTTACAATGTTGGTACTAACATAAAATGAAAGAACAGGAAGTATATTAATACTAAAGCTGCTCGAGAAACTTCAAATTCTCAATCATGATGTTTTACTTTTTTCTTTTAAAATAGCATTATTCAAGGAAAAAGCTTAATTTGGATCCAATGTAGAGCCAAAATGCCGGAGGAACTAAGTTGGATTAAAGCTAGAAAAAGTAAGCCAAAGTTAAAAGCGAATTGAAATCCTAGTGATAAGTCAAATCAAATACAGATCATGCAAAAGTACTAGTGATAAGTCAAATCAAATACTCCTACAAGATCATGCAAAACCTATTCCATCAAACTTGTAATTTTACTTCAAAAATGCAACTACTTCTAGTGAAATCACCACAATGCAAGAGGCAAAAACCATGCAAAATCCTCCTTGCATCTAGAGTGAAACCAAATGAAATCAATATGAACAAAATTAGAGTTTCAAATTTAATATCTGTTGGGCTCAGACTTTTCACTATTGGCTGCAAGTAAATTATTTTTAGAATGGAAGGTAAGTGCTGGCAGTTATCAAGTCATGGGAGATAGATTTTTATCAAGAGGGCCCACTAGTAAGTGGTTGGCTGAAAATAAGGGGGAAGTTAGAGATAACAAAGGAATTGCCTATCTTCAAGGGAGCTGGGCAACTGATTTAAGGAGAGGCTTTAGGTTAAATATAAGTATAAATAGCTAATTGATGTACTCTAGTTTTTATTCATTCAACTGCTCTCTCATAGGCCATAGCTCATACTGTATCTCTCTCTCTCTAGCCTCTACTCATTCTCAATACTCCATAGCTAGTATTCCTTCTCTCTCCATTAATTCTTTACAAAGTTATTGTGATAAACATTGTACTCAAGTGCCAACATTGATGGCGGCATCTTCATAGTGAATTGGTGATCAAGAGTATCACCCGCGGTTTTTCCCATCATTTGGGTTTTCCGCGTCAACAATCGTTTGCATTCTTAATCTTTTATTACAGTAATAATCTTATTATTCGTTATTTATTTCATATCAAATTAGTATATTGTTCTTGTTGTTGGCTCCCCAATACCTTTTGCGTACTTGGTACAAAATCGGTATAAACAATTTGGCGCCCACCGTGGGGCCCTCAGCAAGATCTTTATACATCGTTCATCACTTTCTTTTTGTCTACTATTTCATTTGTGCCTTCTCTTTTTTCTGTGTTTGCAATGGCAGGAGATTGGGTAACCACTCAAGAAGTCATAGACGAACTCAACCACGTCAAGGCTGCTATGGCTAAATTGCAGAATAGCTATGTCGCATCATGCATGGAGAATCAAAGCCTGAAATCTGCTCAAAAGTCCAAAGGCTCTAAGCGCCGCAATATAGGCGATGTCTCCAAAAATGTCTGGCCTGGACGGAGGCCTATTAGAAACTCCTGTGGGCCACAACATTCTTGCCCACGACGATAATTCAGATGGAGATGCTTACGCCGACGTCGAGCCTGACGCCGACATCATTGGAGACCAGGCCAAGGGGCAACCGCGTTCCGTCGCCGACGATCCCATCCAGCAGCTAGAAGACATGATCGCCAAAATCCCCGGCGTCCCTCGCCCTATGGAGAAAGCGACGTCGAACAGTTATGCGGACTCACCTTTTGCTGTTCCCATTGCCATGATCGAGGTTCCAAATCGGTTCTCCGTCCCAACCATGAAGATGTACGACGACACTACAGATCCAAATGACCACGTTGCTCAATACAAACAACGGATGATCACCATCTCAATTCCTCGTAGCATGCGCGAGGCATGCATGTGCAAAGGATTCGGATCGACGTTGACTGGACCAGCCCTGCAGTAGTTCATCCACCTTGGCAACGACACTATCTTTTCCTTTGCTCAATTGATTAATATTTTTAATTTACAGTTTGCTAGCAGTCGTAAGATGGAAAAACAGGCTAGTGACTTACATAGAATCGTGCAGAAATCTGATGAATCCTTGAAAGAATTTGTTCACAGGTTTAACAGGGAAAAGGTGTCAATTCCAAATTGCGACGTCAAGACGGCGATTGAAGCTTTCCGACGGGGACTGGATGAAGACTCAGATTTGTACAAAGAACTTACCAAGTATCCCTGTCCGACGTTCGAGGATGCTCAAGCCAAAGCCTTGGCCTAGATCCGGTTGGAGGAAGACATGCAGTCAAGAAAGGAATTCAATGACGTCGACAGCAGGAAATCGACGCCAAACAAGGAAAGTTTGTGGCGTCCAAAGCCTTATGATCATCCACAACAAGTTCATAGCGTCCGTCAGACTCATCAAGCCAACGATTGGAAAAACGATCCTAGTTGGACGTCGTCCAAAAAGTGATGCCGACATCAACAAAATCTCTGCGACGGCGCTTGACAGTTGGACGTCGTTAATTATTTCATATCTCAAGGAGGGTAAGCACGTTCCCTGAAGTTGGAACGTCGTCCATCTAAAACTCTATCACTTTTAATCATATTATGTTGAAAACAAAAGGGACGCCACTACAGGTAAGTAGCCAACAAGTTAAATTGAGTTATTGCATTTCATTTTGTTCTCAACATATTCGATTTCCTTCGTATTTTGAGCATTATTTCTTTTTATATTATACTGACTTGAGCGTCGGAGGACCGTTGGCTTCGCCAACGATCATCTCACCTTTGTTGTATGAAGTCAGACATGGGGGACGAGGATTCGTTGACAGTCAACTTTGAGACGATCGAACACCACATTGTTCACATTCACCTGACGCCAACATCAGCGTCGACGACGACATCACAGTTGACGTCGACCTTTATTATGACGGCGACAATTTTAAGCTGGGGCATCAAGGTTTGACGGCGTTCAGGTGAACAGAAAATGACTTCTATACAAAAAGGGACACACACCTTAAGAAGTCATCACAACAACATACAAAACACCACGCGCAATTAATTAGAAGAGGCAATTTAGCCCTTCATAGCAATTAATACTGCAAGTGGTTCCAAACATCAAAGGTACCTACACACATACGTACACACATTCATACAAACATAAGGGCCCTACACTTGACGACATATCCTGGATGACAACGTTTAGTTTTAAAACTAAACCTCTAGTCACGATGGAAAAGTTATATACATACGTACATACATACAACAAGCCATGCATAATTAATTGAAAGTGGCAATTTAGCCCTTCATGGCAATTAATATTGCAGATGGCTCCAAACATACATACTTACAAATATACATTTGCATAACACATAGCAAAGATATGCAACGACTTTTATACACAAAAACTAACACTGAAAACTAATTTGTCTCCATGGCATCTTTGTCCTCTGCGACAGGGGCAGATTCAGCAGTTGTCGCTGTCTCAACAGCGGCAGCAACGCCTTCAGGAAGCAGGTCGTCGAGAGTTCCAAAAGCAGCAAGGAACTTATGGACGTCGTCTTTTGGAGTCCATGACGACATCTGACCTTCCATGTATTGCTTCATCAACCTCACCTTGGTTTTCCAAGTATAAAGGCTGGCGGTGTCGGTGAGTTCTTCTTGTAACGCCGACAGTTTGGTTTCCATCTCAGCAGTTCGCACGTCCATTGCTTCCTTCAACGATGTTCTCAGCATTCTTGACGTCCAATTCCTCCTTCAGCGACGTCACTGCAGCAGAAGTGACGGCGGCAGACGGTGCAGGCATTTCAGTCTTTGCTCTCTTCCTCTTATGCATCCTTTCCAGCGTTTCTCCCTCTGAAAGGTTGACGCCAGGAGACTTGCTCTAAGCAGACGTGGAGTTCTCTGACGACAGCGCGTGAAAATAAGCAAGGAAACTAAGACAGAGTGACGGCTTCCGAAGTGAACAAACAACGTACTTGAAGCCATTTGAAGGAGAAGATTTATGGAAGAGTGTAATTGATGCCCCTTCCCAAGACGGTTGTGCAGCGGAGCATCAATTAGGGGCAATTGTTGGGCCCATACTTTTCACTATTGGCTGCAAGTAAACTATTTTTGAAATGGAAGGTAAGTGCTGGCAATTATCAAGTCATGGGAGATAGATTTTTATCAAGAGGGCCCACTAGTAAGTGGTTGGCTGAAAATTAGGGGGAAGTTAGAGATAACAAAGGAATTGCCTATCTTCAAGAGAGCTGGGCAACGAATCTAAGGAGAGGCTTTAGGTTAAATATAAGTATAAATAGCTAATTGATGTACTCTAGTTTTATTCATTCAACTGCTCTCTCATAGCTCATACTGTATCTCTCTCTATCTGGCCTCTACTCATTCTCAATACTCCATAGCTAGTATTCCTTCTCTCTCCATTAATTCTTTACAAAGTTATTGTGATAAATATTGTACTCAAGTACCAACATTGATGGTGGCATCTTTATAGTGGATTGGTGATCAAGAGTATTACCCGCGGTTTTTCCCATCATTTGGGTTTTCTGCGTCAACAATCGTTTGCATTCTTAATCTTTTATTGATAATCTTATTATTTGTTATTTATTTCATATCAAATTAGTATATTGTTCTTGTTGTTGGCCCCCCAATACCTTTTGCGTACTTGGTACAAAATCGGCATAAATAATATCTAATTGCAACATCAGAACGTAATAAAGATTTTCAAAATTTCAAAGTGAAATACCAAACACCACTCAATCCTTGATAACAGTTGCTCTATTAGTAACACTGATGGTAGTGATTAGGGGAAGACACATCACTATAATGCTATCGAGTTCAATATTACTACCTCCGTTCCTTTTTAATCTATAGACTTTTCTTTTCGGGTCGTTCCTTTTTAAAAGTTACATTGTTACTTTTTCTAAATAAGGTAAAATGTACAATCATTATTCTCACTTTTGTCCCCCTTGTGGTCCCACTCCAAATAAATTAATCCACTTGGAACCCCCCACCTACCCCCCATCTTTCTCTCTCCTCTATTTTTTATTTACTTTTTGTACTCCTTACTCCCCACTTTTCAATAATTCATCTCCTCTCTTTTATACTTTTTCACTTTTGCCTTGGTTTCAATAAAAAGCAAAGTGTGTAGATTATTTAGGAACGGAGGTAGTATATCAATAAAAATAAGGAAAAATTGACACTATGGGGCTCAACTATGAGCGGTTCTCTTTAATAGATACCAACTATAAATAATCCTGTGAAGGTCCTAACTTTTGGGGGCATTCTCTTTTATTGGACCCTGATGACTTATGACTTATTGAGCAGGTAAATTGATGATATTATATTTTTAATTTCTTTAAATCTTTATTCTTTCTCCCCTCCCAACTATAATTCTTCTTTCACTCTCCACCCATTGTCACAATCCTCAATGGCTACCGACATTATAGAGAATATGGATCTGATCATTAAACTTTATTAACTGCTTCATGCAAAATGATCTTCAAGAAAAATGAAAATTCGTTATATTTAGGCATCCAATAAGAATCAGGTTGTTCAATCATCAACAAAAGAAACCCTTCTGCAATTTGAACAAAATTCACCGTCATAATAGTTACCCTTTAGATGTTCAATTATTAAACATAAGGAAATAATTCAATTATATTTCCATCTCAGTTTCACACAACATTTCAACTATAAGAGCACCATTAATGGTGAATGAAAAAAAAGATCATCCCACTCTCTTTCTAACTTTCTCTCTCTAAAAAATTACATCCCACAATCTTTTCCCACTTTCTTCTTAATGGTGAACCAAAAAAAAGATCATCCCAACTAGAGGTGGGCATGGGCCGGCCAAGACGCGGGCCGGCCCCGGCCCCAAGACGAGCCCGCTCAAGGCCCGGCCCGGCCCGTTGTCCGTTACGTGGGCCGTGGGCCTGTCACGGTCAAGAAATTTTATTTCGAGGCCCGCACGGCACGAGCCCGCGTGGGCGCCCCGCGGGCCGAACGCTCCCTTTCTTTTGTTTTTTAGCCTAAAAGCTGTCAAAAATACAAAAAAACAACATAAAACACGGGCCGGGCCCGCATGAGGCACGAGCCCGACCCGCGGACCCGTGGGCCCGGGCCGGCCGTGGACAAATTCCGGAAATTTCAAGCCCGGCCAAGCACGGCCCGCTACTCACGGGCTCGGCCCGGCCCGCCATTTCCCCCAAGCCCGCGGGCCGAGCCCGTGAACAGGCCCGGCCCGGCCCATGCCCAGGTCTAATCCCAACTACTTTTTCCTCTCTCTCTTACTTTTTGACCCCACCCAACTACTTTTTCTCTCTCATCACCCAACCACCATTACACAATATTTTTATTATTTAATTTTTAATGACATGAAATATTCATTATTAATTGCTATTATATTATTAATTAATGTAATTAATAATTTTAATATTATAATTATCATTTTAATAATAAAGAGCAATAGAAGAAGAGTTAATGAAATAATTTAGAACAAGTAGAAGAAATTAGTGAAGGAAGATGGAGAGAGAAAATTAAGTGTGTCCAAAATATAGGAAATGGGTCTCTATTTATAGAGCTCGAAAAAATAAAGCCGTTGGTAATTTTTTTTTTTTTGATTAGTATTTTTTTAAATATAACTGTTGCAAAATTTACAACGGTTATATTTTAGTCCCCAATTACAAGCTGCCGCGTGGAAAGCAGCGACAAATGTCGCGCGCTGAGTGGGTATGTGTGTCAGCGCGTCAGCGCTGACACTTTTAATTTTTTTGCCTCTCCTCCAGCCAAAACGCTGCGTTTTGGCTGGAGCTCTCTCACAGCTCTAGCCAAAACGCAGCGTTTTGGCTGGAGGAGAGGCAAAAAGAATTTAAAAAACTCGGATCAGGCAGTGGGTCCCACTCCCACGCCTGATCCTCAACTCACTCGTCCCATACAAAAATTTTTTGCCAATCAACCCACAATCTTATTTTTTTTTACCATTAAGAGCACCATTTTAAGATTATGTACATGATCTTTTTTTTATTTTCACCATTAAGGATGCCCTAAACCCCCTTCTCCTAAATTTGTTTTACAACCCATCATAATCTGAAGAGACATCATGCAGCAGAAATCAACACAAACATTCTATCAAACACTTAGCAGGCATGAATGAATGTCAATGATAAACACATAAACCCAGAAAATTCGATTACCCATTAACATTGCTAATGAATCTGAATTCAAGTAACAGTGCATAACAGCTTAAATTTGACAAAATAAATGAAAGTAACTGTTTTCGAAGATTAAATCTGAACAAATTCAACATTAATTCTCATAAATAAAGAGGAGAGAGAAAGGGGTTGAATTTTGAAGTCTTGATAATGTGGAGTAGGACAATCACAACAACTCTACGGATTTCTTACTTTTATTTTCTTGACATTATCATTGTTGTTATGTTATCTGTGATAATTTAGTGAGAAAGTAAAGTAAATTGCTTGCAAAGAGTAGCCAAAGCCCATGCCCGAGCCCAAACTTAAGCTCCAGACCCTCTCATCTCTGTTCATAGGCGGTGCAACCGTAGCTTGGTCTTTGCGCCTACCGTGGTGGTTGTTGTTCTTCGCCACCGGCGCCGTCGTTTGAAGTAATTACCGACCTTGCTGGGTGTTCTTATTGTTGTTGTCCTGCTGATGTTGCTTGCCGCCGCTGCTCTTTATTGTTGTTAGTTGGTGCGTGGCTCTTTAAATTTGAATAAATGGAATTTATTGAATCTGAATTCTTTTTGCAGTAGGAATTTCTGGGTTTGAGATGAGAGAGAGGGTGGGTGTAGATTTTCTGGGTAAAGGATGAAGAAGAAGAGGGGTGAATTTTAGTCACGTGACCCCATTAACCTGGAGTAGTAGGTCAAGTCACCTGCTAGGTCCATGCAAAAATGGGTCATGTAATAGATGGGTCTGTCACTGGATTATTTGTACTTGAGACCTATTAAAGAAAACCACTTATAATTGAGCCCCATAACGTCAATTTTCCCTAAAAAAATTTGTCATTCTTAGAAGTAGAACTGTAGTTCTAATCACATACTTAGGACTCGTTTAGTTACCGTTGGAAATTACTTCCCATGGGAAGTCTTATTTCATGGGAAGTAAATTCCCTAGTCTATTTCCTAGGAAATGGCTTTGGGTGTTTGGTTGAGCATAGGAATTTGTAATTGACACAGGAATTTCCAATCACCAAGGGGAGGTTGGTAATTAATTCCCTACACTACATGGGAATTTCCATTTACTTGGAAATTCTATTTCCCATGAATTCTCTATTTCCTGCATACCAAATAACTACCCTATTTTGTACTTCCTAGGAAATCTAAATTCCAGTAGAATTTGAGGTGAACCTTACATTGTCACCAAATAAGGAACAATTAACGTAGTCAAACATGTGGACAAACATTACCTTTAAGCTCTACATATTGTCCATTTGTCCTCAACACCACCTTATATTGGACACATGGTGGTGGAACCAATATTAGTTTTTATACACAGAAGATCTCTCCGAAGTCCCGCCAACAATATTAAAAAATATTTAGAAACTGAAAGATATCATCGTGAATGCTCAATAGTTAACGAGACTTTTTTATACATAGAATTCCAATGTGGGAGAAGTGATAGCTCAGTGGAGTACTATCCCCAATTTCAAGGCATTGCCCATGATTCGAATCCTCATCCCAACAATATGTCGGGGATTTCACTTATGGTGGCAATGGACCTTTAAGCCTGTTGTCTTCTAGGCTGTTTAGCCTTGTACCCAGCCTCTGAGCTGGTATGACCTATAACCTGCAAGCTACTAGCCTAGCAAGGTAATTTAGATCTCATCTTTCCTAATTAAAAAAACATACAATTCCAACATTATCGTAATTAGATAAAATTTTCCTATCTAAAATGTATCACCTTTTCTTATTTTTTTCCCCTCGAAAAAAGTGTACATCTGATTTCCATCAAAGTTTCAAGTAAGGCTAAGCAGCTATGATTAAAAAATACTACCTCTCCTTCACAATAAATACACCATTTCTATATAGCACAAAAACCAAGGATGATAAGAAAGAATGTTTTAATTGCATTATAAGCCCATGTAATCATCATGTTTGAAAGGAAGGAATGTTTTGTAAAATAATACATGTATTGTGAGACATCCAAAAGAGGAATATGTTGTAGAACAACGATAGTATGAAAGATAGTAAAAACCCATCTTTCCTTAACGGCCCGTTTGGTTAGTGGTCATAAATAGTGGTAATGGTAATGAAATTTAGTATAAATTTGTAAAGAATTTCTCATGTCAATGACCATGGGAATGAAACTTTATCACAAAACATGGGTTTTCCTTTATAAATTTCCATTACCATCCAATACCACCTTCCCAAGTGGTAATGGATAGTAATGAGATTTTAGGAAGAAAATGGATATCTTGTGATGAAGTAGCATTACCATAGGTAATGACATTGAAATTCTAGTACAAATTTACACTATAATGCATTACCATTCCTACCATTTATGGCCTCTTACCAAACGGGCCATTGAGTAAATTATAATGATAAATATGAAATAATCCACATGCCAAGATACAAAGGTAAAAAACAACTAAACACGTATCTGTACTTATTTTTTTGACATCAGCTAATACAGAGAGATTAGATGCTTAGAAGAACAGTAGAAAAAATAAAATAAACATCCCCAGTACTGCTGATTTGTTGAGCCATGTCGTGAGCTCGTTGGACTAGATCAGTAGCCACCTCGTAAATTTTCCAGCACTGAAAAGTTTACACATAAACAATAGACCACAGCTCAGCCAAAGAAAACAGATTAGGGTGGACTTTGCACTGTCCTACAGAGGGAAAGAAACTAACGCAAAACCTGAAGCGAAGTGCATGATGGCAAAAGCATACACCCTTCAAACTTCAAGATTCAATCTGATGGAAGATCTGTGGGAAAACAGGACTGCACCAACAGTGAACTCCATATAAGAGATAGGATGCAGACACTGAAGCAAGTTTACTAGGAAATATAGGCAAATAAATCTACATAAATCAAGGGAGCACTAAGGCAACAGGTAAAGATCTACTGAACAGCATGATAGTAGAAGAGGACTTACTCACTGATAGCCCCACTAGAGATAACACTATATCAGCAAAAATGCATCAGACACTACGTTAAACATAAGCATGTCAAAGCAATTCTTCCTTCTCGTTGGGCAAAACAGGACATGGTCTAACAACTTAAAATACAGAAGAATACAATTGATGCGCCTGCCAAGTATGGAAGGTGTGATACAAGGTGGAACTTCATAGCATCCTAGTTACATATACCATCTCTAGAAGGGAGTAAGTGACAAAATAAACCCCAAGCATGTGTTCCATGCCTGCTGATTATAAGACCCAAAATAACACATCAGTTCTAGACACCCAGCTAACTGTCCTGACAAAACAAGAGCTACGATTATAAGACCCATTCCGACAGATATACAACTGCCAAAAAGATGTTGACACAAAAACACAATACCTATCATATCAATTTCCTAAGGAGTTGCGAAGTCAGCACAAGCCATGCAAAAATCCAACACCTGTAAATTGAAAGGCCAAAGGAGGGTGCCATCAATAATGCTGCCGAACACTAAAGAATCGCATTAAAACCATGCAGGAACGAATGAGTGGCCACTGCTGCCACAAGGCCCACACTTAACAAAATTAACTAGGGCAAAGAAGTAAACAAAAACGAGCATCGCCCTCTTTAAATCACTGAAGCAACATCCCATCACCACAAGATATGGTAACCCAACCGGAAGCACTTCACAAGGTCAAAATGAATGTGACTAGAACTTGAAAGCGAAGGATGAAAGCACACACCAGAAGCATGTTCATCTGGCAATTCCGAGAAAATCAACTATCCATAACCATTACATCAAAAGAACATGTAAGTAAACAAATGAGCCAGTAAAACTTCATAAAAATAACGTCAGAAGTAGGAAATAAAAATCCCATTCACAAAATTGCAGAAAACCATAAGATAAACACGTAGGGCATGACCGCATGACATCTCCCACCAAAAAGAAATAATAACAACCAATGAGAACTACCAGCGAAATTTAGCTACAGTTTTTTGTACGCATTTTTCTCAAATATCAAGAGACACAACATCTGCAAACAGAAAGCATCAAAACAGATACCAATTTTACTATGACTGAACCAAAGACTTCCTCACTTGCCCTGCACCCCAAACTTACAAAGGTGCCCCAGGCAACTATCACACAGAAGTTATAGGAATGAACCTGAAACAGAGGACCGAGTCCAACCCCAAAGCTCTATTAGTCATGTGATAAGCCTCACTGTTTCTGCAAGTGAGAAAAGGATAAACAAAGCCCTCCATTTGACAGTCTATAATACCACCATCATTCATCAAATCAGTGTCTTAAAATTGGATAGAAATTGTCCAGATCGACGTCGTTACCAATATTTCAATTACAAAGTAGCACAAAAAGGGAGCAACATCCCATGTACCCTGTTAGAAATATACACTCCAAAAACACCTAAAACAACATTCACAGCATCAAGTGAAAAAATCAAGAAGGGTACTACCGTACTACTACTCCAAAAGCAAGCAAAAGACCACTGAACCAAAGGCTCACTTAAAATCCTATGATTCTCTCGTTTGTCAATTGATGCATAAACCAGTGCAAGCCCACCAGTTTGATAGCATGAACACCAAATACAGAAGCAAATACCTATGACACAAGACAAGCCACAGCCTAGTTTGTTTGCATTTGATAGGAAATGAAGGAACTGCAATAGAGATCACTCATCTCAATCGAAATCTATTTTCCCGCTGTTAAAGAGCAGTTTTGATAGTGAAGCGATTGGCAATCAATTAGATGGAGAGCTGTCCAAGTTACAGAAAAAAAAAGATCAAGACATCACTATCATCCAAAGTAAATTGTATCACCATCAAACAGGTTCAGCAAAGCTCACCGGATAGAAGTTGCAAGGCGAAAAAACGAACTTGGAGGGAAGAAAGAATAAACTTAGAACATCTGGAAGTCACGAACTATCTCAGTTCTAAACATCTTCTGCAGACAAAATCCCAATAATATATGAGGATCACTTATCTGAGAAGATATGTGGATTAAGAGGTGGCTAACAATATAATAATCTCCCTCTACGCTCAAACACCTCTTAGCAACATGCCTGAGCCACCAACTTCAACAGCAGCCAAGCAGGAAAGTGCTGATCATACAACACATTAATATATGTTCAAAAATATATGTTAAAAGAAACATGAATGATGACTAGCACTGATTATTTCACATAGCTGAAGCTAAGATTCACCTGAACTATTAAGAAAAAGAAAGTACACATACCAGGAAACTGAAGCTTTGAAAGCTTTATCAGCAAACGAGATGTCCAAAAGTAATAAAATAGTAAAAGTGAAACAAGAAAAACTTTCCAAAAGAAACAACACGCAACTTGTACATACGATTATACGAACAAGAAAAGCAAACATCTATTTAAATTTACAAAACCTGTGTCAGCAGTAAATTATCTAATAATGAGATCGACATGCACCAGAGACAACAGACAAGGTCCAAGGATTTGTATGGGAGACAAAAGTAATATAGCCAAAGAAGAACACCAAATTGAACGTCTCCCTCTTTAAATCAACAGCAGCTTCCTATAACCAGTCACCAGTATAAAAGTTAAAAGAAGCAGTTGACAAAGATCAAAGTACAGAAAATATAACACACAAATAAGAGAAAAGAACCCACTACTGTAATCGATCCTGGATGTCTAGGATGAAAGCACACGCCAGAAACGTGTTCAGCCTATTCACCGAATAAGCATCTATAACCATTACATGAAACGAACATACATGTAGGTAACTTAGTAAGTAGAACCACATACACACAAAAAAGCCTAAGGGGGGAAAAAAGATTGCGGTACTAACTTTCTCATACTGCCACAGTGACAACAACTATTCATTACCAGAACCCCAATACCATCAACCACCAATCTGGACACATTAAAAGCTTAAGATCACTGAAACGTGGAAAAATGACAACTGTGCAAAAGTAGCAGAACTCAAGCCTCAATAGCTAATATGTCAAGGAAGACCGCCAACGCACATTGAAGATATCCACTCCATAAATATCCTAATCAACATGCTGAATCAAACAGAAAAAAAAAAAAAAACAGGAAACCTGCTACTCCAAAAGCAAGCAAAACCAATGGACCAAAGACACATAAATCCATCAGTAACCTAAGTGCCAACAAGCAGAGTCAAAAGTAATATAAACCTCAAGGACAAGTACACATCAAGTTCGCTCCATAACCTCTAAGTGTGATGGAGGGCTCTTCAGTTCAAAGAACAAGATTAGTCAAAACTTCACTATCATCCAAAGTAAAACGTATCACTGCATACCACAAACAGTGTCTGAAAGATATATACACCACAACGCTCCATCGTTGGTCAGCAACACCAGAAACAACCATGTCACACTAGAAGTTGCAAGCCAAATAGCAATTTTTTTTAAAGATAAATAAAATAAAGTAGAAGTTCACCCTTGAATACTCAAAGTTAGCGACAACTTATCTCCGATTTACACATCACCCAAAGAACGCCACTAATCTATGAGTGAAACAGATTTCAGACGAATTCCAGGATAAAGGAGGCCAACAAGATGAGAAACTCCCCCTACACTCAGAGACACCTCTTTGAACCACCAATTCCAACAATGATCATCTAATAACTCGCAGCATCCAAAACTATCATTACATGAAATTTTTTAGACATGAAGATAGATATATTAGTGGCAATAAAAAAAAAGCACTTCAAGAAAGAGGAGAAAATTCAACCCCGGAACACTATTAGTCACGTGGAAAACCTGAATGTGTCTGCACAGACAAATTCAGGACAGACCCAAAAGTGAAAAAATGCATAAGCAAAACGCCTATACTAAGGGGTATATCCGTCTATGACACCATCATGACATATTTCTTGTCAAGGATCTGCAGAAGCAAAACCACAAAGGCGAAATATATTTGTAAGGAAGAGTTCACAAAATCATAGCACATTTATAGACTAATCGATGAGCTCAAACATAAGATACGCACAAATATACAAGAAACATCCAGTAAAGCGATCAACATAAGCCTGCAGAAGGAGAAACTTGGAATATGGACAAGAAATTCAAAAACTAACATATACCAAAGCATACTACATGACACAACCATCTAAAAAACAAGCAGCAGACTATTCAGAATATAAAAAACACCAATGCATATGGTTATGACCGACAGCCACAAGATTACAAAATGAACCTTCACATAAAAATATGTGCCAATAGTCTAGAATAGAAAGGATCAAACGAAATATCATATAGTAGAGCAGATTTCCAAATGAAATAAGGGGTGAACAACTCCCTCTTAAACCACACAATACCTCTCAACTGTTATCTTGCCGATAACACTAGATGGAGCATAGTACAAAATATATATTGCAGCATGGCCAAAGTCAAACAACTGAAATCCATCAAATCTCCTCGCAACCTCCACCATACGAGCAACACAGTATCAAGAAGTGGAGAGCTGAACATGGATTGACAAAAAATAAAATCCCCAGTCAACTATGACAAACATGAACCTGAAGCCAAATTATTTCTCACTTAACAAGAACAAAGACAGCTCAATTCAACCAGGACAAGGACACAAATAAAGAATGTCATGCATGCATATTGGCACGCATGACAGCATAAGGAGCCAAGGCCAAAAGAACCACATTTATGGTATACCTATTGAATGTACCACAAGCATAATCAAGAGAACAACATCAACACAGAACTGAAGAAAAATATTTAATACACCAATACTGCAATCTATACACATCCTCAGAATTCTGTGCCAAACAAAGATAGAACGACAATATACACACAGCCACACAAAAATGACTACAAATACGTTAATACAGAGAACCAGAACCTCATCTAGATTCCCATGAGCAAACCATAGTATAAGATGATCATAATCATGAGCCAGCTGCATGACCCACACATCATATCTTAGATAGCAAGCTTATGATCCAAGAAGAACTAAAATTTAGAACCTTTCTATCAAAAGATACATGCTAAGCCTATAAATAGAAAGAGTAAATTTACAGAATCCTGAACTCAAAACAGACCTCTCTAGAATATCCCATAAATTCTGCAGCATGATTGCACCTCATAAGTACTCCAAATAACCGATGATTAGCTTATCCCAAAACAACCTGCTCAAACAACAATGTTGGCAACATGTTCTCAGGACAAAAGAATATAATAGAATTACAGCACACCAATCTAAGAGGATCTTCACGTTCTATATAGCAAACAGCCAAACACTGACCGAGAACACACGAGACCCCTGCAACTAACCAGTATATGGCCACAAGAGCAGAGTCTCACATCTTGTTCACATTCCAAGTCATGACAGCACCGACGCATAAACCAAAACATATGAGAAACTAGAAGCGACCAAAGGAGAGAGAAACTCACATCATGCATGAGATAAACGCTTGTTTCTTGCCACAGAACCTGAATCCAGCAAAGGAATAACATAACATACTTCAACATTATGCATACCAGAAATCAAGAGTAACTGTGAGCCAACTGACTGATAGTGTTTAGTAACAATAACTACCACTCTCTCTGAACTTTCAAAAGATCTTACGGAGGAACTCCAGCAGATCCAGCTCCTAAATGCTATTGCTACTTCCCCATTTGCACCAAATGAACTGGCATACCAAACATAACGAAAAACAGACGTGTTATCATAATTTAGGATAATAGGACACTGACTACAAGAAGTTCGACGAGACAGCGCTATTCGTGACTCCAGATTATCATATGAAAAACAAGGGTGACGCAGCAAATAAGAGAAAAGAAACTCCCCTGTCGCTAACCGAACCATGCTAAAGAAGGGCAGAAGGCGCCAAAGCTACTCCTTCAGCCTTATGAATCAACTGCCAAAGTGATCATATCCATTCATAACCAAGACCACATACCACCAATCACTAACATAGAAAAACAACAAGGATGTTGCAGAAATAGCTTAGCAATTACATTGAGGAACACAGTCATAGGAAAATCCTACATACACACTATATCTACTCAAAATATCCTGATTTGTATGCACTGCGTCAAAAATGAATTTTCAGAAGGGTGTTGCTTCGAAAGCAAGCAAGCAAGATCAGTGAACCATAGGAAACCCAGAGTGCGAGGCAGATATTCTTGAACGGGCAAAAAGAATTCTACTAATTCATAGTGAGAAGACTAGCTATGAAAGAGACCCATAAGCTCCAACAAGAAACAAGGACTGCAAAGATTCTTAAGTAAAAAAATCCTCAGAGACCAGTACACACCGAGTTTGATCTAGAAAAAGGGAAAAGATACAAACCCTCGAGATAACAATGAAATATCAGCCACTGCAGCCATTTCCTCAGCAATGAAAGGCTTATCCGATAAATCATCTTCTATGAACAAGCACCACACGGGCGATACGAAACAACTGACAAAGTTCAACTTCACAACATCACATTCAACTTGGTAAAAAAAAAAGGAGACGGAAACAAGTTATGAGCATCAACGCATCCAAATTCCTGAAACTCATCCCACACGTTCTCTGGATAAGGAATAAAAAGAAAAAGGTTTTGGTACCAAGTGATCGTTAGTTGATATGTTGATGCAAGAACCACTGTATACACCTAAAAATTTGATCAGCATCAACTCCAAATGTAAAAGCTGCTCTGTAACCTACAAGACGAGTCGTAGCCGAGATTATTTGCATTTAATTTAATATGGGAAAATTAAACGAACACGAACAGAACTCCCAGGACCCAATAGAGTTTGATCGAGCGATATTACCGTCGACGGTGAAGCAATCGTCAAATAATCCCAGGTCTACAGAGGATAAGAAAAAATAAAAACCAATAAGCTATGAGCGAAGCAAATCTATGGAGAATACTGGGATTAAAATGGAAAGTTAAGGAGGATAAGAAACTCCCTCTACATAATTTTTTTACACACCTTTTATCAACATCTCTGAGCCACCGACTTCTACAAGAGTAACTATGAACCAACTAACTGACAGTGTGTAGTCACACTAACTACCTATCTCCATATAAATTTTCAAAAGCCACCCATATCCTTCATAGCAACTACAACAGATCTAACACCCCCTATTGCTACTTCACCATTTGCAACAAATGAACTGGCATACCAAACATAACGAAATACAGACATGTTATAATAATTTGGGATAATGGGACATTGACCACAAGAAGTTCAACGAGACAACGCTATTAGTGACTCCAGATTATCAAATGAAAAAAAGGGTGTAGCAGCAAAGAAGAGGAAAGAAACTCCCTTGTCGCTAACCGAACCATCGGAGCTACAGAAGGGCAGAAGCGCCAGTACTACTCCTTCAGCCTTAGGAACCAACTGCCAAAGTGATCATATCCATTCATAACCAAGACCACAGACCATGATCACTGGAACATAGAAAAACAACAAGGAATTTGCAGAAGTAACTTAGCTATTACATTGAGGAACACGATCATAGGAAAATCCTACATGCACACTATATCCACTCAAAATATCCTCATCAGCATGCACTGCGTCAAAAAGGAATTTCCAGAAGGGTGCTGCTTCGAAAACAAGATCAGTGAACCATAGGAAACCCAGTGTGCGAGGCAGAAATACTTACAAGGGCAGAAAGAAATCTACTAGTTCTCGATGACAAGACTAGCTATGATAGAAACCCATGAGTGCCAACAAGGAATGCAAAGATTCTTAAGCAACAAAATCCTCACAATTACCAGTACACACCTAGTTTGATCCAGAAAAAGGAAAAAAAGGTACAAACCCTCAAGATAAAAAGAAAATATCAGCCACTGCAGTCGTTTCCTCAGCAATGAAAGGCTTATCCGATAGACCATCTTCTATGAAGCACCACACAGGCGATACGAAACAATTGACAAAGTGCAACTTCACAACATCACATTAAACTTGGTAAGAAAAAGGAGATGGAAAAGCCTTTTGTTAGTTACACCCATGAACCATTAAATAAAGGTATGAGAATCAACTAATGCAAATTCCTGAACACTCATCCCACACGTTCTGTGGAGAAAGGAATAAAAAGAAAAAGGTTCTAATACCAAGTGATAGTTAGTTGATATGTTGATGCAAGAACCACTGTGTACACCTAAAAATTTGAACAGCATCAACTCCAAATGCAAAAGCTGCTCTGTAACCTACAAGACAGGCCGTAGCCAAGATTGTTTGCATTTAATTCAATCTGGGAAAATTAAACGAACACGAACAGAACTCTCTGGACCCAATAGAGTTTCATCGAGCGATATTACTGTCGATGGTGAAGTATTGAAGTGGAGAGAGACTTCATAATCACTAACCGAACCATTGGAGCTAAAGAAGGGCAAAATGCACTGCAGCTACTCCTTCGGCATCAGGAATCAACTGCCAAAGTGATCAGATCCATTCTGAGCCATGACCATAGACCATCTATCACTGAAACATGGAATAACAACATGGATTGTGCACACAAAGTTTGATCCAGAAAAACGTAAAAGGTACAAACCCTCGAAGATCACAATGACAACAGAATCGTAGGTTCATATCAATCACTGCGGCCGTTTCATCCACACAGAAACTATACTCAGCAATGAAGGGCTTATCTAATAACTAATCATCTATGACCAAGCACCACACAGGCGACACAAAACAACAGGAAATGTCTCTTGCAGTTACACCCAAAAACCATCAAAAAAGTTACGAGCATTACAACATGCAAAATCCTAAACACAATGTAAAGAGGGGAATAACAAGAAAAAGGCCCTAATAAGCAAATGACCATTAGCTTGATATGTTGACGCAAGAACCACTGTATATACCTAACAATTTGATCAGCATCAACTCCAAATGCAGAAAGCTGCTTTGTACCCTACAAGACAAGCCATAGCATAGGTTGTTGGCATTTATTTAGTAAGGAATATTATAAAAAGGAACACGAACAGAACTCCCTGGACTCACTAGAGTTTGATCGAGCTATATTACCATCGATGGTGAGGCAATTGTCACATTATCCCAGGTCTAAAGAGAGGATAGGGAAAAATTAAAACCAGTAATCCATGAGCGAAGCGAATCTGTGTAGAATACTAGGATTAAATGGGAGGTTAACATAACAGACATAATTATTTCTACACGAACAGGATAGTCACACTAACTACCTCCGTATAAAATTTAAAAAGCCGTAGAGATCTTACATAGCAACTCTTGTAGGTCCAACACCTAAACCCTATTGCTACTTCACCATTTGCACCAAATGTACTGGCATTCAAAACAAAATATATCATAATTTAGGATAATAGAAAAATGACTACAAAAAGTTACGAAAATATATCATAAACCGGAAATGTCTCTTGTAGTTACACCCAAAAACCATTGAAACAAGTTACGAGCATTACAGGATGCAAAATCCTAAACACACTGTAAAGAGGGGAATAACAAGAAAAAGGTTCTAATAGCAAATCATCATTAGTTGATATGTTGAGGCAAGAACCACTGTATATACCTAACTATTTGATCACCATCAACTCTGAATGCAGAAAGCTGCTTTGTACCCTACAAGACAAGCCACAGCCTAGGTTGTTCGCATTTAATTTAGTCTGGTAAAATTAAAGAACACGTAAAGAATTCCATGGACTCAATAGAGTTTGATCGAGAAATATTAGCATCGATGGTAAAGCAATTGTCGCATTTTTTTACGGACATAATTTTTTTTACACGATCAGGATAGTCACACTAGCTACCTAACTCCATATAAATTTTAAAAAGCGTAGAGATCTTACATAGCAACTTCTGTAGATCCAACACCTCGAAGATCACAATTGATCAGCATCAACTCCAAATGCAGAAAGCTGCTTTGTAACCTACAAGACAAGCCAGAGCCTAGGATGTTGGCATTTATTTAGTCTGGGAAAATTATAGAAAGGAACACGAAAGGAACCCCCTCGACTCAATAGAGTTTGATCGAGCTATATTATCATCGATGGTGAAGCAATTGTCAAATTATCCCAGGTGGTCTACAGAGAAGTTGGGAAAAAAATTAAAACCAATAATCCACAAGTGAAGCAAATCTATGGAGAATAAGAGGATTAAATGACAGGTTAATAGGATAAGAAGCTCCCTCTATATTTTTTACAGACATAATTTTTTTTGCACGATCACGATCAGGATCAAGCAACTGAAACATCTAGGGGAATAACATCTGCAACTCAAAACATGATTAAACCAAATACTAGTGACATACAAAGGCCTGAATACAAAATGAGCCTGAAGAAGAGGAGAGTCCAACCCAAGAACTTCATCAGTCACGTGGAAAACCTGAATGTGTCTGCACAGATCCATTCCATCAGGAATCAGGACAGACCTAGTAGTCGGAAACAAATAATACAATGACAGTCCTAGCCAGAGATGAATAAGGAGAGCCCTATGATAAGCAATCAGTGACGCCGGTCACCATCAACAAATTATGATATATTTTGTTTTGAATGTCACCGACACCGGCACCGGCGTCACCGCAACCGGCACCGGTGAAGATATGCCTGTGAACTACGACGAATATTTGCCGGAAAAATCTCCGTCAGATCGCCGGAGAGCTGGAATTTTACTGCATCCGACATCGTTGCCTGGACCTCACGGCATTGGCGATCTTGGCCACCAATCTTTTCGCTTTATCGATTGGCTTCATTCTGCTGGCTGTTCCATTTGGCAGGTTAGGTTTTTCCAATTCTATTTTGTTTTGAACTGACATTCAAAACAAAATATATCATGATTTAGGATAACAGAAAACTGACTACAAGAAGTTTTAAAAAAAATAACAAGGGTAATGCAGCATAGAAGTGGAGAGAAACTTCCTAATCGCTAACCGAACCATTGGAGCTAAAGAAGGGCAGAAGGCATCGTAGCCACTCCTTCGGCCTTAGTAATCAACTACCAAAGTGATCAGATCCATTCATAGCCATGACCATAGAGCATATATCACTGAAACATGGAATAACAACATGGATTGTGCAGAAGTAAGCAGAAGCTAAGCCTCAACACCAATTACATTAGAGAATACCGTCATAGGAAAATCCCACATGCACATTATGTCCACTCAAAATATCCTGATCACCATGCACTGTGTCAAAACAGAAATTTCAAATAGGTGCTGCTCTGAAAGCAAGCAAGATCAATAAACCACAAGAACCCCATAATTCTCTAAGGTGCAGGAAAAATTCTACTAATTCTTGATGACAAAACTATGAAAGAGACCCATAAGTGCCAACAAGGAACGCAAAGATTCTTAAGTAACAGAATCCTCACAATTACCATACACCAATTTTAATCCACAAAAACGGAAAAGGTACAAACCCTCGAAGATCACAATGACATCGGAATCGTACGTCCATATCAAACACTGCAGCCGTTTCATCCACACAGATAGCAATGAAGGGCATGTGTAATAAATAATCATCTATGAACAAGCACAACCTAGGTTGTTTGCATTTAAGTTAGTCTAGGAAAATAAAAGGAACACGAAAAGAACTCCATACACGAAAAGAACTCCATGGACTCGATAGAGTTTGATCGAGCTATATTACCATCGATGGTGAAGCAATTGTCACGTTATCCCAGGTCTATAGAGAGGATAGGGAAAAATTAAAACCAATAACCCATGAGCGAAGCCAATCTGTGGAGAATACTAGGATTAAATGGGAGGTTAACAGGTTAAGAGGTTAACACACATAATTATTTCTACACGAACGGGATAGTCACACTACCTACCTACCTCGTATAAATTTTAAAAAGCCATAGAGAATATCTTGCATAGCAACTCTTGTAAGTTCAACACCTAAACCCTATAGCTACTTCACCATTTGCACCAAATGAACCTGGCAGTCAAAACAAAATGTATCATAATTTAGGATAACAGAAAACTGACTACAAAGTTTTAAAAAAATTAACAAGGGTGATGCAGCATAGAAGTGGAGAGAAAGTTCCTAATCGCCAACCGAACAATTGGAGCAAAAGAAGGGCAGAAGGCATCGCAGCTACTCCTTCGGCCTTAGGAATCAATTGCCAAAGTGATCAGATCCATTCATAGCCATGACCATAGAGCATCTATCACTGAAACATGGAATAACACCATGGATTGTGCAGAAGTAAGCAGAAGCTAAGCCTCAACAGCAATTACATTAGAGAACACCGTCATAGGAAAATCCCACATGCACATTATGTCCACTCAAAATATCTTGATCACCATGCACTGCGTCAAAAATTCTACTAATTCTTGATGACAAGACTAACTATCAAAGAGACCCGTAAGTGCCAACAAGGAATGCAAATATTCTTAAGTAACAGAATCCTCACAATTACCATACACACCAATTTTAATCCAGAAAAACGGAAAAGGTACAACCCTCGAAGATCACAACGACATCAGAATCGTAGGTCCATATCAAACACTGCAGTTCATCCACACAATACTTAGCAATGAAGGGCATGTGTAATAAGTAATCATCCATACAGACATATAATTATTTTTACACGAACAGGATAGTCACACTAACTAACTACCTCCGTATAAATTTTAAAAAGCTGTAGAGATCTTACATAGCAACTCTTGCAGGTCCAACACCTAAACCCTATTGCTACTTCACCATTTGCACCAAATGAACTGGCATTCAAAACAAAATGTATAATAATTTAGGGTAATAGAAAACTGACTACAAGAAGTTTAAAAAAGAATAACAAGGGTGATGCAGCAAAGAAATGGAGAGGAACTTCCTAATCGCTAACTGAACCATTGGAGCTAAAGAAGGGCAGAAGGCACCGCAGCTACTCCTTCACCCGCCAAAGTTATCATATCCATTCATAGCCATGACGATAGACCATCTATCGCATTAAAAACAAAATGTATCATAATTTAGTACAATAGAAATCTGACTAGATGAAGTTTAAAAATAAATAACAAGGGTGATTTAGCATAAGAGTGGAGAGACACTTCCTAGTCGCTAACCGAACCATTGGAGCTAAAGAAGGGAATAAGGCACTCCATCTACTTCTTCAGCCTTACGAATCAAATGCCAAAGTGATCTTCATAGCCATGACCATAGACCATCTATCACTGAAACAAGGAATAACATGGATTGTGCAGAAGTAAGTAGAAGCTAACCCTCAACAGCAATTACATTAGAGAACACCGTCATAAGAAAATCCTACATGCACATTATGCCCACTCAAGATATCCTCATCACCATGTACTGCGTCAAAACAGAAATTTTCAAATAGGTGATGCTCTAAACGCAAGCAAGCAAGATCAATCAACCACAAGAAACCCAGAATTCTCTAAGGCGCAGGAAAAATTCTACTAATTCTTGACGACAAGAGTCACAAGACTAGCTATGAAAGACACCCACAAGTGCCAACAAGGAATGCAGAGATTCTCAAGTAACAAAATCCTCACGATTCCCAATACACACCAAATTTCATCCAGAAAAACGAAAAAGGTACAAACCCTCGAAGATCACAATGACATCAGGATCGTGGGTCAATATCAACCACTTCAGCCGTTTCATCCACACAGAAACTATACTCAGCAATGAAGGACATATCTAACAAGTAATCATCTATGACCAAGCACCACACAGGCGATACGAAACAACAGGAAATGCCTGTTGAAGTTACACCCAAAAACCATTAAAACAAGTTACGAGCATTATAGAATGCAAAATCCTAGACACAAAGTAAAGAGGGAAATAACAAGAAAAAGTTACTAATAGCAAATGATTATTAGTTGATATGTCGACGCAAGAACCACTTTATACACCTAACAATTTGATCAGCATCAACTCCAAATACAGAAAGCTGCTTTGTAACCTACAAGATAAGCCACAGCCTAGGTTGTTGGCATTTATTTAGTCTGGGAAAATTATAGAAAGGAACACGAAATGAACTCCCTCGACTCAATAGAGTTTGATCGAGCTATATTACCATCGATGGTGAAGCAATTGTCAAATTATCCCAGGTGGTCTACAGAGAAGATGGGAAAAAAATTAAAACCAATAATCCACAAGCGAAGCAAAACTATGGAGAATACGAGGATTATGACAGGTTAATAATAAGAAGCTCCCGACGAATATTTGCCGGAAAAATCTCCGTCAGATCGCCGGAGAGCTGGAATTTTACTGCATCCGACGTCGTTGCCTGGACCTCACGGCATTGGCGATCTTGGCCACCAATCTTTTCGCTTTATCGATTGGCTTCATTCTGCTGGCTGTTCCATTTGGCAGGTTAGGTTTTTCCAATTCTATTTTGTTTTGAACTGACATTCAAAACAAAATATATCATGATTTAGGATAACAGAAAACTGACTACAAGAAGTTTTAAAAAAAATAACAAGGATAATGCAGCATAGAAGTGGAGAAAAACTTCCTAATCGCTAACCGAACCATTGGAGCTAAAGAAGGGCAGAAGGCATCGTAGCTACTCCTTCGGCCTTAGTAATCAACTGCCAAAGTGATCAGATCCATTCATAGCCATGACCATAGAGCATATATCACTGAAACATGGAATAACAACATGGATTGTGCAGATGTAAGCAGAAGCTAAGCCTCAACACCAATTACATTAGAGAATACCGTCATAGGAAAATCCCACATGCACATTATGTCCACTCAAAATATCCTGATCACCATGCACTGTGTCAAAACAGAAATTTCATATAGGTGCTGCTCTGAAAGCAAGCAAGCAAGATCAATAAACCACAAGAACCCCATAATTCTCTAAGGTGCAGGAAAAATTCTACTAATTCTTGATGACAAAACTATGAAAGAGACCCATAAGTGCCAACAAGGAACGCAAAGATTCTTAAGTAACAGAATCCTCACAATTACCATACACACCAATTTTAATCCACAAAAACGGAAAAGGTACAAACCCTCGAAGATCACAATGACATCGGAATCGTACGTCCATATCAAACACTGCAGCCGTTTCATCCACACAAATAGCAATGAAGGGCATGTGTAATAAATAATCATCTATGAACAAGCACACCCTAGGTTGTTTGCATTTTAGTTAGTCTAGGAAAATAAAAGGAACACGAAAAGAGCTCCATACACGAAAAGAACTCCATGGACTCGATAGAGTTTGATCGAGCTATATTACCATCGATGGTGAAGCAATTGTCACGTTATCCCAGGTCTATAGAGAGGATAGGGAAAAATTAAAACCAATAACCCATGAGCGAAGCGAATCTGTGGAGAATACTAGGATTAAATGGGAGGTTAACAGGTCAAGAGGTTAACACACATAATTATTTCTACACGAACGGGATAGTAACACTACCTACCTACCTCGTATAAATTTTAAAAAGCCATAGAGAACATCTTACATAGCAACTCTTGTAGGTTCAACACCTAAACCCTATAGCTACTTCACCATTTGCACCAAATGAACCTGGCATTCAAAACAAAATGTATCATAATTTAGGATAACAGAAAACTGACTACAAAGTTTTAAAAAAATTAACAAGGGTGATGCAGCATAGAAGTGGAGAGAAAGTTCCAAATCGCCAACCGAACAATTGGAGCTAAAGAAGGGCAGAAGGCATCGCAGCTACTCCTTCGGCCTTAGGAATCAATTGCCAAAGTGATCAGATCCATTCATAGCCATGACCATAGAGCATCTATCACTGAAACATGGAATAACACCATGGATTGTGCAGAAATAAGCAGAAGCTAAGCCTCAACAGCAATTACATTAGAGAACACCGTCATAGGAAAATCCCACATGCACATTATGTCCACTCAAAATATCTTGATCACCATGCACTGCGTCAAAACAGAAATTCCAAATAGGTGCTGCTCTGAAAGCAAGCAAGCAAGATCAATGAACCACAACAACCCCATAATTCTCTAAGGTGCAGGAAAAATTCTACTAATTCTTGATGACAAGACTAACTATCAAAGAGACCCATAAGTGCCAACAAGGAATGCAAATATTCTTAAGTAACAGAATCCTCACAATTACCATACACACCAATTTTAATCCAGAAAAACGGAAAAGGTACAACCCTCGAAGATCACAACGACATCAGAATCGTAGGTCCATATCAAACACTGCAGTTCATCCACACAATACTTAGCAATGAAGGGCATGTGTAATAAGTAATCATCCATACAGACATATAATTATTTTTACACGAACAGGATAGTCACACTAACTAACTACCTCCGTATAAATTTTAAAAAGCTGTAGAGATCTTACATAGCAACTCTTGCAGGTCCAACACCTAAACCCTATTGCTACTTCACCATTTGCACCAAATGAACTGGCATTCAAAACAAAATGTATAATAATTTAGGGTAATAGAAAACTGACTACAAGAAGTTTAAAAAAGAATAACAAGGGTGATGCAGCATAGAAATGGAGAGGAACTTCCTAATCGCTAACTGAACCATTGGAGCTAAAGAAGGGCAGAAGGCACCGCAGCTACTCCTTCACCCGCCAAAGTTATCATATCCATTCATAGCCATGACGATAGACCATCTATCGCATTAAAAACAAAATGTATCATAATTTAGTACAATAGAAATCTGACTAGATGAAGTTTAAAAATAAATAACAAGGGTGATTTAGCATAAGAGTGGAGAGACACTTCCTAGTCGCTAACCGAACCATTGGAGCTAAAGAAGGGAATAAGGCACTCCATCTACTTCTTCAGCCTTAGGAATCAAATGCCAAAGTGATCTTCATAGCCATGACCATAGACCATCTATCACTGAAACAAGGAATAACATGGATTGTGCAGAAGTAAGTCGAAGCTAACCCTCAACAGCAATTACATTAGAGAACACCGTCATAAGAAAATCCTACATGCACATTATGCCCACTCAAAATATCCTCATCACCATGTACTGTGTCAAAACAGAAATTTTCAAATAGGTGATCCTCTAAGCGCAAGCAAGCAAGCAAGCAAGATCAATCAACCACAAGAAACCCAGAATTCTCTAAGGCGCAGGAAAAATTCTACTAATTCTTGATGACAAGAGTCACAAGACCAGCTATGAAAGACACCCACAAGTGCCAACAAGGAATGCAGAGATTCTCAAGTAACAAAATCCTCACGATTCCCAATACACACCAAATTTCATCCAGAAAAACGAAAAAGGTACAAACCCTCGAAGATCACAATGACATCAGGATCGTGGGTCAATATCAACCACTTCAGCCGTTTCATCCACACAAAAACTATACTCAGCAATGAAGGACATATCTAACAAGTAATCATCTATGACTAAGCACCACACAGGCGATACGAAACAACCGGAAATGACTGTTGAAGTTACACCCAAAAACCATTAAAATAAGTTACGAGCATTATAGAAATCCTAGACACAATGTAAAGAGGGAAATAACAAGAAAAAGTTACTAATAGCAAATGATTATTAGTTGATATGTTGACGCAAGAACCACTTTATACACCTAACAATTTGATCAGCATCAACTCCAAATACAGAAAGCTGCTTTGTAACCTACAAGATAAGCCACAGCCTAGGTTGTTGGCATTTATTTAGTCTGGGAAAATTATAGAAAGGAACACGAAATGAACTCCCTCGACTCAATAGAGTTTGATCGAGCTATATTACCATCGATGGTGAAGCAATTGTCAAATTATCCCAGGTGGTCTACAGAGAAGATGGGAAAAAAATTAAAACCAATAATCCACAAGCGAAGCAAAACTATGGAGAATACGAGGATTATGACTGGTTAATAGGATAAGAAGCTCCCGACGAATATTTGCCGGAAAAATCTCCGTCAGATCGCCGGAGAGCTGGAATTTACTGCATCCAACGTCGTTGCCTGGACCTCACGGCATTGGCGATCTTGGCCACCAATCTTTTCGCTTTATCGATTGGCTTCATTCTGCTGGCTGTTCCATTTGGCAGGTTAGGTTTTTCCAATTCTATTTTGTTTTGAACTGACATTCAAAACAAAAGATATCATGATTTAGGATAACAGAAAACTGACTACAAGAAGTTTTAAAAAAAATAACAAGGGTAATGCAGCATAGAAGTGGAGAGAAACTTCCTAATCGCTAACCGAACCATTGAGCTAAAGAAGGGCAGAAGGCATCGTAGCCACTCCTTCGGCCTTAGTAATCAACTGCCAAAGTGATCAGATCCATTCATAGCCATGACCATAGAGCATATATCACTGAAACATGGAATAACAACATGGATTGTGCAGAAGTAAGCAGAAGCTAAGCCTCAACACCAATTACATTAGAGAATACCGTCATAGGAAAATCCCACATGCACATTATGTCCACTCAAAATATCCTGATCACCATGCACTGTGTCAAAACAGAAATTTCAAATAGGTGCTGCTCTGAAAGCAAGCAAGCAAGATCAATAAACCACAAGAACCCCAGAATTCTCTAAGGTGCAGGAAAAATTTTACTAATTCTTGATGACAAAACTATGAAAGAGACCCATAAGTGCCAACAAGGAACGCAAAGATTCTTAAAGTAACAGAATCCTCACAATTACCATACACACCAATTTTAATCCACAAAAACGGAAAAGGTACAAACCCTCGAAGATCACAATGACATCGGAATCGTACGTCCATATCAAACACTGCAGCCGTTTCATCCACACAGATAGCAATGAAGGGCATGTGTAATAAATAATCATCTATGAACAAGCACAGCCTAGGTTGTTTGCATTTAAGTTAGTCTAGGAAAATAAAAGGAACACGAAAAGAACTCCATACACGAAAAGAACTCCATGGACTCGATAGAGTTTGATCGAGCTATATTACCATCGATGGTGAAGCAATTGTCACGTTATCCCAGGTCTATAGAGAGGATAGGGAAAAATTAAAACCAATAACCCATGAGCGAAGCGAATCTGTGGAGAATACTAGGATTAAATGGGAGGTTAACAGGTTAAGAGGTTAACACACATAATTATTTCTACACGAACGGGATAGTCACACTACCTACCTACCTCGTATAAACTTTAAAAAGCCATAGAGAATATCTTACATAGCAACTCTTGTAGGTTCAACACCTAAACCCTATAGCTACTTCACCATTTGCACCAAATGAACCTGGCATTCAAAACAAAATGTATCATAATTTAGGATAACAGAAAACTGACTACAAAGTTTTAAAAAAATTAACAAGGGTGATGCAGCATAGAAGTGGAGAGAAAGTTTCAAATCGCCAACCGAACAATTGGAGCTAAAGAAGGGCAGAAGGCATCGCAGCTACTCCTTCGGCCTTAGGAATCAATTGCCAAAGTGATCAGATCCATTCATAGCCATGACCATAGAGCATCTATCACTGAAACATGGAATAACACCATGGATTGTGCAGAAGTAAGCAGAAGCTAAGCCTCAACACCAATTACATTAGAGAACACCGTCATAGGAAAATCCCACATGCACATTATGTCCACTCAAAATATCTTGATCACCATGCACTGCGTCAAAACAGAAATTCCAAATAGGTGCTGTTCTGAAAGCAAGCAAGCAAGATCAATGAACCACAACAACCCCATAATTCTCTAAGGTGCAGGAAAAATTCTACTAATTCTTGATGACAAGACTAACTATCAAAGAGACCCATAAGTGCCAACAAGGAATGCAAAGATTCTTAAGTAACAGAATCCTCACAATTACCATACACACCAATTTTAATCCAGAAAAACGGAAAAGGTACAACCCTCGAAGATCACAACGACATCAGAATCGTAGGTCCATATCAAACACTGCAGTTCATCCACACAATACTTAACAATGAAGGGCATGTGTAATAAGTAATCATCCATACAGACATATAATTATTTTTACACGAACAGGATAGTCACACTAACTAACTACCTCCGTATAAATTTTAAAAAGCTGTAGAGATCTTACATAGCAACTCTTGCAGGTCCAACACCTAAACCCTATTGCTACTTCACCATTTGCACCAAATGAACTGGCATTCAAAACAAAATGTATAATAATTTAGGGTAATAGAAAACTGACTACAAGAAGTTTAAAAAAGAATAACAAGGGTGATGCAGCATAGAAATGGAGAGGAACTTCCTAATCGCTAACTGAACCATTGGAGCTAAAGAAGGGCAGAAGGCACCGCAGCTACTCCTTCAGCCGCCAAAGTTATCATATCCATTCATAGCCATGACGATAGACCATCTATCGCATTAAAAACAAAATGTATCATAATTTAGTACAATAGAAATCTGACTAGATGAGGTTTAAAAATAAATAACAAGGGTGATTTAGCAAAAGAGTGGAGAGACACTTCCTAGTCGCTAACCGAACCATTGGAGCTAAAGAAGGGAATAAGGCACTCCATCTACTTCTTCAGCCTTAGGAATCAAATGCCAAAGTGATCTTCATAGCCATGACCATAGACCATCTATCACTGAAACAAGGAATAACATGGATTGTGCAGAAGTAAGTAGAAGCTAACCCTCAACAGCAATTACATTAGAGAACACCGTCATAAGAAAATCCTACATGCACATTATGCCCACTCAAAATATCCTCATCACCATGTACTGCGCCAAAACAGAAATTTTCAAATAGGTGATGCTCTAAACGCAAGCAAGCAAGCAAGATCAATCAACCACAAGAAACCCAGAATTCTCTAAGGCGCAGGAAAAATTCTACTAATTCTTGATGACAAGAGTCACAAGACTAGCTATGAAAGACACCCACAAGTGCCAACAAGGAATGCAGAGATTCTCAAGTAACAAAATCCTCACGATTCCCAATACACACCAAATTTAATCCAGAAAAACGAAAAAGGTACAAACCCTCGAAGATCACAATGACATCAGGATCGTGGGTCAATATCAACCACTTCAGCCGTTTCATCCACACAGAAACTATACTCAGCAATGAAGGACATATCTAACAAGTAATCATCTATGACCAAGCACCACAGGCGATACGAAACAACCGGAAATCCTAGACACAATGTAAAGAGGGAAATAACAAGAAAAAGTTACTAATAGCAAATGATTATTAGTTGATATGTTGACGCAAGAACCACTTTATACACCTAACAATTTGATCAGCATCAACTCCAAATACAGAAAGCTGCTTTGTAACCTACAAGATAAGCCACAGCCTAGGTTGTTGGCATTTATTTAGTCTGGGAAAATTATAGAAAGGAACACGAAATGAACTCCCTCGACTCAATAGAGTTTGATCGAGCTATATTACCATCGATGGTGAAGCAATTGTCAAATTATCCCAGGTGGTCTACAGAGAAGATGGGAAAAAAATTAAAACCAATAATCCACAAGCGAAGTAAAACTATGGAAAATACGAGGATTATGACAGGTTAATAGGATAAGAAGCTCCCTCTATATTTTTTACAGACATAATTTTTTTTGCACGATCAGGATCAAGCAACTGAAACATCTAGGGGAATAACATCTGCAACTCAAAACATGATTAAACCAAATACTAGTGACATACAAAATGAGCCTGAAGAAGAGTAAAGAGTCCAACCCAAGAACTTCATCAGTCACGTGGAAAACCTGAATGTGTCGGCACAGATCTATTGATTCAGGAATCAGGACAGACCTAGTAGTCGGAAACAAATAATCCAATGACAGACCTAGTCAGAGATGAATAAGGAGAGCCCTATGTCAAGCAATCAGTGACACCGGTCACCATCAACAAAAACTACCTTCTCAAAAAGAACATAATATGAAGTAAAACAGAAAAAGGTGGAATAATTTTGTTGAGAAGAGTCGAAAAGAAAAGAAAATTGTCTCACAAAATCATAGCACGTTTGTAGACTAATCAATGAGCTCAACCATAATATGAAGACGAAGCTTGGGGCCAAAAAAAAACATCCAGTACATGATCAACATAAGCCTGAAGCGAAAGGACAAACCGGAATATGCACGAAAAAATCAAGCATCGAGTTCTTTGAGAGGAGTTAACTGTATACCAGATAATTACTAGTCGAGATGTTGATGCAAAATCACTCCAGCACCTAACAGTTTGATCATCATAAACTCCGAATGCTAGAGGCTGCATAAACTAATTGAAGTGAAATTATGATGGTGAAGCGATTCCCAAATTAACAAGCGAAGCAAATCAATGGAGAATACCTCCCTTTCAGACACCACTCATCAACATAACTTCATCAAACGAAGATACTGCAAAACAACTCTTCGACACCGTCCCAACGCACCATCATAAACCGAATTTAAGAGATAATCATACAAGAGGAGAAAAAATTGTTGATAATAGATCAAATTCTAAGAAATCAGCGTCCAAGTCTCAATTTAATCATATGTCTCAAGAGATCCCTAATCGCACCATCGTAAACCAAATTTAAGAGATAATCACAAGGTTAAAATCAATAGATCAAAATCATCCGACGATAATCTTTTTGCGCATCAAACCAAACCAAATCATAGAAGAATCATCCGGCAAATTATCAATAAGTGAACAAATGTTTGCAGAATTCGAACGAAACCCTAAAGTAGCGAAGAATAGAAATTTTACCAGATAATCACAAGGTTAAAATCAATAGATCAAAATCATCAGATGATAATCTTTTTGCGCATCAAACCAAACCAAATCATAGAAGAATCATCCCGCAGATTATCAATAAGTGAACGAATGTTTGCAGAATTCGAACAAAACCCTAAAGTAGCGAAGAATATAAATTTTACGAGATAATCACAAGGTTAAAATCGATAGATCAAAATCATCCAACGATAATTTTTTGCGCATCAAACCAAATCATAGAAGAATCATCCAGCAAATTATCAATAAGTTAACGAATGTTTGCAGAATTCGAACAAAACCCTAAACTCTAAAGTAGCGAATAATAGAAATCTGAAAACGAATCGAAAAAAAAAAAATACCACAATCTACAGTATTCTTTGACTGGACCTTTGACGCGTTTGAGAATTGAAGGGGGCCGGGGGTTTATATTTAAAGCAGAGTCAAGTCGGTTTGGGATGACGAGGCTAAGAATTGTAGATTTGACGCGCTTTTTTGTTTGTTTTTTTTAAGGGAAATTTGACGCGTTTGAGAATTGTAAATTTGAGGCGGTTTCGGAAAGTCGGTGAGTTAAATAGGTTTAGACCGTTTAATTGACTTTTTTCCTTTTTCTTTTCGAGGTGCTCTTTTATTTTATTTTTTTACTAGTTTATGGACCCGTGCAAAAATGCACGGGAAGGGATTTGCTTAATAAGACAAAAATTCCAATGAAACGAATAATAAATAACAAACTTTCTAATGAAACTATAAGTAAAAATTATAATAACAATTATAGCAATACAAAAATGTGTATGAAATTATATATTTTGGAACACTTCTTTATAAACAACATTTGTAGTTGTTTTGCACATGTTATTCTCTTTATCACAAATAAGAATTTTAAGTCCTTTTTTGCTCGTGACTCGAGAAATTGCGACATATAGCTGACCATGACTGAAAACAGGCCTTGGTAGATACAACCCCACGTGCGACAATGATTGTCCTTGACTTTTGTTTATAGTCATGGCAAAACACACAGCTAAAGGAAATTGCCGTCTTTGAAATCTGATAGGAAATTTTGTTGAGTCATACGGTGTTAGTGTCATTCGTGGGATGAATACCTTGTCACCAACATTGCTCCCTGAAATGACGGTAGCTTCAAGCACTCGATTGCCTAAATGCTTGATTACCAGCCTCGTGCCATTACACAATCCAGATGTCTGATCAATATTACGAAGCATCATGACCGGCGCACCAACTTTTAACTTAATACTGTGATTTGGCAGGCCCGAACACTTTATTGTGTTTAGGAATTCAGTAGAATATATTTCATGAGCCCCTAAATTCCCTTCATCTTTACTAATTGCATCACAACTCAAGTAAATTCTCTCATCACCTGGAATTGTGGACAACACATGATCATTTACCTTCTCAACTATTTCATTAGTTGGAGCTAGAATTGCTCTTTCTTGGAAGTATTTGGCTTCCCAAAGGTGATCAGTGAGTGAAGGGTATGTGCTATCGACAATTGATGATATGGGGTCATCTCCACCGTCTTAAAGAATATCTTCAGTGATTTCAATATCCACTTCTCCATCATTGGGCCCTCCAGCTTTGCCATCTCCAACGCTCAGTATCCATTCTGAGAACTCCCTTACTTCATTAGCACTCGACGAAGAAGAACATGATTGAAGTCTCATATTGCGTGTAAGCTTCAAAACCTTACATGAATCCCATAGATACGAAGAGTTTAAGGTCGCAAATACTATGTCTTGCCTTGTACCCTTGGGTATAACAGGCAAAATATGTCTTAAATCACCACCAAACACAAGTACTTTACCTCCAAATGGGCGATGCAAATTAGCTCGATCAACAGCTTGCATAATGTCCTTTAGACTTCTATCAAGTGCTTCAAAGCAATATTTGTGCATCATTAGTGCTTCATCCCAAATAATTAGCTTTGTTTTCATGAGCAATTGTAACACCCCCGCCAACCCGAACCCTTTTTCATTTAATAAAACTCGAGATGGGGGAAAATCCACGAGGGTTCGACTCAACGGGCGTGCTACCGCCGCACTTATCTCCTTGGAAATAAATGCAAGGCTAGGTTAAAGCATACTAAATTCAAAATAAATTAATCCTTACAACCAAGTATATCGTTCATTCAATATTACTAATTACTAAAGTGTTTCAGAGTTTCAGCGGAAGCTAAATCATAAGTTACCGAAGGTAGAACTTTTCCTGCCAAAAACTAGAGACTTACTTCTCATCCTAGGAGTTAGCAGGTATGATAGAGTCCCCTCTCTGTCTGTCTCTCCGAGTTTCTACTACTAAGTATCTGCTATTCAAAGTGGATGACAACTCTAAATGATCTCCCTTTGTTCCCCCGTCGATCTCCCACCTGCACAAATACATTGAAAAGAAACAAGAGAGACAAGCTCCCAAAAATCAGAAAAACTGAGTAATTCCAACTCCATCCCGCAAAATACTTAAGTTGAAAATACTTTGTAAAATAGTAGGTTAATAGGGTTATAAAGCATAGCACACATACACACATGTACATATATACAATGAATAGTCACATAATTAATTTCAATTAATCCAATTATTTAAGGAGAGGAAAGAGAACGCCAGTAAGCCGGGGTCAATCCCCTGTAACCACTTACTTCAACATTGTAGGACGGGGTCAATCCCCTGTAACCACCTACGCGTAACATAATGGCCATAATAACAGAGTCCTTAGTGTGCACACCCCTTCTACTTGGATCACAACAAGATAGAAGGAAGACAAGTAACAGAAAATCAGCATAATAACCAGAGAACCTGTAGGTGGCCGTTGAACCTCCCATACAGGGCAACCTGTTCATCATTTCCCTCCGATATTTCACTTTAAGTGATTAATAGCTTTTAATTCAAGTCATCACATAACACATGTACACATATGCGTTAATTCATTTAATCAAGAGTGAATACTTTTATTCTAAATCCAGAATTCAATTCATACATAGCTTAATCCGAGAGCCCATTCGTATTCATTATCATAACCGTCACTTGGTTACATTGATTAACTCATAATCACATGTTCTTGATAATTTCCAACTTTCACTCATAACTTCAATACTAATATTAACGATAACAATAATCATAGTAATAGTAATAATATAAATGGTAATAATAATAATAATAATAATAATAATAATAATAATAACCATAACATTACTAAATGACGTTAAACGATGTTGATAACAAGAATAAGAGATTAGTGATTAAGTTGCTATTGTTGACGGTGTTAATAACGTTATAATAATAATCATCATTGTCATATCGTCCGTTATACAAGTCATTTCATTTGTCATACTCATTCATCGTGCATAATCCATAACTATAAACCATATTCAAATCCACAATCTAATTCACATAGTCACATAATTAATTCGTTTTATCCTAACGGGATCTACGTTTAGATGGACATCGGAGATTACCTCAAGACGCGTGCCCAAAAGTTAAGTTCACAAACGGATTAACACTCTTGATATTCCTCGTCTACGCAATCGGAGTCTACAATAGACATTAACGATATCTAAGTTAGTTACCTAAATAACCCCTTTTTTATATATATAAAATAAACAATTCAAATAACTTAAAGAAATTCTTAATGATTTTAAGAGAGTTTATAAATCAAAGTTTATAGTTTTCAAGTTATTTATGAAATCATTTTAAGTACTCAAATATTACTTCAACTTGATTTTCATTAACTTAGACGATTATTTTAAACATAAAAACTAACTTTATTATACTTCTTACTTTATTTTAGAAAATTAAGAAATATTTTCAAGTTATAAAAGACTAAGTTAATTAATCTCAGATATACCAACCTAATAAAGCAAGCTAGTTTAGGAAAGTCATTTGTTTTGCTTTAAAAATAATTTAACTAATAAAAGGGGAGAAGAGGGATTAAACTGATTCTTTGAATCAGTTTCTCAAAATGAGAAAACAAAACGAAGAAGGCAGGAAGGACAGGGAGGCACGCATCAGGGGGAAAGAGAAGGGGATTGGCTGCTGGCGCTGGTGGTTTTGATGGTGGTTCAGAGAAACAGAGGTGGAGTTTTTGGGTTGCAATTTTATTTTAAATTTCCAAAACAAAATCAGAAATTAGAAGAGAAGAGAAAGAGATTGAAGCAAACCTTTGAATAATTTGTTTGCTTGAACAATTGTGTGGGTGTAGTTTAGTATTTATAGAGGGTTTTGGTCAGAAATTTTGAGCTTTGGTCAAGCTCCATTAATGGTGGATGTGTAAGGTGTGAGGGTTATGGTGTTTAGGCCTTTGAAATTGTTGCCCCTAATATCTGAAAATTGTAGATTGAGTTTCAATTTGCACTGACAAAGGCTGAATTTTGTGTTGAAAAATTGGCTCCTTTGAGCTGGAATTCAGACGTGAGAGAAGGGATGGAAGGAAGATGGTGAAATCAGTTTTCACCCTTTTTTTGTTTTATTTTCCTTTTTCTTTTTGGCTAGAAGACACATGGCTATGGACTTGTATTTGGGCTTTGGATTACTAAAAATGGATGGACAACTTGTACAAGGATACTCATAACCAAAAATAAAGAGTTTAATTAATTAGAAATAATGAAATGAATAATAAAACAAGTAAATGATTTATTTTAAACTTGTTAAATAATTCAAAACTAAATGAAATCATTATTTTAATAAACATAGTTATCAAATAAAATCGCATTATCATAAAATAAATTTTAAGTGGAAATAATATTAAACCTTAATAAATAATATTTGAAAATTCGGGGTATTACATCAATGCAGCTAAGTCAGAACCCGACTGAATACCTACACACGTAGAGTTTTCACAAACATTCAATGGAAGGCCGAACCTTGAATGAGCGATTCGACCTCTTGGAAGAAGTAGGGGCGCAATTCCACTTGATGCTACAGGCAAAACAATTTCACCCATCTTCCTAATTGTAGCACACAATGTCCTCCAAATGTATGTTTTACTTGTGCCTTCATATCTGTGTACAAAAAAGACACCTCCTGATTGGCCATTAACAGAATCCATTATTTCGTTGAAAACCATTAGTTGTTCTTCAGTTAGACATGGAAACAGTTTGTCATATTCCTGAATTAATGAGGGTATGTCATATGAAAGTTCATCCTCTATTAGCTTATTTTGACCTTCAAACACGACTACTTCATCTGGAAAAGGCATCTCACTGAATTTTCGAAGGCTACTAGCCTACTACCATTACTTTGTAGTTTAGCTTCAATATCTGCCAGTGCAAAAGCTTGAATTTGTTCATCTGTTAGAGTTAAATCTGCAACACAATAAAGAAGATCTAATGTTAGTTACCTTGATTGATGTCATCATGAGCCTTTTTCGTTGCACAATTATTAAACATGCAAGTAAGCGCTAAAAATGTAATTACGCCAAATAGTGTAGCTTTCGTACCTTTGTTTTTATGAATACGACGTTGTTTGTATAAAATGTCATCAGATAGTAGGTGCCATGTTTTTTCCCATATGTCTTCTGGTTTAGATAAGCTACCAGACATAAGTAACATGCAAAATAGATTCCTTAGATAATGCCCCATTTCTCTAAAGCTTGCCTCTGTTATGGCGTATATGTATTCCTTGTCGTCATCAAGCAGCCCCCTTGCATAGCAAGCTTCTTTGAAGGTTGGATACACTAAACCATCAACGGTTCTTATATCCTCGTAACACGTCGGATCTTTGACAAAATTAAGGAGCGTTCTTAGATAGTATTTCTCACCAGAACCTGGAGTGACATGGTAGACCCTGCCAAGTGAGAACCCTTTCGATCTAGGTGCCCATTCTCGCGTAGGTTGTTTCCAGATAAATTTCGTGGGGAACTCTGCATAAGTCAGCTGTCTTGCTTCTTCATACTTTTGGTTGCATTCCATCTAGGATAAAAACTTTGTGCTATCAACATTAGGTCTTTCAAGTACATCTCCTATATCCATCTGGTCAGTGTAAAAGACAGTTTGCTCCCCAGGTAGATGGAAACTCAATCTCTCAACAACAGAGTTCGATGGTGAATAGGAAATCCATATATCATCCACATTGCCTCACAAGAAGATATGTAACGACAGTCGTAGTACATTTTAATCTCTTCAATCTTTTGTGGATCATCAAAACTCTTTCTGTTTTGATAAGCAGCAGCAGTTACTCTATCGTAACCCTTATTTATGTATTTGAACAAATACTTTATCGATCTGGATTGATTGCACCATTCAACGTTAATATGCGCACGATATTTATGAAGCAATTGTGGATTATATGGAACAACAAACCTATTATCAAAATGTACTCCGTTCTTCTTAACCGATGCTCCGTTATCTCTTCTTCTATAAACTGGGTATCCTTCCTCATCAACCTTTGTTTCGTCAATAAATCTTTTGGGGAAATGCTTTGTGCACTTATTTTGATCCATGCAAGGTGCATCAGTGTTGGAGGAACCACATGGACCGTGTAGCATCATTTCTGTAACGGTCTCATACAACTCTAGATCCTCAATTGGATCTGGCAACTCAGTGCAGATAATCTTATCAATGTCGCTTGCTTGTGGATATTTGTCAGCAGAGTGCAGGAAAAGAAGTATATGAGCATGGGGAAGGCCACGCTTTTGAAATTCAACTGTGTATACAACTAGAAAAAAAGAAGATATGTATGCATCATTATTTGAACAACCTTATTAGTAGACCAACTATTCTTTTAAGAGAATAATGTTTTGTAAAGTAGTATGAAATTCAATTAATTCAATAAAAATATATCTTAAAGATGAACAAAAGGTGTACACATCAAGCTCATTAGTAAGGGCTTTGATATATACGTAACAGCTTTAACTCGGCCAAATATCTCATTTTCCTTTAGGTCTTTAACCAATTGGTCGAGTTTCATCTTAAAGATTCGACATATGATATCCGGTCTATCCTCGAGTCTAAGTCCCCTTTTTTGAACAAATCTGCTTATTTCTGGCCATTTAGCATTACACGTAAAGGTTATGAACAAATCTGGGTAACCATACCATCTACAAATGGCCATTGCATCCTGATAGTTCTCTCTCATGTAGCTATGACCGCCTGTGAATGAGGGTGGTATAACGACACGACTGCCATTGGAAGATCCCTCTGTATCCCCTCTTTCCACAGCCCCTCTTAAATTCTTCACATTATCTGATCTTAAACTTTGTTGGTTATTCTTGAGAAAAGAGAGCCTCTCTGCCTCAATCATAGTGTAACCGTCAACCAAGAATTGTTGATACAACCGACGTCATAACAATAAAGTATCGGTTTCTTCTTCACGATCTTGCATTATGTATGCAAACCACTCGCACATGGTAAGTCGTTCTCTTTTATTTGTAGAACTACTTGATGCGGTCTTATCTCTATGCATAACATCTACTCGATATCCATCTTCCCCATATGGGAAAATCAATGGATATTGTAACGGTAAATACGATGGGTGAAGCTCAGATATCTGCCTTAATCTTCCATTTTTCCTTTGGACTACTATATCCCTCTTATCTGCGGTATCAATGTCTCCGACTATAAGTGCGACCACTTCAGATGTTGTTGGAAGGTTATAAGTCCTTCCGTCGGTATCCCTTCCCCCAATTACCCTAAGTTTTAAGTCTTCACAGTTGTCTGATTCAAAACGATCTCTAGCCATTCTGAAACTCTTGGCCAATGGGTTATGCTGATCAACCATATCCTTCAATTGTGCAACGACACGATTTTCAAATTTATTAGGGTCTTTTGCACTGACACAATATAATATGGTCAAATATTAGAATTGATTTAGATTACGGATATATTTGTTACATTTAATACAAATGACATGTTGAAATATTTGCAGTAAATTAGCATAATACCTTGCCGCATTCTTTCTATTTTTAACCTCATCCTCAGTGTCATATATGTATAGTTGAGAGAATTTAGGACGTATCCATCGTTCAGCAACAAACTGCCTATCAAGTGATGATTTTGACCTCCAATCTTGTATGTGTATGGACCACGACTTTGGGTAGTTGGTACAATTATTCTACCGCCCATAGAGGTGAATGAATACATCATGCTATACCCTCTAATATTATCAAGGAAGTGCCTACTTCTACTATGTCGCTTCTTCAATAGATCTTCCAAAAGTTGTGGTGGACGCTTAAGTAAAGGTAATTGTACTTTTCCTTGCATGCAACACATCCCAAACTTTGGTCGTCCATTCTTATTGCGTTTTTTGACTCGTTCAGTAAACCACATTTGTGCTCCACAAAATTCGCAAACACATGTGGGATCTCCTAAATCTGAATAACCTTCTACAATAAAGTATAAAAAATCACTATAATTAGTGTTTTATAAAAAAATGTTAACATGAAAGTATAACATGTAGGTTTAGTAACGCACCATTGACTGCAGTGTCACCACTATTACATGCATCTACAAATAAGGATATATGATACATATTCGTTATAGGATTTACATGTATTCTTATTAACAAAATGAGTAAAAAAAAGCAACAATATAAACAAACTATAATAAACTATTGTATGCCTTACTACACGACTACCTGGATAAGTTATTTCTGCTTCCGCAATAGAATTTGAATAATTGTCGACATGCATATCGTTTCCTTCACTATCATTGTCATCTGTACACAAACTATTTTTTAATGCATATTCACTAAAGTTTATCAATTGTAGAACTTATGTACAACGAATACAATCTATTTATGGTGCTATATTGGTTAATTAATATTTATTATAAGATACCTGTAATGATTCTCTTTGAAACAGATTCAAGGACTTGCCTACTTCGTACAACACGTGTCTTTGATCTAAATGAACTGCATAACCGCATAGGTTGTATAACTTCCGTTGACAGTGGACATGGCCTAGACGCTATGTCAAGCGACAATAAGATGATGTTAGTTGTTCACCAAAAATTCTATGTAGGATCATACTATGCCAAACTGAAATGAAATGAAGTTGTCATATTTGTAAGAGTTAAATTTATTACCTGAACCTCGTTTCTGTTCTATTATAAGTTTTCGTTGATGCCTTGTTGCCTTTGATGCATTTTGTTTATCTGATGCACATCATTTTTTTTAAATGATTAAATTGTTTATACAGTATTGTTGTTAGACAAATTAACAAACAATAAGTAAAAAATTTATTATAAACTAACCGATACTACTATTTGTTATAGCACTTAATGGTGATTGATTTGTAATGTCCACATGATGTGTGATATCTTGTGAACTTGAACATGATACACTTTTTCCAAAGACTGCATCAAGAATAATGTTACATTACTATATGCAAGTAATATGTTCTAAAAGTAAATGAAACTGTATACACTCACCATTAGGAACCGGAGTTACGTAGGAATAAGTACAAAAGTTTGTAACTGTAGACAATAAAGGAGACTTAGAAGTTGAGCAAACTGCTTATAATGCCAGCACAGTTTACATGTTAGTTGTATATATAAAAACAATAGGATAACTAATTATTGTCCAAATGGTTGGATAATATATGTTAATTGTAATTGCGATATGTACCTGATGAAGATCCGATAAGAGTTAAGTTGATTGTCCTGGGTATATTATTTCGTGGTCGTATAGACGCAGAGGAACGCGTAGATCTTGCACGCTTTTCTAACATAATAAACTTCCTCTTTTGTCTTGCATATTTTTGTTGAGCTTCTTTTGATAACAATTGATTGAGTGAATGAGCGGTAACTAAAATAAGAATACTTTTTCACGTTAATAGCATATAAATTTTTACATATGTAGATGTAGTGTTAAATTCATATGAAGGTGCATAAAGATATCTGGCATAATATTTGAAAAAGTGCGTTTAGTTTTTTTAAATGTAAAACAAATAAAATATATGTTGTGGAATGGGGTTCATGTTCTAATTATGCTTATAAGCAGTGAGTTGTTCTTGTCAAAGTATAATAATAAGCGAATTAAAATAGTTAATTGGTTCATCTAAGTAATACAGTGAAGTAATGTAAGTGTGAAACTTAACTCCCTTGAAAGACAGGATTTTCTCGCTACACCCGTTAGAGAGCCCTACCCTTGCTGGTTGATCTCCGCTGCGGCGGCCGTCCTCCTCCGCCTATGGCTGAGGAGATCTCGGATTTTGTTTCTAATTTACGTATTGATGATGAGGAGGAAGCTGTTCTTGATCTAAACTCTCTAAACCCTAGCGATGGAAATTCGGTTTCGTTATTGCTGCTTGGGCGATTATTGACAGAACGCAACTACAATGTGGATGCCTTCAAACGTACAATCACAGGTGTTTGGGCACCGATCCATGGCTTGGTAATTAGGGTTCTTAGCCCAAACCTCTACGCTTTCCAATTTTACCATTGGCGAGACATGACGAAAGTTCTCGAGGGCCGGCCATGGTGTTTCGACAACACTCTCATCCTCTTGAAAGAGGCAGATGGTGATGAGCAACCCGACAAGGTAATTCTAAATCATTCACCTTTCTGGGTTAGAATTAAAAATTTACCGCTTAATTATCGTCCGGATGAGGTTGTTAAGGCTCTTGTTGGGAATATGGGGGCAGTTCTTGAGATGGAAAAAGATGTTCTGGGTTTTGGGAAGTATAGGAGAGTCAAGGTAATGCTTGATGTTACCAGACCTTTGCGTCGTTTTAGGAAGATGAAAGATAAAAGGGGCAGGGAGTTTCAGGTAGATTTTGCGTACGAGCGTCTTCCTTTTTTCTGCTTTGCTTGTGGTATAATGGGGCACTCAGAGAAAGATTGTCATGTGGTGTTTGAGGAGGAGAAGATGGAGAAACTTGGGTGGTCTTTAGCTCTGAAAGCCACCCCACAAAGAGGTCGAACGAAAGAGGTGGAAGAGGAAGTTAAATTTCAGTCATGCAAGAAAACTCTCTTTGAACCTATTAATACTCACAAAAAGATGGAAGAGAGAAGTCAGAATTTTGAAATCATGGGTCCTCCTGCTGATCCCAAGACGCTATTAATAAAGCAACAACCTATGGTTGTTACTACTGCTCAGGCGGAGAATGCTCCTCAGTCTACGTGCAATAGTATAAATGCTTCTGACATCATAAAGGACCCACCTGCTCCTTTGTCTTCTTTTGGGGAACAAGTAGATTTATCACAACAGCAGGGCCCTTTTGTTTTTGAAGCTTCATCCAAAATTTCTGTTGGGGCCCCCAGGTCTTGGAAAAGGTTGGCTAGAGGTGAATGTATTGATACAGGGCAGGCCTAACAAATGGACCTGGACTCATCTGATAAGGATCATAAACGTTCCAGGGAAGTAAGTGAGATGGTGTGTGAAAGTGAGGATGATGCTACGAAGCGCCTGAAGCCGAGCTCAACTCATGATATCATGTCCACTATTTTGGCGGAGGTTGGTCCTACCCAACCCCGCCTAGCATTATGAGTACCTTGTGTTGGAACTGCCGAGGGCTGGGCAACCCTTGGTCAGTTCATCAACTCCGCAAGTGGAGTAATTATTATGCCCTCGACATCATGTTTGTGTCGGAAACCATGATAAACAAAATGGAAGCAGAATCTTTGAAAGCTCGTCTTGGTTTTCACAATGCTTTTGGGGTGAGTAGTAGAGGGCGAGCAGGTGGTCTTTGTTTGTATTGGAAAGAGGAAACTTTATTCTCTCTTGTTTCCTTTTCCCAACATCATATTTGTGGAGACGTGGATGATGGTGACAAAAAGTGGCGGTTTATAGGTGTGTACGGTTGGGCGAAGGAAGAGGAAAAACACCACACTTGGGCTCTTCTTAAGTTTCTCTGTGAAGAAACTACTCTTCCTCTTTTGATTGGCGGGGATTTCAATGAAATCTTATGTTACTCAGAAAAAGAGGGAGGTGTTGAGAGAGTGAGGCGTGAGATGCACAACTTTAGACATTTTATGGATGACTTTGCTCTTCGTGATCTTGGCTATGTGGGCTCTTAGTATACTTGGGAGAGAGGGAAAAACCCCTCAACGTGTATTCCGGAAAGACTTGATAGATATGTTAGCTCCTCTTCGTGGATGGATTTATTTCCTAATGTTATGGTGGAGCACACTGTCAGATACAAGTCGGATCATAGTGCAATTATCACCCGTTTTCAAAACCCGAGTAGGCGAAGAGGTAGACAAAAACGTTTTCATTTTGAAACGAGCTGGTTGCTCGATGAAAGTTGTGAAGTGGAGGTCCGAAGGGCCTGGGACAATTCAGTGGGTGACAGAATTACAGGGCGCATTGAGGGCATGGCCCAAAGTTTAGCCCAATGGAGTGCCGGTAAATTTTCGAAATTGGGGAAGCAAATTGCGGCAGTGGAGAAGACGCTTCTTGAAGCCCAACAGCAGGCCGTTTCTGAGGATAGTTGTCGTGTTTGTTCGGATTTGGAAAAACAGCTGGATGATCTTAATGCTAAGCATGAAGCTTACTGGTATCTTCGCTCTAGAGTTGCCGAAGTGCGTGATGGAGATAAAAATACAAAATATTTTCATCATAAGGCTTCCCAAAGGAAGAGAAGAAATTATGTGAAGGGTTTAGTGGACGATAATGGTGATTGGCGTGAGGAGGGTGATGAAATTGAGGAGATTTTTTCGACTTATTTCAGCGCAATTTTCACTTCTACTAGGCCACCTGACTCGGCTTTCAATGAGGTGCTGCGGTTTATTGATCCTGTTATTTCGAATGAGTGGAATCAAATGCTGCTTAAACCTTTCACAAAGGAAGAAATTTATGTTGCTCTTCTTCAGATGCATCCCTGTAAAGCCCCTGGGCCTGATGGTATGCATGCTATTTTCTATCAGCTGTTTTGGCACATTGTTGGTGATGACGTAACTCTTTTTGTTACACTAGTGGAAAAAAACGGAAGGGCTGCGCTGCAAGGGCTGCGTTTTTTGAAAAACGCAGCCCTTCTTAGTGAAGGGCTGCGGTTAGTCCAAAAACCGCAGCCCTTCACTTACGAAGGGCTGCGGTTAATGCAAAACCGCAGCCCTTTTAGTGAAGGGCTGCGGTTTTTAAAAAACCGCAGCCCTATAAGCCCATAAAGGGCTGCGTTTTTTAAAAAACGCAGCCCTTTATGGGGTTTTTTTTTAAAAAAGTTTGAAAGCAATTAATCGCGGGCTTAAAATATTAAGCGGGCTCATTCTCCTTCCTTTAATTCTCCTCTCCCTCATTCTCTCTCCTCTCTCACGTCCTCTCTCTCCTCTCACCCTTCTCTCACGTCCTTCCTTCTCCCTTCTCTCTCACCCTCCTTCCTCCTCCCTCCTTCCACGACAACAACCCTCCGGTGGCAGCAATTGCCGCGCCTCGCCGTTCCTTCCACAACAACACGACAACAAGCGCCGCCTTGCCGTGCCTCGTTCCTCTTCGTTCGTCCTTTTCTCCGGCCATCTTTTCGTCGTCGTCGAACTCCTCTCAACAAGTGATGATTTTTCATTTTTCAGATGTATAATTTCTTGATCTTTGTTTTGATTAATTCGTGTAATTTCAGATCTATAATTTTTCTCCTTTGTATTTTCATTTTTGCTCATTTTCGTTCCTTTTTTTTCAATTTCCGTTCGTTTTTTTTTTTATTTCCGCTCCTTTTTTGTTCAATTTAAGATCTATAAGTTCATTTTTTTTCATTTTCGTTCGTTTTTGTTCATTTTCGTTCATTTTTTTCATTTTCGTTCCTTTTTTTAATTTCCGTTCGTTTTTTTTATTTTCGTTCCTTTTTTGTTCAATTTCAGATCTATAAGTTTTATTTTTTTTCATTTTTGTTCATTTTCGTTCATTTTTGTTCATTTTCGTTCATTTTTTTCATTTTTGTTCATTTTCGTTCCTTTTTTTTTCTTTTCGGTTCGTTTTTTAAATTTTCGTTCCTTTTTTTTTCATTTTCGTTCCTCTTTTTTACCGTAAATTTCGATTGTTGTTGATTTTCCCTGTTGTAAATTTCGACTGTTCTTGTTGATTTTCTTGATGTATTTAGGAGTAAAAAATGCAAAAAAAAAAAAAAAATTTTTTTTTTTGGGTCAAAAGGGCTGCAGTTATGGTCAAAACCGCAGCCCTTTGTACAAAGAAGGGCTGCGTTTGAGGCCCAAAACCGCAGCCCTTCTGATATAGAAGGGCTGCGGTTTTGGGCCTCAACCGCAGCCCTTCGTTGTGAAGGGCTGCGGTTTAAAAACGCAGCCCTTCACTTTTAGTGAAGGGTTGCTACGAAAAGGGCTCCTGGCCTAAAACGCAGCCCTTAGGGCTGTTTTGACCGCAGCCCTTCCGTTTTTTTCCACTAGTGTTAGTAATATTTTACATGGCTTGATTTCTCCAAGTTGTGTTAATATGACTAATATAGCATTAATTCCAAAAGTTAAAAACCCTACCAAAGCTGTTGAATTCCGCCCCATTGCTCTCTGTAATGTTCTTTATAAATTAGTGTCTAAAGCTATTGTTATCAGACTGAAAGAAATTATTCCTGCTATTGTTACTGAAAATCAGAGTGCTTTTGTTCCGGGCCGTCTGATTACTGATAATGCTCTGATAGCTATGGAGATATTTCATTCTATGAAGAACAGAAATCGAAGCAAGAAAGGAGTAATTGCTATGAAGTTGGACATGAGTAAAGCATATGACAGAGTGGAATGGGGTTTTTTACGGAAGCTTCTCCTCACTATGGGTTTTGATGGGCGCTGGGTGAATTTGATTATGCAGTGTGTTTCTTCGGTTACTTACTCCTTCATTATCAATGGAGGTGTCTGTAGTTCTATTACTCCAGAAAGGGGTCTTCGTCAGGGAGACCCTCTTTCTCCTTATCTTTTTATTTTGATTGCTGATGCTTTCTCTAAAATGATTCAGAGGAAAGTTCAGGAGAAGCAGATTCAGGGAGCTAGAGCCAGTCGCAGTGGCCCAGAAATATCTCATCTTCTTTTTGCCGATGACAGTCTACTTTTTGCCAGAGCAACCCGACAGGAATGCACCACTATAGTTGATATTCTCAACAGTTATGAAGCAGCATCCGGGCAGAAAATTAATTATGAAAAGTCAGAAGTCTCGTTCAGCAAGGGTGTCAGCATTGATCAAAAGGCAGAACTGGTTAATATTCTGAATATGCGACAGGTTGAAAAGCATGAGAAGTACCTTGGTATCCCTTCTGTCTCTGGTAGATCAAAGAAAATTATCTTTGCATCTCTTCTTGATAGAATTTGGAAGAAACTCCAAGGTTGGAAGGAAAAATTCCTTTCGAGAGCAGGGAAAGAAATTTTGCTGAAATAGGTTATTCAAGCGATACCTGCATATTTGATGGGTGTTTACAAGTTACCCTGTGGAGTCATTCAACAAATTCACTCTGCTATGGCGCGATTTTGGTGGGGTGGCTCGGATTCTCAACGGAAAATTCACTGGAAGAGTTAGGAGTCTATGAGCACGCTGAAATGTCTTGGTGGTTTGGCTTTTAAAGACCTTTCGGTCTTTAATGACTCTCTTCTTTGCAGGCAAGCTTGGCGCCTTACCCGCCACCCTCATACCCTCTTTAGTCGTGTGATGAAGGCTAAATACTTCCCTAATTGTGATTTTTTGGATGCATCTCTTGGCTATTCAAACAGTTACTCTTGACGAAGCATCTGGAGTTCAAAAAGTCTTCTTAAGGAAGGGATTGTATGGCGTGTTGGGGATGGCAAAAACATCAAATTATGGGAGGATCCTTGGATTGTTGATGAAGAAGGACGATTTTTAACTAGTGCTAGGCATGATGGTTATACTATGGTAAGTGATCTGGTGGACTCGACATCTATGGAGTGGAAAGTGGATGTTGTTGAAGCTTCATTCAATGACCGTGACATTAAGTGCATACTTGGCATTCCCCTAAGTAGTGTGGCTCAAAATGATGAACTCACTTGGGCTTTCACTAAGGACGGGTGCTTCTCTGTCAAAACAGCCTATATGTTAGGGAAGGGTGGCAACTTGGACAATTTTCATCAAGCTTGGGTCGACATATGGAGTATGGAAGCTAGCCCAAAGGTACGTCACTTCCTTTGGCGTTTGTGTACAAACTCTCTTCCGGTACGTGGTTTACTCAAGCAAAGGCACTTGATTGATGATGATGCATGTCCGTGGGGCTGTGGCGACGTTGAAACAAGCTATCATGCTATTTGTGGCTGCCCTCGAATATCGAGTTTATGAATAGAAGCAGGGTGTGCTGTGATGTGTCATGGGTCTGATTCTACTCCCTTCTGTGAGCGTGTTGTTAGGTGGCGAGAGATTGATAAAAAGGTGCTGCTTAGGGGTGTTTTTTTGGCTTGGATTATTTGGGAAGAACGGAACTCACTGGTTTTCAACAACAAAACCACACCTCATAATATCCTGCTTGAACGGGTGACTAGACTTGCTGATGAACATGGATCTTATGTGCAGAAAATTTACACGCCTCACTCGACAGTTCCTTCTTCAAGTCCTCGTCAATGGACAGCTCCTCCTGCGGGTGTTGTTAAGCTCAATGTCGATGCTTCACTAGCTGTAGATGGCTGGGTCGGGCTTGGGATGATTGCCAGACACTCGAATGGTGATGTTCGTTTTGCTGCTGTCCGCCGTGTCCGTGCTTGCTGGACGGCCGAAATTGCTGAGGCCAAAGCCATCTCAATGGCTGTAAAGTTGGGACGCAGATTTGGGCTACAAGACATTGTCATAGAATCGGATTGCAAAGTAGTAGTTAATCGCCTCTCAAAACATGCAATTTTTCTTTCAGATTTAGATGGTGTTTTACATGATATCTTATTTTCTTGTTCTAGTTTTAACTCGTGTAGGTGGTCTCATGTTAAGCGTGAGGGAAACTATGTAGCCCACAATCTAGCCAAGTTACTACCTTTTGGTGTGGAGCAAGTATGGGAGAACCACTATCCGATGGAGGTGGCTCCTTATGTACTCATGGATAATTTGATTTTGGAGTAATATATTTCGTATTTCCTCTCAAAAAAAAAAGTAATACAGTGAAGTATACGTAAAAAAAGTTTGGTCTTTCACGTGTGCTGAATAAAAAAACATTAAATCATTGCTATTGATGATTTACAAATACAATAATATAAACTTAGTATGAATTAACAATTTGTTTAAATATGTATGAAACACTATTGAATGGACAATGTGTAATGTTTATTAGTTTACATAAAATAGCGCTTATGAAGGAAATAGGATTATAATGGTAAATTAGAAGCCCATTACTTTTCTCTATTTGCCTTAAATTTGGTAAACCCATGGTAATCATATTATTATAAAAAGATTTCAAAGCACATTATAATTGTATCAATTATCTAATTAATTTATTATTAAGCCCATTCTAAATGTGCATCTAAAGAAAACCCTAATCTGATAAACCCTTTCTATACTGCCTAAACAACTACCTAACCTAAACTTAATCTAACACTATTTATTACCCCCTACAAACACGCACGCCATTTTCTTTTCCTTCATTTCAACCGTTCCATTCTCTCTCTCTCTCTCTCTCTCTCTCCACAATATGCATTCTCTTGCTTCTCTCTTGAAAATGGCAAGTTTACATATATCTGCCATCGCCATTTTCCAGATTTTTTTAAGATTGCATAGTTGAACAAAAATAGAAAAAAAAAATAGATTCACAATTTGAAAAAAACAAAATAGTTTCCGATGAAAATTGTTAGTTAAACATATGTCGTGAAAAAAAGAGTGGTTACATATGTTTTTTTAGTGAACTCATCTGATTAAATTTCACAAAAGGGGGAATTGAAACTTTAGAAGGTTCATTTACATGCACAAGCTTCATTTATTTGATGGCCATTGAAGAAGGAAGTTGAGGAAAAGGACGGTTCAAGTGAAAATAGATCTAGAGGTGTAGTTTTTTTAACTTTTTAATTTTGCTTTTTTACTAATTAGTTCCTATAATATTTCATGAGTATATCATAAATTGATCTAAAATTTCCCCTTTTAAAAAACAATACAATAAAAAATAATCGTATATCCTCAATTTTTTATTATTCTTTACTTTGTATGGATCTGTGGTATCCGATTTTTGGCTGTCTTAATTAACGGTCTAAATCCCACGAAAGTCTCTCATTGGACTTTGAGTTTTAGAAAACTTGGAAGTCGCCACCCTATTAATATCTGAATAGGGACAGATTTATTTAATAAATCGTTTTAAAATCAATTTCAAGAAAAATCATTTAAAACGATGATGACTTCATATGGATAAGGCTTTTTTGAAAATTGGTCTTTCATACCATAAGATAGAGTTCAGAGTTTAAGTTAAGAGGTGCGAACGTCTGGAACTCGTCTCCTCTTCCGTTCTACAGAACGGCTCTTACTAAATGCGTTATTTTCCATTTTAAAGTAATCATGGTTATTCAAAAGAATGAAAAATCACATAATTTGCACATATACACATTAACCATTTTTATTTAGGACCAATATATCATTTGTACATGGTAGGTTTGAGCACTGAAGTTGCACTACGTACCAATCATTGCGGGATTAGAATCCACTCATGGATCAAAACCGTCGTAGTTCGAGCTTATGTCTCACCCTAAATGGCCAATTCCACTAGGAAAGAAGAGGAGGGAATAGATTATGAATAACTCACTTTTAGAATTAAACAAATCTATTTGAAATGAGGTAATCACTCCAATTAGTGATTAAAATGGGGTTATGATAATCACTTTAATTAGTGATTAAATATGAAGGATTAAGATAATCACCTTAATTAGTGATTGAAAATGGAGGTTAAGATAATCACCCTAATTAGTGATTAACAATGACGGTTAAGAAGTAATCACCCTAATTGATGATTATTCAAGGTTTAAGATAATCACACTAATTAGTGATTAAATGAGAAAAATAATCGTCCTAATTAACGATTATTAAGGTTTTAGATAATCACTCTGATTAGTGATTAAAAATGAGAAGAATAATCGTCCTAATTAACGATTATTAGGGTTTGAGATAATCACTCTAATTAGTGATTAAATGAGATTGGAGATGATCACCCTAATTAGTGATTAAAAGAAGTTTGTGTTAACCGCTCTAATTACCGATTAATCGAGGATTGAAATAACCACCTTAATAGTGATCACGCTTATGATTTTCGAGAGGTCTTAGAAGGTTTGCTTCCTATTTGAAGGCTTTTGAGAAATAATCTTTATTGAAAATTATAAAGTCATTTAGAGAGAAATGATCAATTTGAGATCGAATTTGGAGATTTGTGTTTGGCTAATTGGAATTTGGCCATTTAAAGCGAGACACGTGAAACGGCCTAAAATCAATTTGGAGATCATAATTACCAATCTAATTATGTTAAATTATATGATTAATCCATTTGAATATGGAGAACACTTTTTTAAAATGTAAGATGGATCATCATACAATTTAACTTAGTTAGATTTGCAATTTTTCCTCTTAATTGAGATTGGGTCATTTGATTCATGTACTATGACATATTGGCCCAACATGCAATATTTGTAGCATTGGTTGCTCATTTTATTAAAAAAAATTGTGAAATTATTTATGAACATCATGCATAAACATCTCCATGTTTTTTTTATTAATTGAGTGATGCAACAATTATTTACAAAGAAACTATTATTACAACAATATGTACAAAATCTATGATCTATACAAATCTTCAATCTTGATCTTCACCATGATGCTCCTTGATCTTCATCTCCTTGAATGGGCTTTGGAATTCATGTTTATTTGTGAATTTATGAAAGTTAAAGATTAATTAACTTCTTTGATTTTGATTTTTTATGACAATTTTTATTGATTTATATTTACATGATAAAATAAGTCATTTTAAGGGAAACTTAAATGTTCATGATTTTTTATTCACATTTTCGTATGAAGAAAACATTTTTTTTTATGAAAGTTGAGTTAATCACTTTATTTCATTTTCCAGATTGCACTTTTGTTCTTGCACTGACTTACAAAGATCATAACTTTCAGTATAAAGCGTTAAATTCAAAATTTGATACATCTATGGATAGATCAGTGAGTTCTTTATGTTGCTTCAAAAGTTCACTAGTTTTTAGTGACCTCTTGAATTATGGTGAATTTTATACTCAAACTGGTCAAAACATTACCTTTATTAAAATTGTTGTTTGAGATCTAACTTATTGAACTCATTTTGAAGTGAATTTTAGTATGAACATTCTAGACACTTTGAAGAACTAGACTGGAAATTTTCACTTGAATTGGACACTTTCAAAACCATTTTTATATATTTTCTTAACCGAAGAGAAAATCAGTATTCTGAAATTTAGTGATTTACATGAATGATTTTGTAAAAATGATGTAAAATTTTATAAAATTCATATGAACATGATTTTTATATTTTTGAAAAGCTACTGATGTTTTCTTCAAACTTAATGTTTTTAGTTTTATCTAAAGGAATTTATTTTTAATTTTATTGACAGAACAAGCATAGGTGGTACTGAACAAAATTAGTTTTGCACAACAAAGTTGTATGATTTTTAATTATTTACACAAAATTCGTTGTTTAGAAATTCCAAAGCCCAGTTGCTGGAAACATCTTGAGCTTCATTGGAAAAATATTAAATCCTACAAACTACTCTGATAAGACAGACGAAAAAATGGAATGAAATACGAAATTAAAACTGATAATAATTACAACATCACATTTTCTTTTTTTATGGAGATGTTTATGCACAACTTTTCTTGAATTTTTTTATGAAATCATTTTTTGTGATGAATAACAACTTGATTAAGGAAAATCACATAATCACATTGTTTCCTAAGAGTCACCCCATTAGAGGTGACTATTCTAGGTGGGGTGATTTAAGGTTGGGAACCTATTAGGACTTCCACATACCCAAATCACTCCAAAGATAAAAAAATGATAAGAATGAAACAAGGAAAGAGTTAGTAGATGATTAAGAAGATAATCAAAATAACAAGAACTTCAACTTTACCTTGCTAGCTCAATGATACACTTCCCTTTTTTGCAAATTTTTCTACCTTTTTTGTGATTTTTCTTAATTTCTAAATGAGTTTCTAAATCTTCTTAATTGCTAAATTAAACTCTTTTTGTGTTTTTTTTTTCCTTTTGATGAACTTCTTTTACTTACTTATTAAGACTTTTGCTTAGATGAAAAGATTAAGGAGAAGAAGAGTATTAGAGAGAGTCAGAGAGAAGTTGTGAGTGAAGTTGAATTGTGTTTTTTTTCAACTTCTTTTACTTACTAATTAGGACTTTTGCTTAGATGGAATGATTAAGGAGGAGAAGAGTAGTAGAGAGACAAGTTGTGAAGTTGAATTGTGTTTTTTTCAACTTGCTTTTGAAGTGAATTTTGGAGGGTATTTATAGAGAAAAGAGGGAAGTGAACTAGGGTTTCAAAGAGGTAGAAAATCAGATTTTTCATCCAAACAAAATCTGATTTTCTTCATCCCTAATTACCCTAATGACATCACTCTAATGACTTCACCCTAATGACATCATCAGATCTCTTTGGAAACATAAATATTCTTATTCTTTTTTAGATTTGCTCATTAATGAGGCAAGATCAGATTTTCAGAAAATATTCTTTCTAAAACATCCTAATATGCAAAAAAAATGCATTGAAAATCGTACGTGCAAACGAAACTGACCAGAATGCTGCGCTTAGCGCAGCTTTCCTGCGCTAGGCACATCACCTTGCGCCTGGCGCAAGGTCCTGCGTCTGGCGCAGGGCTAGCTTGTGCGCTAGGCGCACAATCATGCGTCTGGCGCATGATTGTGTGCTTGGCGCACACCTGACCTTTCCGGAAAAAATCCGGATTTCCCCCTCTTACACATGGGATTGATTCTTATTCTCACATCTTTTCATGATTCTTATTCTCTAACCAATGGATAAAGGATGTGTTTAGTGGCTAAAGAATATATTCTTATTCTTTATCCAATGAACAATGACTTGACCATCAAGGAAACTGATTAATGCCGCTTTTGGGAAACGACGAAAATCTCGACGCCTAATCGCGACTTGTTTTTTTCATTTTTCCGAAAGACTAACTTAAGATAATTAATGAAAACTCGTCAAATTAATGAAGACGAGCATGATTATACTACGAATCATTTTATTAAAACGGTGGTGGTAGTATTGACTACAACTCACGAAAATTATACTTCTAAGTCGAAAATGTATGATTAATACGCAAAAATGGAAAATCGTGCGACGGAATGAAACTCGCGCTCCGAGGTGCGCTCTCCACACTGCATGATGATTTTATTATTTTTATTTTTCAAAAACCTTTATATATCCGAAAAAGGGGTTCAAAATTTGGTGTTTACAGGATCTGTACATTTCTCGCATGCATGTGACAAAAAAAATATGAAAAATGTAGCCTTACTGTAAATCTTATAATTATCTCCATGTATATAACATTTTTTTAGATTTAAAAAATAAAGGACCATTATCATAAGTCAGATCTGTACTATAAATTTCTTAATAATATTGCATGTTAGGATTTACGATTTTTTGAAATCTATTGTGATTAATTTTTTTTTTTCAAACTTTAAAAAATTTTGTACAACTGTGTGACATTTATTTTTTTACAATTATAATAGACTAAATATAAGTGCGTTGTAAATATGGAATTGGGAATTCGTGCCATAGTCAAGTTTCATGTTGTCGAGGCAATTTTTTTTGTTTTCTCATATTTTTTGTGCCGCATTTATAATTTGAGTTGATTTCCTATATGGTTACATACCTTAGTTATATTTTTTTTTGGAGGTTTCCTTTGCATGCAAAAGGTGGTGGCCATTGAAGAAATAATTTGAGAAAAAAGACGGTTGAACTTACATTAAAAAGGCAGTGTTCTCTTTACTTTTGTGTTTAATTTTTAATAATTAATTCATTTTATATTTCATAAATTTATTATATATTGACTTAGCTTTACTTATGTGTGTTAACAACATAACAATCAAATATATAATTTACATATGCAATGATTTTTTGTATGCTTTAATGTCTATGGACTTGTAGATTTATAGTAAGTTAGATCTACCATGAATAAGTTTTTTTTTTATTGCATTTGATAATATTTTTTTGTATATTCTATAAAATTTCCAGAATTATGAAAAGTAAACATTTAATAACATAGCTAATTTAAAATTAATCACTAAGTAATTCGTACAAAATTGGATGATTTTTTGATATTAGGTGGTATAAAATCCGACTGAATATAAACAGTGTACAATAGTTATCTAAAAGTTGGGAATCCAAATTTTTTTTATACCTATTAAAGAAACATGCTTTATTTAGTAGTGTCGATGCATGTAACAAAACATTTACAAAATATAGATGTATATAACATTTTTTTTATATTAATAAATCTGTTAAAAAAATTTATTATTAACCCATATGCATCTTTTATTTTTTTGGTGTCAACGGGATTGATGATGATTGGAGAGATTCATAGTGACTAGTGAGCAAGAAATGAAGTTGAATCATCTATTGAAGGTAAAATATGTGCCTAATTATTGATCAAGTTATTTCAATAGTTAAATCTATATATATTAAAGGTCACTGTATAATAATTGCCTACTAAACCGTATTGAATAACCTTTTATATCTTCCTTCATTATTTTTATCTATAGTTAGGTGGAATAGCAAATGTTAATATATGGGAAGTAGAAATACGGTTCTATAATTTATGTTTGCATTGTTTTAAATATGTGATGCAGTATATTACTATCATGACTAAGTTTAAAAATTCGGATATAGATACAGTACAAATATAGAACCTATTGGCAAAAACATTTAGGCGATTACAACATATAAAACATGCAAACTGAATACTTTGTTGCATACATAATAATAAGTATAAATAGTTTTAATACAATGTACGCGCAAAATATATGGTAACATATGTAACCAATACAATGTAATCCTAAAATGACAACTATACAAATACATTAACCAATTTTACATACCATTAGAAATATCACTTTGAAGAGATAATTGAGTGGGTACACTCAAGTTTTGGGTTTCACTTCGATTTTCTTTCAAGCTACCTTTCTTCCTTCCCCTAATGACTTTATCATCATCATTTGTATTCGACTTCGTCTGGCTATGTCCTTCATTATCTCTTATGTTACCTGAAAATAATATGTTTACTATTAGATGACTTTATCAATGATAATTAGCAAATATGAGTAAAGTAAATAACAAAATATTGGAAAAAAAAATAAATTTGCACGAATTAACTTACCATTAGAAATGTCAAGTAAAGGAGTTCTTTCAATTGAAACATTCAACCTTTGGCTTTTAGTTCGCTTTTCATTCAAAATTGCCTTTCTCTTTTGCCTAGCAACTTTTGCATCATGAAGCTGATTTAAATTGTTACAAAACACTAAAGTATTGCCACCAATTTCGTTTTCTTTTCCATAATCTGAAAGTTTCTTCACACGTTTATTATTAGAGGAACTCATTTCTACAATTATAATATGTTAACACATATAAATATGGTTTAAAGGGTAAGAAGAGCGTATAACTAATTTGACTAAAGGTTTGAAGAACATACAAATTTTTATAGACGTGTAGAGTGGAGATATTATATAGAGTGTAATAGGCTAAAGTTTCCTTAGTAGTTTTATATCTTATCATATATATAGCTACCATATATATAACACAGGTGATCTAAATTACCTTAAATAATCAAGTCAAAAAAGGTAATTAGAAATATCATATTATAGGAATGTTTCAACTTATTTGCGAATAAAGGAAAGAATAATTCCCTAGTATTACGTTTGTCAATATCTTTCAAATATGGAAACAAAAATAGTAATAACCATATAGTAATAACTCCTAGCGATATTGTATCTTATGTATCACACTATTACTTTAATTGGCTTTTCTTAAAGTGGGATGTGCATTGGACAACTTTCCTAAACGTGTATAGTAATCTAATTAGGAATAATAACGTCCATTTAGAAATCGTTTTCAGCTATTTACTTTTTTTTTTTAAGATGTTTTCAACTATTTACTTAACTAAATGTTCATTGTTAAAATTGTGTAATAAGTTGTTTAAAATGGAAAACATTATTATCATTTTTTTTTTGTTATATATAACTTATCTCACCGTAACAACAAAATCTTCTTTATAACGTATAATAGTGACTTATAAATAGATGTGGCAAATATTATTTTAGTTTCCAATAAATTTGTTTTAGTTAAATTGTACTTATAATAAAATAAATAACGTGTAGTAAAAAATGGCGTGAAGCATAATTACTATCTATTTATCAATATATACATATTTGTTGGTGATTTTAAAATTATAACACTGTGAGGTTTTAAAAGGACATGTAATGTTTAACATACATTTTGTCTCAATCTAATAAGTACAATTTAATTTAAAAATTAACATGAATAGGCTTCAATGATACATACTTTTTAAAATGTGTTCATATGAAATGGTTTATATAGATATATGTACCCATATGGCAATCAATGATATATTAGAATTTGCTTCAACAATCCTGTGTGGACCGCAAATGTTTTGAAATGAGTGGATACCAAAAGAACGAAATCCTTAATAAAGTCATGAAACTTGTCTAGAAATTCAAAATACACTTAAATAAGAAGTTTATCTAATAGTCTACAGATAGACTTTATTTATAGATCCTAATTATAGGAAAATCTATGCGGACTCCATAGATCCTAATTATAGGAAAATCTATGCGGACTCCATCCGTCATTCTTCTGCTTCATTAATTCACAACAGATTTAAGTTTCTTGTTGGTAGAAAGCTGCATCCCTAAGGGTGAATGTTCATCAAGTAATGCTGCTCTCTTTTGAGGCGTGATGTGGGAGAGAGAAGAGTCCGCCTCATAATGAAAGACGTCCTATTGATTTTGTTAAAAAAAATAATGGTTGTTAGAAGTGCAAAACATATATCTATAAATATATGTAGATAAATGTGGGTAGACGACATTAGTTTTTGAACAAAACTATTACCTTGTCCTCTTCACAATCTTGCACACTTTCTGCCTCACTCTCCTTTTTCACAACAATTGAGTTCTGTTTAACATAAGTCCAAAATAATTAATTAACAAATGTGCACATAATGGTAGATACTGAGAGAAAATATAAGATCGTATGATCAATTGCAATACCTCCAACTTGACGTATAGTTCCATCCACTTGTCAATTAATTTAGGTTCATCGGTTGTAGAATTCACAGTGTATGAATAATTTTGATCTACGCCATTATTATATGGCACATTCACCTTAAACAAAAATCTTTTCCCCAATAGACCTTTGAATTATTCAGGAAAATCATTGTTTTCAATCTACATATAGTTCGCTATTAGTATTTATAGGTGCATATTTGTATATAAAGTATATTACTGTACACAATTAAATCATGTTTGATAAAGTACCTGTTCTTGAGAGGATACCATTTCTTTTGCTGTTTTACCAACCAATTTTGACACTTCTTTATCAAACATCATAAAAGAAGCATCTCCAGACTTATCAGCAACAATCATTTTTACCTTGAACCTATATTAATTTTTTGTCAATTAGCTATCATATTATTAAAATGTTTCAATTATTGACATTTGACATTAAATATTAGTGTATGTTTTTTCTTTTTTTAATGGTCAATAAGGTAACTAAAAGATCCAATTACAAAAATATAAGTACCTTGGTGTTGTACTACGTATGATGGTATTTTCCTTTCTACACCGGATCACATCATCTTCCCTAACCACTCCACTCATACACCTGTTGCATGCGTCATAATACCAACTATATCCAACATCTATGTCCTCTATTGTGCCTAGGCATACGCATACACAAGCCTGACAAATAAAATAGTATAATAAGGATAATAAAAAAACTGTATTGTGAAACTTATCTATTGTTGCATATTACTCTCATTCGACGGTTGAGTTAGTTGGCCGGATATTTGTTCGGTTTTTGCAACACATGCTTGTTGATAATCATGTAGCATAGTGTTAGACAAATAATGTTATATGTATATGTATTTTGTATCTAACTACTATTTTTATAAGTGTTGTACATAAGTAATGCATGAGTATCATTCCCTTACTGTTTCTACACTCCCGTACATATCTTTTATATGTTCTTGAAAACATTTAATCACTAATATTATAACATGGATATATGTGTAGGATATCATGCAATGACATTGAGTCTCAAAGCATTATATTTGTGGAGAGATAATAAAACAAAAGGTATGAATTTTTTTTACTATAAAGTATTTTAATCAAATCACATTTAAATTAATGGTATCAATATATGCCAAATACATGATCAAAAACGTATATTTAATTGATTTGCAAAATAAAATAACACCATGTTGGTTACTATGACTATGTCTAACTATTTTACTCCACCTATCACGACTTTAGTGCTAAATGTAATTGTTATTATAAAGAGATGTAATTTGTTCTTTGTTACTTTTTGATGTAATAATTATTTATTTGTATTTGATATGATTAGGTGGAATCTAAAATAAATACATAGTCATAGTTCACTTGCATGGTTAAGTACCATTCTATTCACGTGATAATCAATATGTTATTTGCAATTGAATATTTTGATATAGTTAACGAATGTCAAATTATATTCTTGAGGTAGATAACTTATAATTACATGATACTCTATTAAATGCGTGAATCTTGGTATTATGATTCGTCCTCTATGTACGCTCAGAATTAATATATTATCATGTGTTAAAGATTATAGGCCTTAAGTTAAGCCATAATACCTTCCTATGTATAATAAGCTAATTAAATATATTTCTTTAGTTATATAAATCTCACATATAATTTCATACCCCCTAAATCATCATATTTTTGATAGATATAAAAATAATAATTATAATGCACAATGTATCTTACCTAAATAGGCTTGATTATATTATTTGATTACCTTACTAATTACAATTACATAATCACTCCAAATCCGGTACTAATTTAGCACCGCAAAAGATATTTTTAATATTTAATATACTAATAATTACCATGTATATATGAATAGATATTATGAATCTTAAGTAAGCCAACTATAAAGAGTACGCCTATAAATAATGTAATCTCATGTGTTACAAATGGGAAGTTTAAGGATACATATATCAATTACTGTGATTTAGGCTAGTAAATAATAATTTTGACTTATTTTACTACAAAATCTTAAATTTAAATCCATCATTTACATCGGTTACTATAGGTTGGTGGTGTAATCATTATGGGTACTATTTGCACCATGGTCAATCCTTCATACCATGCTTTAAGGAAATGATCGCTAGAAATTAGTCATCTATAATCAACAAAAATAATAAAGATCAAAAATCTTACCTATATACGATTGATTATATTATTTGACTACCTTAATTAAAATGACATAATCACTCCAACTGTGGCCCTAATTTACAACTGCAAAAGATATTTTAAATACTATTACTCACCATGTATAGCGAAATAGATATTTTGAATCTTAATTAAGGTCACTATAAAGATTACGCCTATAAATAATATAATCTCATGTGTTCAAGATGGAAAGTTTAAGGATACATATATCAATTAGTGTGATTTATGCTAGTACCATAACTACACTTAGAAAAACATTATGACAATGGAAATGTTAAATTCTTAATAAACATAATTAGCGGCAAACTATGTGTTATAAGTGTTTAATTAAAGCTATGTGCTATAATTTGATAGGTGGTCAAAGTGAACATAAGTTTCGCAGCTCTAAATATGCGTCCCTTGTTGTTTGAGTCTCATTTAAATAATATGCATAACAGTAATAACATTAGATATTATGTATTTGTATAAATTAAGGAAAATATATAATAATAATAATAACATATCTTATTGAAAATAAAAGTCATATGAAAACAACCTTAATCCAACTGAAATAAAAACTACCATTATTCAATAAAAAAAAACTTAACATAATTATTTCATATCTAAAAAAAATTTATTTGACCAATGATAGGAACAATGCTGCTTCGCGATTACATAGGTATGCATCACATAAACTATTCAGATCACCGGCACCTAATGTGGAGTAATCGCATGTTTCCCAATTGTTGTGATTTGCATGAAGGTGTCCCTTGTCACACTTTACCACTTGTTCCGATTCAACAATATTTTTATTATTTAACCAAAGGGAAACCATCATCTCTCGTAGAATTTGTCTTAATTCAACCACTTCCTTTATTCCATGTCGGTAATAAACATTTAGTAATAAGGTTACACCTTTCTTTTTACGATCTTCATTCACATTGCATATAAGAGAAGTCCCAGTAAATAAGTGGCCAAGACATTGCTCTTATCCATTGCCAATTCGATGTTTTTCATCCCTTCATCTAACAGGACATAGGTAAAATATTGTACCTATGAAAAAAAATAGTTAGTTATTTTGATAATGTAAATAATTAAATATACATGGCATAATTCTAAAAAAAAAAAATTACCAACTTTACCATGCAATAAAGCAAAAGTGCTCCGGGGTTATTGTATTGAAAGCACAAATCAAAAAACTTTGTTATATTTTCATCAACGCCAAGAACGCATGTACAATTCTTCAAAAGACACTTTCTCATAAATCTTCTCAACATGTGACATATCATTAATAGCCTTGCAACTGAAAAAATTAATACCATAAGATGACAAAAAAATTTATAGATGTGTTGAAATGATACATAATGTGTAAAACTCTTTTTTAAGAATTATAAAACTTACGTCAATTTGCATGCAAATAAATCCTCAGCATTTGCAGCACCGACGCGTGAAAGAATTTCAATAATTATCTCATTAGGAAGGGCGTGAACAATGTTAGGCTTTTTTGGGTTTGGGAATTCCATGCTTGAGAGTATCCGAATTATAACTATATGGCGTAATTATAAGAAAGGAAGTGAGTAAATTGTAAAATATATGTATGTATATATAGGCTATATATAATATGTATGAAAAAGGTATGATTGGGGAAAATGGAAGGATGTCCCTTTTGGCAACAATATTTAAAAAAACGGAAAGTAACGATTTAATGGCAATATTATATAATTTCGTAATCGTCGTCATTTAACATATATACTTCCCAATTAATAGAGTAATTATTAGAGTAATATTTAGTAAATTTACTATACCATACTTCCCACTTAAAAATTTTTAAAATATTTGATAGTAAAATAAGTCTAATGTTTACCTATTTTTATATATACACATTAATATATTATATAGATTAGCTTATTTTATTTTACTTGTATTAACATTTATGAAAAAAAACGAAATGGTGGAATTATATATATCTATCATTTATTCGAATGAAAAAAATATAGAAAAATGTTCCGGTGAATCAAATGTTATAACATATAAATTTTACATGATGCGTAGAAAAAAATCTAGCATAGAGGCACATTGTTCTATAATTTACAATGCATAACAAAATAGTGGACTTACAATTTTATTGAAACAATATGTAAATAAGAAGGAAAAAAATACACAAACTTGAAATGCATAACGATTATGTTTTGTGAACAAATGGATCCATTCATTTGCCATACGTATGAAACTTGCATGTGAATAGATAAGCACACTCTTCGGCCCAATAAACGTGTGTAAGATCAACAACTTTATGAACTTTTGATTTCAAACCTAGCAATGTCACTTCAAGTAAGAACACATATGCATCTCCAATACGGGCGATAAGTTTGTTCCATAGGTTGTCCGTGAAATTAACCTACAAAAATACATTAAATTTTAATGCGATTTTTAACTTAAATTACAAATTGGTTGTAATGTAGAAGTTTATGCTTTTACATACATACCTCTTTAAGATTTTTTTGTAGATCAAGAGTAGACATTTGTAATATAAAACAAATTTGCTTGTAAGATAGTCCAACACATAATGACCCACTTATATCCTTAATTTTGATATGTATCAATAGACAATCCAAAGTATTAACATAAATCTTTTCTATTCTCCCAATAACTCTACAATTGCATTCCTACAATGAAATAGTGAATCTCATCTTAATATAGTTATATAAATCAAAAGATAAAAAGACCAATAAATGTAAAGAAAATATGAGATAGGACATACTCCGTTGTAGTTGTGAAAGTCAGAAATGGACGAACGCATTGAATTTGAGATGCGTAGTAATCTATTGAGGGGAAGAGAAGTCCTATTTATCCATATCGTCTTGTGTCGAACAAATTGATCAGTACGAAACCTAATTTATAAACAATAAAACATGTATTTAATTGAAGTTATAATTACGCACAAGATTGAAAACAGCCCAAAACGCATAAGTAAGTATACATAATAGCTAACCATTGCTTTAGCTTGCTTGCAAGCTTTGTCCTAGGATTGATCATGATTTGTGTGCTTTCAAGGGCTTGCAAATAAATCCCTATAAAATATAGTGAAAAAAACAAACGGTATCTATAAGCATTAAAGAAAAAATTTGTAAAGCTATGTTACCTAAATGAATGAATTTATATGCTTACCATTGTCATTTTTTAAAACCACTCCTCTTGCTAAAACAACCATCGGATCTTGTAGAATATCACAACTAAAGTGTTGCACATGGTCAAAATAATTGTCGACTACACATAGCTTCATAGCAGTGTAACTGATATCCGTAGAGTAAACAAATCAATATGCTTTAATGTAAAAATAAATAAATAAACTATTATTAAATGAAATATAAATCGCAGTAATATAGAACTACCTCTTGTCAATTATTATGATATATTTTTTTGTTGCATTGTCGATCTATGTTTGCTTGAACACGTCCCATATAGATGACTAAGATGAGTACTCCAAGAACAGCTAATATTTAGATATTTAATAAATTCGAAAGTCAAACACGTGTCTACTTCATAGTTATTATAATAGTAAAATTAATACTTCAAAAACGTGAAAAATGATAAAACACATCAACAGCAAATGAAAAAAAATGTAAGATTATAGATTTATTTAAGGGGAAAAAATACAATATACATATACCTATCTCCATATTATCAACATCAACTTTCCCCTTCAAAGAATTTAGCAATGTTAAATCCTCTTTTCGCACCTTATTGGTATGAGGATGCATTTCACAAAAACTTGTGACAACTTAAGACAAAAAAACTATCATAATAGGAACCAATTCCATGTTGAATATATATAAGACAAAGAAAAACGCAAATCACAGTATGATTGTGGAGAAAACAATTTTTGGGAATAAATCAATGAAAAATTGCTTTAGCTTGCTTGCAAGCTTTGTCCTAGGATTGATCATGATTTGTGTGCTTTCAAGGGCTTGCAAATAAATCCCTATAAAATATAGTGAAAAAACAAACAGTATCTATAAGCATTAAAGAAAAAATTTGTAAAGCTATGTTACCTAAATGAATGAATTTATATGCTTACCATTGTCATTTTTTAAAACCACTCCTCTTGCTAAAACAACCATCGGATCTTGTAGAATATCACAACTAAAGTGTTGCACATGGTCAAAATAATTGTCGACTACACATAGCTTCATAGCAGTGTAACCGATATCCGTAGAGTAAACAAATCAATATGCTTTAATGTAAAAATAAATAAATAAACTATTATTAAATGAAATATAAATCGCAGTAATATAGAACTACCTCTTGTCAATTATTATGATATATTTGTTGTTGCATTGTCGATCTATGTTTGCTTGAACACGTCCCATATAGATGACTAAGATGAGTACTCCAAGAACAGCTAATATTTAGATATTTAATAAATTCGAAAGTCAAACACGTGTCTACTTCATAGTTATTATAATAGTAAAATTAATACTTCAAAAACGTGAAAGATGATAAAACACATCAACAGCAAATGAAAAAAAAATGTAAGATTATAGATTTATTTAAGGGGAAAAAATACAATATACATATACCTATCTCCATATTATCAACATCAACTTTCCTCTTCAAAGAATTTAGCAATGTGAAATCCTCTTTTCGCACCTTATTGGTATGAGGATGCATTTCACAAAAACTTGTGACAACTTAAGACAAAAAAACTATCATAATAGGAACCAATTCCATGTTGAATATATATAAGACAAAGAAAAACGCAAATCACAGTATGATTGTGGAGAAAACAATTTTTGGGAATAAATCAATGAAAAATTCATTGGAACATTTTGTTTGTGAATCACTATTTATTTACATTTCGATTTGTGTATTAATGTATGTGGTTGATAATGAATCAATGTGTAATAAGGTAAATGAAATCCAAATCTTTTAAAATAATAAAAGTATCAAACGCATTGATTCTCATATTTGAATCACAAAAACGTACCAAAGACAACAATAAAATATTAGTCACGATTTTTTTTAATTTAATTAGTGATCAAGACAAAATTAGTGATCTTACTGATTTCCTAATTTAGTTCAATCTCAAATCAATTATATGCGTGATTAAGGGCAAGGTTAATCTAATTGACCGGTTGGGATTAATGGTTGATTGACTTGCCACGTGGACAACCTAAATGATCTTCGAATCAATCTAAACAATGGAGCATGCCACATGGGCAAGAAAGCTCTAACTTCACGCCATGGGCAAGAAACCAAATTGCAAGGAATGTCTTTTATAGGCATAAAAACGCCATTTAATGTCTTGCATGCATTAGTTTGTAGTTCATATTTAATGATTTAGGTTTGGTCAAATGTTATGGAGTAAAAATTGAATTGTCATAAATTGGCATAACATTTACTTTCTCCAATCGTAAATATAGTTTTCAGAAATTATCAGTCGGCAATTAAAGTTTGTAAGCTGTCATGGCAATAAATACATCGCCATGAAAACTATAATAATAAAAATTGTTTTTAATTATTTTATTGGAGAGACCCTAAACAGAATTGCATTAAAACGAATTAGATATAGGTGATAATATATATGCTTTCGTAGAAAAAAAACTAAACGAAAAACAAACATGGAAGAATGATCTTTATTGTATTCAACTTATTAGTTCTTACAAACTAAGGAAATTTAAAGTGCATCATCTTTTGATAAATAATTCAACAAAACATTGTTCTTAATATTAAGAACACCTCCTTCGTACAACTCAATAACTTCAAACGATTCTTCACACACTTTATAAGCCCTTGGAGGAGTGCATTGTAGATCGTAAATAGTTATATTCGAAAAGTCATAGTATGGTCGGAAACCATCAATATTTGTAAACACATCCTCAACATAAGCCCATACATCATTACTTTTATTAATATGATAAGAGAACATAGTGGATACATCATGGAAAAAAAGATGTCCTCCACGAAATAGGGTTAAAACCATTTCTTCAACATCAAGAAAGTTCGAATGTTTTATTTTTGGAGGCCATGGTTTTTTGAATGTAAGTGTGGGAGTAATCTTTTGAGAGGAAGATGAAATTAATTTTGAGTGAGATACGTTTGACATGATCAAAAGAATTAGGAATTAGGATTTTGGAATAGTTAGGCTTTTTCCAGTTGAGATGAGATACATCTTCGTATTGGTCTATATTTATAATCGTAATTTTGATGGCAGTTACGTAAATGACAACAACATTATTATTATACCCAATATAGTTTCACGTATGTTTGTATAGAAATTGCATATCAATTTGGAATAATATCAAATTCCCCACCATAATTAACATTTTAAATGACAGAAAAATTATTTACAAAAATATGAAAAGGAACAATATAATTGCACCTCCATAATAGTATCTGCATAATTTAAAGTAAATCATAATTAATGTCGATTTATTTACATAGATATACAGGATTACCATATTAAGCGTCTATATGTGAACACATAAAGGTATTCGAAATTTGAATTCAAATAATCCAAAAATATATTTATGTTATAATTTTGTTACTCAAAATAAAATATACAAAAAAAAATGTGGATTCATGTCAAGGAGATCCACATTAATAGGACCTCCATAAATTAAAGGAGATCCTAATTAGTGTGGATTCGTCTAACCATATACAGTGTTACCATATGTGGTTCATATATATAATTTTTTTTAGGGGACCATATGTGTTCCATATATTTTATATTATTTAACGTATTACCATATTTATTTTAAAAACATAACATACTAAACTTTTTAATAAAATAGAAGAAGTGTATGCAATAAATATAACAGTTTTGGTATATTACTGTTAAAATCACAGGCAAAACGAAAAATGTACAAAGGTCAAAACATGATAGGTAGATAACTGATGACAAATTTATTTCATTCAAAACAGTGAATTAAAAAGTCAAAACCTACATACAAAGTGCCATGACAAATTATGTACATGTGATAGAGTAAAGAAACAGGGCGAAATTAATAGATGGAAAATGGTATGGAATAAAAACGATGACAATGGACGGATAATTTTAAAAAGATTAAAACAAATGTAGAAGAAGGAAGAAAATGTTGTCATATCGAAACTATGAAAAATTAAGACAAACTGACATATATTTTGTATTGCAATAAGTAAAATATAATACTCATTATTATTCGGATGTAAAAGTAAAACAGGACAATTATTTTGTATTGCAAATAAGAAAAATATAATATTGCATTAATAAAAACTTGCTTTTAGACAAATTGAACGACAACATAGCATAAATTTCCTAATCATTTTTTGCAATATAACCCAACAAAATTTTAATTCTAAAACGAAGAAGATTTCCGTCGACCAAATTGAGTTCATCGAAACACTCATGGCACACTTTATGAAGCCTTGGAGGAGAACAATGTAGGTAGTACAACATCATATTATCACAATCCAAGTACGTCCTAAACCCAACTTTTGATGAACAAACGTCTTCAATAGTATCCCATATAGGCGAATCCAAACATATATCTTGCGTGAATTCACTTGATACTTTATGGCATGAGAGATGACCCGAACGGAATAGGGTTAAAACCATTGCATCCACATCAAGGAAATTAGAATGTGCCAATTTTGGGTGCCACCCTTCTTCACACGTTTGTGCTTCTAATTTTAGAGATGAATCTTCAATTGAGGCGGATTGTGCTTCCAAGGGAACTTGATGACTTTCATCAACAATTATGGAAGTATCACATATATGGTTGTTTGATTTGTGTTGTTTTTAAAAAAAAAATTAAGGTAATTTCGAAGATATGCACGAATAAGCTAGAAAAAAACTGTTTTATGGTATGACATGGCCAACCTAAAGACGCCATTTTTGCTCTTTTCTAATTTTTCACTCTCAATACGCTAAGTTCCTCATCCAAGGGCCAAATTACCAATCGCATTTATATTAATAATGGCCATGTATAATTAAGGTCTTTATTGAATTTATGTAATTTACTCACAATAACTTGTTTCCTTAACATTAGCCTGACTAACTGGTATATATGGGATGGAATATAATTGTTTCCTTAATTATATCGATTACGTATCAATTACAAAGCGTGATTGTTGTCAAGGTATACTACTAATTGGCATTATATTTTTAAAATGAAACGTGCAAATTGATTGCGGATCTTACTGATTTCCTAATTTAGTTCAATCTCAAATCAATTATATGCGTGATTAAGGGCAAGGTTAATCTAATTGACCAGTTGGGATTAATGGTTGATTGACTTGCCACGTGGACAACCTAAATGATCTTCGAATCAATCTAAACAATGGAGCATGCCACATGGGCAAGAAAGCTCTAACTTCACGCCATGTGGCCTCAAGGATTCTGTTTTAGATATATAAATAGATTACTATGGGGGCTGGAGAAGCAGATAGATCAAGAAGCTGTGGGGCAACTAGGCTGATGGATCTTTTCTAAGTAATGCTGCTGTTGTTTGTAGAGATTGTAATGGCAATTGGGTGGAGGAATTTTACTCAAAATCCTTCTCTGATCCATTGGAAGCTGAGTTTAAGGCTATTTCACAAGCCTTAACTTGGATTTAGGGCCGAGTTTGGAGAAATGTAATTCTAGCTATGGATAGTATGAAGGTAATTAGGGGCATTCAAAGTAAAATTATGGCAAGAAATAACGTTTCTAGTTTGAAGGATAATTGCAGGGTATTGCTCCGTCAAAAAGGAGTGAAAATCGAGCATGAAGGAAGAGAGAGGAAGAAGGTGGCTGACAAGCTAGCCAATATGGCTTTTGTAAAAGCTAGAAATTTTAATATTGTGTATTTTATGAATCTCCCTCCCATGTTTGTATAGATCTTTTAACTTAGGACAAGAACTTTGGTATTACGGATGGAACAAACAATAGGGCGAGGAGTACTACTCCTAGTGATTCAACAGCTATTTAATTTTATGGTAATCCTTATTTAAAAAAAAAAAAAAAAAAACTAGGCTGTGGTTTTGATGGATACGATTGTACAAGTTTTGGGTGTTAGGTTTTTTATAAGTAGGATTTTAATAAAAAAAATGGAGTATACTTTTTTAATTAACTCAAAAAACATGTAGAATTCTAATTTAAAAAGGAAAGTCAACTAGATGAGTTAAGATCGAGAAATTATAGCCCGATAGCAATATTTATATAAATTATAAGAATCCTCTCAAAAAAAAAAAAAAAAAAAATTATAAGAACAAATATTTGTTGATCCTAGTTGTTAGTCATGTTAATGAGTAACTGACATATAGATTAATATAAATATAGTTTACTCGTTAAAAAAACTTTAAAATGTAAGTGTTAGATAGCATATTATAAGTACTTTTTTAGAATAATAAGCATGGTTGGAACTTTTTTTCATGGGAATAAAAATTATTTATAGAAAAGGATTATCAGGATGTAACTTAAGGATGTGCAATTGGATAATTACACATTTTGGTTAGTTTTGATGACAAGTTAAGATAACATCTACCCAATTTCACTTCAACGGTGTGATAATCAAAGGGAAAATACCAATGGAGGAGGGACTGCTAGAGAAAGGGAGTAAAATGCAGATTAAAGTATATTATCTCTATCATATAAGTGAAGAGGGGATGAAGATGGTGTTCCCTTACAAAAAGTCTGATATTACCCTTAATGAATTTAAATTGTCATTATATTAAATAATATTTTATTCTTCCTACTGCCATATATATTGAACACGCTAACAATAGAATTGAATTGCAATTCAATTAAATATTAAAATTATGGAGAATGATTTTCTCTTCTAACATATGTGTGAAAACTCTGACAAAAAATTAACTTGACAATGTAACTTGATAGACACAATCAGAAGAAAAAAAATAAAAACTTGAATTTCATATTAATAATTATACTGATAATGTTTTAAAACCTAAATGTTGATTATTATTCGGTAATCTCTATTATAGATCGAACTCTTCCACTTTATTAATATTCAATGATTGAACCTAGGGATGGAAATGGATGATGGATCATCCATCATCGAAATAAACGGATGAAAAGCGGGTGGCGGTGTTAAGCGGGTGATGGGTGCGGGTCGGACGCGTGTGAGATTTTTCCCATCCGTCACCCGACCCATCACCCGCTTAACACTCACCCATCATCCATATTATCAATTACACATGTTTATTTACTTACTTTATTAAATTTTTTAGTTGAAAATTTTAATAAATATGTATCTTATGGCATAATTTTTTGTAAAAATTGTTATATATTTCCTCACCCGGTAACCACACGACCCACCCGTTCACCCGGCGGATGACGGATGGATGGATGCGGGTGATAGCTTATGCGGGTGATGGATGGATGCCGGTGGAGCGGATGGATGCGGGTGACAGATGCGGGTGAAGCTCCACCCGCACCCGAACCCGATCCATTTCCATCCATAATTGAACCTGATACACAACTTCTTCCATTTTATTTGAGCAACTTTTCTTCTGCTTTATATTTTCTTCTCTCAATACTATATTTGAATAATGATGACCAAATAACTAAAAAAACCAGCGAAACATTGATTTAAGAAAAACATATTAAAAAAAATTTAAAAAATTATAAATTTAAATCACATTAATGTATCATTGCCAAAATATAGTGTCATGCATGTTGTGAATAAGAAAGTAAAATTAAATTTATCACTATTGCTAAATGTACATACTGACACTACTACATTATTTCAAATCACACTCTACATTCCATTTTTTGGGGCGTGGGGACCCTGTGGTAAGATGAAGGCCCCTGCCAGACCGGAACCTCTCGCAGGTTACCTGGTCTGGGTTTGCGGGCACACACTTTGAGAGGGAGGGGGATGGTAAGGGAAAACCCTTTCCCAAAGTGCCCCTAGTGGGGATCGAACCCCCCAACCTTGAAGTTAGAAGGTTCTTTCCTTACCACTAGGCCAAGTTTAGCTTGGTAAATCACACAATACATATAATGTTAGAAGACACTTCATTTCTTCAAAAATGATACTATTCTACTTAACTTATTGTACATCATCTAAAAAAAATGTAAATCTCCTCAAAATATGAGGATAGTGGTGTGCATTGAGTTTCTTTAGACTGACAAATAAATATGTATTATTTTATTTAAGCAAAAAAAAAAGACCAAAAGTATATATACGTCCTTATAGGTCAAGATTATATTGTAGCATTTTTTTAATTGTAATACTTTGACTTTCCCCTTTGACACTCCAAAAAAAAATTTACGCAATAAAATTTATTAGTATCAATATACAGTTAAAGTGAGTTATGTGAATAGTTAAAAAGTCAAAGTCTAACAAATATTAAAAACAATAGAGTATTACTTTATTTTAAAAAGTTGAAGTCTAGGAAGTTTCATATAAATTACATTATAACAAGTAGGAATCTATTAATATAAAAGTGAGTATCAATTTTTTTTTTTCTTTTGAGGGGAAAGGTGAGTATCATTTTGTATGTAAAGAATGACACTACAATATCAAATCAGACACTATATATTACAGAAAAAGACAATAGATTTTACATGGACACCATTTCTAAAATATCGACTTTACTACTTGACTTTCACGTTTTTCGTAACAGAAAAATGTAAATCTTATAAAGATGTAGACATTTCTTATCCATTTATAAATAGACACTAGATCCACAATAATTTTCTTCGTGCTTAATGTAACCGTAAAATATACTCATAATTATAGGAAACTTGAAACAAAACTATGATCAAAAGTATAAAAATGGTAATGGAACTCATGAAGTTATTAAATCTTACTTTGTCTACTCTATTTCGACATAAGGTTAATCTCTCAATGTAAAGTCGCGCTATGTTTAATGCTTGGAGTGGATGATCACGTATAGTAGGAATCAGAAGTAAGAATCTCCTGAAAATAATAATTAAATATAATCATTAAGCAGGAATGTAGGTATAACTGTTAACATAATCATTACAAACACACAAAAACTCCCCCAATATCAACAATGGGTCAAAATCTCAGCTCCGCCTTGGGTTATCAAAATGGTGTGCTCAAACTGTGCAGAGAGGCTTCCATCTTCAGTGACCACTGTCCAGTTATCGTCCCACATAATGGGATCATAACTTCCTAGTGTAATCATCGGTTCTGCAATATAACATTTAATGCATTAATGCATATACATAAATCATTCTAATCTGGGATGACTTATTATGGGTTTAGAAGTTGAAAACATTTGACTAGTGACTCAGTATCATGTTCAACAATAGATAGTGAAAGGATGGTGGGTGAATAGTGAAAATATTTCAATGTTGCAATAGAAAAAGAACGGAGGAAATATATATATATATCAATGAAATTTTTACACTATTCAGTATTCACCCACCATCCTTTCACTATCTATAGTGATTTTTACGTAAGGACAAATATAGTCATGTGGGGTCTTGTAACTTGTTAGATTCGTCTTGATATATACTTTCAAAATATCAAATTTTTATAATATTTACTAAAAAGTAAATAAAGATAATAATAGTTAAAATTGTGCATTGGCAAGCGTGAAAACTCAATTGTTGCAATAGAAAAAGAACGGAGGAAGTATATATATATATATATATATATATATATATATATATATATATATATATATATATATATATATATAGAGAGAGAGAGAGAGAGAGAGAGAGAGAGAGAAAGAGAGAGAGAGAGTTTTTTGTTAGAAACAACCTTTTAAAACTATTTTTTTGCGAAAAACAACCTTTTAAAAGTTTTTTTGCAACTTACAACCTAAAACCAAAATTTTTTGCGAAATGAAACCTAAAACTAATTTTTTTTGCGAAATGAAACCTTTTTCGGATTTCCGTCATTGACCGTTAAGTATTTGCATTTGACCGTCCAACTTTCATTTCCCTCCATTTCTCTTCCTTTTCATTGATTCATTTCCCTCCCTTTCCCTCCATTTCTTAAAATTCTCTCTCTCCTCTCCTTTTCTCTCTTGAATGACAAACTTCCATGGTGACATTTTAAATGATGGTGGAGGTGGTGGTGGTGGTATTGGGATCAGTGGCGACTCACTGCCATTACTAATGTTTTCACCTATGCTGCTAAAGCTGGTAGCTCTTAGAGGGATTTTTTAGAGGGGTGGTGGTCTAGCAGGGGGTGGTGGAGGTGGAGGGGCTGAATTGGAAAAGGAATGGATTTTCTTTTTACTCTTTCCTTTTTTGGAGAAAATGTTATGGAACATTGAAGGTGGTGGTGGAGGAGGAGGAGGTGGTGGTGGAGGTGGTGGAGGAGAGGATGATGGAAATTCTGGTGTGGACTTTGAACGGTGAATTGATGTGTTTGGAGGTTGGAAATTCCGGTGTTTGGAGGTTGGTGTTCGTGGAGGTGGTGGAGGTGGCGGTGGTGGTATTTGAAATGGAACCTTTGATCTAGTTTCCCTTTGTGCTGGAGTGTGTCTCATATTTTCATGCTTCTTTTTATTCGAGGTTGATGGATGTGTTCGTTGGGTCGGTGGAGGTGGGGTGGCGGCGGGGGTGAGGATGGTGGTGGGTTTGAGGAGAGAGAAAGAAGAAGAGAAGAGAAGAGAAGAGGAGGAAGAAGGGAGAGAGAATGGGTATGGTTTAAGAAGAAGAGGAGAGAGAAAATTAAGGGTCAAGTGTTACAGGAAAAAAATTGACGGTCAAACGCAAATACTTAACGGTCAATGACGAAAATCCGAAAAATGTTTCATTTCGCAAAATTTTTTGGTTTTAGGTTGTAAGTTGCAAAAAAACTTTTAAAAGGTTGTTTTTCGCAAAAAAATGGTTTTAAAAGGTTGTTTTATATATGAGGTGGCCAGTGCCCACCTGGACTAAACCTGTTTCATAGCCGAGCCAGGCTGCATAGTTGCGGCCCAGACTTGAACCAATTAAGCAACCAGGTGAGTGAGTCCAGGCTAGAATTGCTTAGGTTGGTAATCAAGTGAGTTATGCCCATAGCCAAGCCAGGCTGCAGGGTTGGGGCCCAGACTTGGACCAATTAAGCAATCAGGGTGAGCCAGTAAAGGCTAGAATTGCATAGATTGGTAAGCAACCGGGTTGCCTTAAGAGAGGCCAGTTTGTGGTGCCGTTTTCAGGAAACTTGGTCCATGACCCGCACAGTAGCTTAACTGGTAAGCTCCAGTCCTAAGCCTGGCCTAATCTGGACCACTGGCCACCTCTATATACCTTTTATGAGTGGATATTTTTGGAACGTAATTGTAAAGACATGACAGAGTAAGAGCAATGAGAAAGTACCAATAGTGAAAGTTTGATTTAATATCATGCGCCCTCCTTCATTGTTCCCTGCAAGAAAAAAGAAACACATTACCTTGTTCCGTTGTTATTACAGAGACCAAGTTCACTTCTGTAATTTTTATTGGCCAACGAGTTCCCTATATGTTGAGGGAGACGTTCTTCCAAGGATCTTTCATCACTGTAAATAGGAATATGCTCATAGAGGCAGAACAATACAAAAAGCATAGGAAAAGTTCAAGATGATTACTGCAGTGCTGAATAACGGGTTCGGCATGAAAAACACGACCAACACCGTGGCCAACAAACTGACGTACAACACCATATCCAAATTTATCTGCATGGTCACTACAATGAAAAATGCAAAATTAAGAAACCAAAAGATAATATACAGAAGATCTCTGGCATGGTTGCCAGCAGCAAAAGCACGCATAATTTTAGATGCATGATGAAACATGGCAAATTTGACATGAAACAGATTCCATATCTTACTGGATTGTTTTGCCAATCTTCTTGTACTCCACTCCTGGGCCACATATTGAAATTGCCTTGTCCATGCATTCTTTAGTTACCTGGTACGAGTAAAAATATATTTCCTTTCAATGTGACTAGATAAAAACTGAAGCAGAGCAAAATTTTGTAGAAAAAACTTAACAGGGTTCTTTCTCTTAGACATCCAGATACATAAATCAAAATGGAGACAGGTAATATTCTCAAGAAAAACCATATGGTTCAGCTTCAAAAGAAAATGGAGCCGTAATCTCAACTTTGAACCGGTGATGCAGCAAAGAAAAGATTGTGAACCCATATATTTCATGCGGCTCTCCTCTACCACCACTAAAAGACCCACCTGAAATAATGAATACAAAGTACTCCTGCAAGCCCTGCAAGCCCGCTAGAAGGCAAAATAATATCATTGTTTCCAAAGCCAGGTTACAATGAGAAGATAAGATAGCACACAAATCAATAGCTATTCTTGCTTGTAGATTTTTACGAGAAGATCTGAGACATATTGGAGCAACAATAATCGAGTATCGCAAAGAAATTCAAAATAATAATTTTGCGAAAAGGAAAGGATTTGATGCAGATCTTATCGTGATAAATCCTGCATTACTCATCAGCATGTCCTAATATTTGTTTCCACTTTCACACTACATGTCCAAAACTAGGTCAAATACAGTGAATACACTTACTCGGTATACCCTTCTAGCCTTCTTTGTTAGGGCCAACCAAAGCACATCCCCCGGATGTTACCTGAAAAAAAACAGAGCCTTCCCCTAGAAGAATTCATTGTTTGTCTCATAAGATAGATGGCTTCTACGATAGATCGCCCCGCCATAAACACAAAATTGTTTTGTGAAATACTTGTGCAGTTTCTCAACCTATGTTCTTTCTCTTTCTCTCACATTTTCATAGCATGACTCATAATTTCTATCCCCCCATAATTCCAAAAATCTTGTGCATCTCTTTTGTGTTTATAAATAGGTATCAAAGGTTTATTCTCCAATTTTGAGGTATTGTTTGTCCACCAAATCTTGTTGTATAAGTTTGTCAACCAATCGATACCAACCTTCCTAAACATATCTACACCTCACTAGGAATAGAGATGGCCCAACTAATTTCCTTAGTTTCGTTCTCTCCAATGCATTCTCGATCTCTATTTTTTCAATTTTCCGCACTTAATCCTCATTGACTTCCAATTTGAAAGAGAAAGCCTCCTGTAAATCCCACCTGACTTTCACAAAACGACTGATCTTGTCTCCTAGCTATCTTATAAAAAAACCTTTTTTACCATCCCCTGAGTCTAGCTTGCCGAATGCATCCTTGTATACCTCTTACTTGGACAATAGAGCAACATATTTTGCCTTAACTTTACTGTCCTTGTATTCCAAGATTTTACTTCGTCCCTACATTTTCCTAACTCAAGTAACATTCTCTTCTCTTTTCATCTTAACTGCTGCTGTTAAGTCCTCATGTCACCATGTTGTATGATTTTATCCTTGTGCACTGTACTTCCCCTTTGATTTTCTAAAAGCTCCTTGGCTACTCTAGAAACACCATTCATCTTTATCCAATTAAGTTCAGGGTCCACCTCTCGAGCTGTTCATTTGGTGATTAAGAGCTACTTCTATAGAATCAAAGATCATCAGAAAGTTTTTTGCCGTTGCAGTAGTAGATCTAAGGTTGTTTTCACTCAAAAATAAAAATCAAACTGAAAAAAGGATGCGGAAGTTTGTGAATATGTTCCTAGAATATGTCAATAATCGAGTATTGCAAAGAAGTTCAAAATAGTAATCAAAATAGTTTGTTTTTCTTTCCTTTTAAAGTGCTACAAGACTCTCTTAAGTTAATTGCATCTGCCCTTTTATATAGATACCTCAAGATTTAAAAATCATAAGCATAAGCAAGACAATAGCAAGCATCATAGTCTTATGAAAGATAAGGCGTTAGCAACAATAGTGCACTAAACTTACAGCATAAGCAGAAGCATTTATCTACCCTTTCTATCAACAATGACTTTCAAAGTTGTCAACAGTTTGTCCACAGACCACCTTCATAAGAATGAGAAAGAGCAAAGCGCAGGATATAGAATACGATGTTGTGGATGTTACCTGAACCAATTTTTTGGCTTCATCATCGACCTCCCCACAGAAGAAGGTTGCAGAGGTATCACCATGATAACCCTGCTTAAACCAAGAGTGAGAATAAAGCAAAGATATGAGAATTTTTTGTCCACATATAAGCCTCTATCGCTGTACAACTACACTCTACAAATTTGTGCCAGAACAATAACGATTAGAAGTCCAAGAATGAAAGAACCAATGTTACGAAAGAGGGGGGGGAACTTATAAAGACAAGGCATAAAACATTATCAATGCAAGAAATGTGTCTTTCTTACAATCATTAGCATTCGTCTAAAAATATTTTCTCTAAAGAAGACAGGCCGGGAAACGGGATCCAACAGCATGTACAACTTTAGTCTATTGCACTCAAACCATATAGTGTAAGGTGATTAACCCCATAACCCAAATCAATTATGTCTAAAAGGGTATGCTCACAATGGACAATGACACTAACCTAAAAAATCAAATGACTGTATAGTATCAATTATGACTTGGTTGATGTTCTTATATAACCTAAATGACTGTAGAGTATACAATGGCCAATGGAGTAACCCACGTTAATAAAACATACAATTAGCATCGTTTACACCGGATGTACAATAAATTTATCGTCAAACCGATTCACTTTACTTTTAGGTCAAAATGGGTCACTATTCAAGTCAAGAGGGGTCACTTTAAAACAAAGGGTAACTTTTAACCTTATATGAGTCACTTCTATATAAATAAAAATGATCCATATAGGACAAATAGTTAACCAAGTAAGTTACCTTAAAAGAAGAACATTTATATAAGTGACCCATTTAAGGCAATAAATTATTGAACATCCGTCTCATACAAGAATTTGTGTAAAACATATAAGTGAAAGTAGCCAATATCAATGGATGAAACAAAACAGGTAGCCTTAACATGAGACCCAAATTTTGGAAAGGCGGGCAAGAGCAGCAGTAAAGAAGTAATTTAAACAATGAATCAGAAACCATTGCGTAGTTCCATGAATTTTGGCTTTAATACTGTATAACAACATATGTTGAGATATTACCAGCTAAAAGAATGAAAGAAAGTACTTTGCTGCTTACATTTAGGTACACCGTAACATCAATGTTAATAATATCACCATCCTGAAAAATGGTAATATTAGTCACTATTTGATAACAGGAACGGATTGGACAAAAATTGTAGCATTTCAAACAAAACTAACCTCAAGTGATCTTGAATCTGGTATCCCGTGGCAAATGCATTCATTCACTGATGTGCAGACACTTTTAGGAAATCCACCATAGCCAAGGGGCGAAGGATACCCTCCATTGTCAATAATCATTTGATGAACTGCTTCATCAATTTCATCAGTTTTCACGCCTGGCTGTGGATAAGAACAATAAGTACTATGTATGGAGCAAAAACCATCTCCAAAACAGGTTGACCTACAACAATAACGAAATTCACGGAAGGCAAATGTTGTGTAAGCAACATGAACCACCACTGGACACAAGATCTCTTTAGATTAAAAGTATAATCCAATTATCCAATAGCATGGAAGCCCTATGATCTTTCTTGTATTACTTTCTTTTCTTTTCTTTTTTCGCTTTTTTCTTCTTGGGGGGTGGGTGGGTGGGATTGGAGAGGGAGGGAGAATGTGCAAAAAGAAAACTTGAATGAGCCACAGACATAACAGTACATGCATTACTCGAAGGCGCACTTATTAGTCCCTTGGTAAATAACATATCATACTTAATTATTCAAAACGACTCAATTTGCATGCTCTCTTTTGTTTTTAACCATCCAGCCTCACCAGTCACCAGAGCACGAATCTTAGTTAGAAGTCTGCAAGTTCAACAAGTCCATTTTTTGCCAAAATATGTGAGCAACTAACCAGAAAAGATCACCATCTTCAATAGGCCTATAACTATCCGTCGATTGTAAAAAATAAAGTCTTCCCGCAAAATCTCACTGCAATCAGAATTACACTGAACAGGCAAAAAGAAGAAATAACAACACAGGGAAGTCAATGACCAAGAGCCTTGGAGTATTACCTTGACTAAAGTTCCAGCATATTCGAGAACAAGGGCTGCCAATCTCCCAGAAGCTCTCATACACTCTATTCCCCTCTCATCATGTACCTCAGCTCCACTTGCTACTTCCGGAGGTCTCCGAGATTTCACATAAGGAGGTCTCTGTATGTGAGCTGGAACAGGTCGAGGAGGAGACACCTTACCAGGCCTCAGAGGTTTACGTCTGCTCATCGACACTTGATCAAGATTTCTGCAACTATACATGTTAAGTAGCAATAGGAAAACAAAAGCATGCATAATCGTGGGAAAATGGAGTGAGAGACAGAGAATGGAGTGACAAGGAGAGAGAGAGAGAGGCACACCTCTTATTGAATAAGAAATCAGTCAAACCAGAAAGAGTTTTTGGCAACTGCATACAGACATGTTTTCTTCCTGCAAGGATAAGTTTTAAGTCTTAACAAGACAAACTCGTGACCAACGACAATAATGTCCGACTCCAACCAGACACAGAATCCAGCTTTGTAAATAATCACCAAAAATTTAATTGACATTTTCAGCAGTAACTGGTTATAATAGTGAATTAAGGCAAAACAAAGGACCTAAAAAGTATGTATTGCTGCTCTATACAAGCTAGGTCAAACTCCTCGAAACAAAAATCGGATCGTCAATTTCACAATTTGCCAACCCCACGCCGAAATTAACAATCTTGTCCCTCCAGATATACTCTTTTGAACATTGATATGACTCTCTAGCTTGGCAATATTCAACACTAATATGAGTTATCTCCAATCATCATCAGTAGTTTAATCTAATTTAGCAATCATATGTTAACACTATACATAACAAAATAAATTCAAAATAATACTAGAAAGTTCAACAAATTTATCAACAGAACACAAATGCAGACTGCAGTAAAAATCAGACATATGAGACAGAGGAAATACTACTGAACTGAACAAAATTCAAGAAAGTTGATTTGTAAATTCGTTACAAAGCGTAATAAAGCATAAACAGAAAGAATAAGCAAATTAGATAATCAAACTTAACCTCGAAAATTGAGATTTATTGGATAAAGTGGATTGATAGGTTTTCCAATAAAGAATACAAGTAAAAGACATATACATATGCACCTTTCAAGTACCTGGGAAAGAGCGGAAGAGGTGGTGAAGAGGGTGGTGAGAAGGGTGGATAAAACGGTCACCGCCCACGAAAGAGGAGACCAACCGAGACTGTAAACACATGCTCCCCGCCATTCTAATGTCTAATACACACTCTCTCGCTCGCTCTCGCGTTATCTTTCAAGTCTAAATGAACGCCCACAAAATATGGATGTATCCTATATCCATTTTGGCTCAACTTGGTTTTTTTTCCAAAAAAACAAAAAATTATAATTTATGTGTGTCAGTGACGATAAAGTGATGTAAATAAGATTTAGGCTATGTTCTTTTGGACTAAATTAATGAAAAATTCGTTCGCCTGGGCCAGACAAATTCAATCCGCCGCTCGCCCGTTCGGGTTTATTCGGTTCGCTTCGGTCATTAGTTTCCTCTCACAGTTTTCATTCACTTCAGTTCAGTTCAGGTTTATTCAGTTCAGTTCAGGTTCATTCAATTCAGTTCAAAAGAATAGAGTCTTAATCTCACGTCTTTAGTGATAGGTACTATCTTTATAAGACTTTATCAATCTAAACTTATCTAAGTTGAACTTATCAGACATGTTGGACCTAATCAACCTTAGTTTTACATTATTTATACACCTGGTCAGACTCTAATTACATCTGTTTGGACCTCATTAGACCTGAAACTTATTTTTTTAATGTAAAAATAACACACGAGTTAGATGGCTTCCATTGGCCCAACTTGGCTATTAAAAGATTAATGAAGCTTAAGCCCCAACTATTTCCCATTCATACAACGACTACATTACGTGGCATTATTATCAATCTCTCGAAACTCTAAAAAAGAAGGGGAATTGTGAAAATTTTATTGACTTAAAGAAGGATACTAAATTAGTAGTCTTGTTAATGAATTATTGTTGTGTTGCGTGGAGCTTCGCAGATATTACATTATACTAAAATAATACTCCCTCCGTCCTATAATATAGTGCTCACTTCTCATTTTTCACGGGAATTAAGGAGAATGGAATAGGTAGTAGATTTCCAAAAAAATCTATTTAATGAAGTGCTTTTTTGATACTTTTGTATTGAAACTAGTTCTTTAATTTCTTTTTCCTTTAAACAATATCAAAAGGTAACAAATGTTCATTGGAATGATGTAAAGCAATAAATGGGGTCACGTGTTTTGAGAGAAAAGTATGTAGGGGTATTTTGGAAAGTTTGTGTAGAAAGTAAGGATACCTTAGTCCAAAAAAATTGATAAAAAAGAAAAGTAGGGGTATTTTGGAAAGTTTGTGTAGAAATTAAGGATAGCTTAGTCCAAAAAAATTGATAAAAAAGAAAATAGGCACAACATTTTGGGACACCAAAAAAGGAATGTGAGCACTATATTATGGGACGGAGGGAGTAACTAACAGGGATACGTGTCACTCTCTCATTCAAAATTTTCCCTCCTAAAGTGAAATATTTTGGAAAATGGAATATTCTATTCAAAAAACTATCTTCTTTTAATTAATGGGAGATCTTTGGTAGCCTTTATCGGATACTATAGAAACTAAATTTGTTAAGATTTTGAATTAATTATGAATATTTAATCTGTAATATTCAAAATTAACCCATAAGAGAAGTACTTTCTTATACATGATACATTTTGAGTTTAATTAGCTTGGGCCAAAAACTAGTATAATTTATAATTGTCATGGTGTACGATAATTTCTGGCGCCTTCGATGCAGTTAAAAAATTGTTTCCATTTTAGTTCAAGACAATTTACCAGACCGGCCCAAGTCAATGAATCTAATGTCACAAAAGACATCCAAGTTGGGCCATAACCTGGAATAACTTGAACTCCTACTTCAAAGTTCAAATGATGTGTGGATACATTTAAATATGTTTACCCTTTTTTTTTTTGAAAGAGAAAATTCATTAATTGAAGGTCAAACGGCATCTACAATAGGTATTAAAGAAAAACAAGATACAATTAAACAAGACTAAATCAAATTCGTCTTCGAAGGAACTACAATAAACCGTGATCGGAAGAATACAAAGCAATTTCTCATTTCTTGAATCAAGCAGCTATTGATGAGGTAAGTTTCATCATTTTGATGTAGTTTGGGAAGAACATTCTTGACCGAGTCATGTTAACCGCATCCGAGATTCTAATACCTTCATGTTGAGTCTCGAACTTCAACCCCTAAAAACAAAAAAACATACTCACAACTCCCATAGGGGAGAAGGAGATTTCCAAAGCAGAAACTAAAAACCCCATAACAGGGTTTGAAAAGATCTCATAAAGAGAGACTAATTTATTAAACAAAATAAGAAAATGAATTAAAAAACTGAAAATAAAAGGGAAAATGGAACTACCAATGGATGAAATCATCCACAATTTCCTAACCTGATGAAGAAGGGGTAGGGGAGACTAGGGTTTGAGAGAGAAAGAGAGAGGGGGGAGGCTAGGTTTTTTTCAAATACGTTTACCCTAAGCAAGATGGATTTGTAGTTGGCGACAAAAAATTAATTAAATTTGCCTTATCAAGAATGTCGCCTACATGAGAATATAACCTGTGAAAATTGGACTACTCCAACTAAGCCTACTCTTTTTCGAGCCTGTAAGAAGGACCCCAACCAAATATTAACTTGCAAGCTAGGTACTTGAGAATAGGGGAAAATACCATACACGAATCCCCGCCACAACTATTACAGTTGGGAGGATTCGGTCTTGTGACCTCAAAGTTACAAGGTGAATCCCCTAACCCCAATAAACTAGAGATAATTGTTTAAGATGGTGTACTAGTGTTTTATATCCTCCTAAGAACTCTAATTATAATATTCATAGGTTTAAAAAATTGAAAATAGGAATAACTAGGAGCCATTGTAATACTTCTTTGATATGTTCCTTTCTTTAATTTAGAAGCCAGATATACAGTTTTAAAAATCCAATCCGGTTTGACTCTTTAGCATTCTTACTTTCTTAGTCATATATTTCTAACATTACCTTGGAACTTTATTCCTATTTCTTTAGGTTTAAGTCCCTTTAAACCCATAAATCCATAATATTAGGGGCCTACTAGAGAACATTACACAATATAGAGAGCTTATCAACGTGAATATATATTTTATTTCAAGATGATATTAATGATAAGAAAACCACTACCAAATGAGCATAGCTTAGACATTTAGATGGTACCTCCTCCACTCAATTGAGAAAGATCTTGCGGGTTCGATCCTAGGCAATAACATTCTAGCTCTTAGAGCAAGGCCAACGGTTGTCTTGCTAAGTGGGCATGAGGAGAGATGCAATAAAAATATTAATAATATATTAGGAGAGAGTAAAACAAAGGCAAATATTTGCCCTATTGATGGTGATGAACCAAATTGAAATAGGGCAAATGTAATACCCCTTATGATTGCTTTAAAGGAATTTAGCAGACTACTCATTCCCACAAGATTCATCTTTCTTTTAGGGAGTTTAATTCATTAGTTACTCTACAGTTAAGCGTGTTTGGCTGGGAGTAGTCTTGATCTAATGGTTGATGTTGCCTGCTTTCATAACTAATCTAAAGGGTGATAATAAAGCAGATTTTTTATGTAATTGTTACAATTTGCAACGATAGTTATACAATAAGTTATAAATTTTTTTTTAGGTAAAAGAATAATTTGGCAATTCAGATTGGCCAACTGGTTCCCTCTAGGGTTTCTCATTGGGAGGGATTTTTCCTAACCTCCATCGCTAGGTTTTTCTTATTTTATGAAGGTTTTTCCTTCATTCTTTACCCTTCTTTCTCTTTCTCTTTCATCTCTTTTCTTCTTGGCCTCAATTGTGAATATTTGTAGGGGCTCCATTGGTATTCGTACCGATGGTAAGCCCCAAAAACTCCTTTAATTGCTTCCAATAAGTATATCCCATCCTTAAGATGGTATTTATTTTAGGGTGTTCAATTTCTTTTTTTGTTCGTCTGATGAAGGAGGAAGATCGATCTAACAATCTCTATTCTTTGTAAGAATCTAAAAGACCACGGAAGTATTTTCACCCAAGTGACTATGGATCAACGGAAGTTAAGCCGAATCAGAGCGAACTCACATATTGTATTGCTTCAGATGAATTTTTTTTATTAAGGCCATTTTTAATCAAATCTGCGATATAACTAGTTCTAAGGTGTTATATACTTGTGTTGGAATTTTCGATTTTTCAGGAATTGATTGTAAGTGCCGTTTGGCTATCCCTTATGAATGAAATCCTTTTTCTTCCAGTAAAAAAAAAGTTATATTTAAAAAAAATACCTTCAATGGTTGTAATTTTTTTGGGAAATTTGTCAGAAACAACCTTTTAAATACAAGTTTTTGCGAGAAACAACATTTTAAAAAAATCTGGCAAAAGAAGACCTTAAGCATAAAATATTTTGCGATGAATAACCTCGACCCATTTTCCAGCATTTACCAAGCATTTTTCAGCGTTAACTCGTTAAACCAAACATGTGGAGGGCACGTGAACTGCATCTTTTATGTTTCAACCTTGTTTTTCTCCATTTTCGACATTGACCAAGTATTTTGCGATGTTGACTTTATCAGTATATGAAGGAAATGGGGTTGAAACATAAGAAATGTGGGTTACATGCCTTGCCATGTTTGGTTTTAGTGAGTCCAAGTCGCAAAATACTTGGTCAACGCCCGGAAAATGGGTCAAGGTTGTTCCTTGCAAAAAAGTTACTTTTAAGGTCTTATTTTGCCATATTTTTTTTAAAAGGTTGTTTCTTACAAAAACTTGTATTTAAAAGGTTGTTTCTGATAAATTTTCCTAATTTTTTCCCATACCCATATTGGGATATTTTCATACACTTTCTCATTTAGTTTAATGATCTTTGTAAATTTCTTTTTCATTTCTCACACAATAACCTTAAAGTTTGCCTCATAAAAAACCTTCAAACAAACGGATATAGATCCATATGATTCAAAAAAAATCATAGGCAATAATCATGTATATTACACCCTTCAGTTTTTATTAGTTTACCCGTTTTGACTTTCGACACTATTCACATACATGACTTTGACTAACTCTTATAATTTGTAGTTAAGGAAAAATATAGTCATGTGAGATCTTGTTGGATTCGTCTCAATGTGTTATCCAAATATCAACTTTTTGTAATTATTGCTTATTAAAAATTAGAGATATTAAGGTTTAAATTAGTGCATCGGCAAATGTGCGTGCCCCAAGGAAATGGATAAACTAATAAAAACCGGAGGGAGTAAGATACAATTCCTCTAAAATATCTCATTTTCTTGTCAAAATATTACTACCTCGGTTTTTTAAAATTGTTACGCTTTGATATTTTTTAATATTCACAAATTTCACTTTGACCATCATTTGTAATCTGTATGTGAGGAAACATATAGTCATGTAGGTTCTTGTTGGAATCGTCTTTATATATAGTATTTTATAAATATCTTCTTTTATAATTTTTACAAATACAAAGTTAGAGATATTAATGCTCAAAGTTTTGCATTTACATGCATGAAAAATGAGAGCGTGCATAATAATTTTTTAGAATTAGATGGAGTAATTTATAAAGTTTAAAAAAATACAGCTTATTTTGCTACTGTATATTTCAAACCAAATTGTCCCCCAAACAATTAATAAAGACGAATGTTGAGCCCAACTCAACTATACTGCTTTAAGACTTACCAGCTAAAGCGAAGCCTTTGCAATTTATCAACCCATAATTTTTTGTGGTCCACTCTTATCATATGTGTTAGATTCCTCAGACATCTTCCGACCCGGTTTCTGAAAGCAAGAAAGGGGTCCAAACCTTTATATGTTTACTGAAGTCAACAACTATTTCTCTGAAACCTGAAAAGCAAGAACACAACCCAAATAATGGCGTTAATGGGCCATCTTCTGATAGTAGTCAGTAGTCACCACTCGCCAGTCACCATTTTCAAAGCTATAATTCTGGGATTTGGTACTGGAGCAGGCCTTTTCCCATCCTCTTCCCACATCTTAAGATCATACTATATGCAAAAAAATTAAGTCCATTATAATAGACATACTTTTATACCTTATTGTTAGGCATTATTGAAGGGTATTATAAACGAAAATACACCAAGCAAGACTTGACCTACTAGTAAAGAAAATATATCTTATCGTTAGCGCCTCTGGTGGGGTTATACCTTTATTTTCTCTTTCTCAATCTCAATTCTCACCGGTTCCTCACTTCACCTAACTCTAACCCAATGGTTACTTTCGTTCTCTCTCTAATCTTATCTCCCAGACTCGTCCACCATCACCACTCACTCATAATCTCAATCTCACGTACGGTTCCCACCCACCATCACCATTCACTCTTAATATCCATCTCCCAGACTATGGTGTGCCAGCGTGCTATTGACTGCTGTTTTTGTGTTGTTATTGGTGTTAAATTTTAGTTACTTTTAGTAACTATGATTTATTAAGTATTATCGATGAATATTAAGGGTTTGTATGATTTATTAGTTGTTATTATTGAATATTTATGGGGTTGTATGAATTACTTCTATTATCAAATCGCTTTTATTTTGATGCTCGCGCCTAATTTAATTACTTCTTGAAAAGAATAGTGTTAAAAAAAAATTAGATATTTTGGATTGGATCCAATCTAGTGTTTGAAATTTTGGATTGGTTTTGTTTGGACTCAAATTTTGATTAGTTTGGATTTGGAATGGAAAATTGAAATTCAAATTTTTTTTTCGAATTAGTATGGATTGGGCTTAAGTCCAAATAGTACACTGAACTTTAACCCCTTAGTTGTGGGGATAAAAGTGTTATCATAGCTTATTTTAGATTTATAGATTCAAGCAAAGTTTGACTTAAGATTGCAAATATGTGATCTGACAAGATAATTGGTCTAAATAGTGACACAACATCATTGAAGACACAAATTTGCATGAGAATCAATTCACCAAAGACTGTCTAAGTCGAACACATCTCATTCTCATCTACCAGAAAGTTATTCCTAGTTTGATTTTCAAATGGGGAATTTGGGAGAGGGACTTGGGGGGAGGGGTTTGCTAAAATTGTCTAAGTGTTCACCTGAGATGGTTATATTTTTTTTTTTTTTTTTTTTTGAAATTAAAATTAATTCATTGATTTAAAGTCATACGACATCTACAATAGAAGTCAAAACTAAACAAATACATATCAAAATGAAATAAATACAATTCTAATATGGCAAAACCACGATCGTTGAGTAGATCTAACGCTTCTGAAAACCCTCGTCTTTCACATCGTTTGTCGATGCAGCCTTCTACAAAGGTCTATCGATCTTTTGTAGTTTTGAAGTAAACTGGATTCAATCCAAGTGATTTGTAAAAGCATCGACATCCGTCTGTCAACCCCGCACAAATTTCGATCAACAAATCAACCTCTTGAATTACACAAAAAACCAAAAACAAAGTCTCCAAACTCTCACATGGAGAGAGATAAAACCCAATATATGGGTAGATATAACCCAATGTATGGGTAGAAAAACTCTCCATTAGAGAGAGACTGAAATTTATTAGAAACATTAACATAAAAAACTAGTAACAAAAGGAGAAAAGGGGCTTACCACCGCCCAAAAGGGTGGCGGTAGCCCCTAGGTTGAAAATTAGGGTTTGGTGAGAGAGGAGAGAGAAGAGAGAAAAAAAAGAAGGAGAGGAGGCTGAGTTTTTAAATAACCGCACCTATTTTGATAAATTGATATTTACCTGAGATGGTTATATTGGTAAGCTAAGGCCACACACTTACAAATAGATAGACTCGTAGATAGACACAAAGTCCAAAACAATAATGGAATACAAGACATATGTTTAAAATAAATCAAGGTGATTTCTTTTATATAAAGAAACTTAATTAGATGTAATTTAACCCATCTATATAGCTATACTACCATATTTTTTAATCATATACTCAGAGCATTTTTAAACCATGTGGTCATGCACATAAAAGAGAAACTTTTTTTGAAAGAGAAATTTCATTAATTGAAGGCCAAACGGCATCTACAATATGTATTAAAGAAAAATAAGATACAATTAAACAAGACTAAATCAAATTCGTCTTCGAAGAAACTACAATGAACCAGATCGAGCAATACAACGCAGTCCCCTTGTATTTACTGAATCAAGCAGCTATTGATGAGGAAGTCTCTCATTCGGATATAGTTTGGGAAGAACATTCTTGATCGAGTCAGGTTGACCGCATCCGAGATTCCAATACCTTCATGTTGAGTCTCGAATTTCAACTAATGAGAATAATTTCTCATATCTAAAAACAAAAGAACCATACTCACGACTCACATAGGGGAGAAGGAGATTTCCAAAATAGAAACTAAAAACCCCATAACAGGGTTTGAGAAAATCTCATAAAGAGAGACTAATTTATTAAACAAAACAAGAAAATGAACTAAAAACTGAAAATAAAAGGGGAAAAGGGGCTTACCATGGATGAAATCATCCATGGCAGCCCCTAATTGATGAAGAAGGAGTAGGGGAGGCCAGGGTTTGAGAGCGAGAAAAAGAGAGAGGGGGCAGCTCCTGACATAAAAGAGAAACTAATTATATTACGATATAAGTAAAACATATACTAACTATATTAAGACATAAGTAACCCTTCTTTTTATATAAAAACTCTAATAATTAATGGTAAGTAACCGCAGAAATTATAAGTAAAAAAATTATAATTAATTATATTGACCAGTAACCTTCAAGATAAGTAACCCCTAAAATCCCCAACAGGTGACATAAGTAACCCCGACAATCATAATTTACCCTACTATAATAATAAGCAAACCTAACAATTATAAGTAACCCCTAGTATATTAATTAATAACCTCAATATACAATAATTAACCTTATATGTGGACCGACCACAGACACAATACCACACTATTAACTATAGATGTGACTAGCTACATGAAATATAAAACTACTAGCCTTCTATGCACGCGTGCATCGATTGCTTGGGTATGCTCTTAAATTTCATCTAAATAGAATTTTGAAAGTGTAATTTATAATCATTATAGTACAAACTAATGTGATTTATAAAGTGTTGAACATTTAGATGTAAAGTCTTATAGTCAAATTAAATTTGTAAAAGTTTTTTTATTGAGTAGCCATTTTTCTCATTATGTCAAGTTACTTTGTTAATGCTTATTTAGTTTATTATTGGAATTTTAAGGAGACACCAATACACATCATGATCCCATCTTTAGATCAGGAAAAGATATAATTGTAGAAAATCTTAATATGCAATTACATATTTAGCTAAGGATAAAAAAGACTTTTCACAGGAGGGCATCATAGCTCTCCCTTAACTTATATAATAGAGATATATATTTCCCCTTTTACTAAATAGGCTGCCCACAATATACCGTGCATGTAAATTAAACTTGTGAAAAGTATACTCATATCACCTTATTGTGATGACTCATGTTCCCAAATATTCCCAAAGCCAATAAATTTGGGAGCTAATGATGTCCAATAGAATAAATGATTGAGCCCTTAGGAATTGATGCAAGTCCCAAAATTTATGTTGAAAAAAATCAAATAGGACATGAATAGGGGATCTTGTGGACTGTGGAGTATATGTTTTTTGTGTAGGCCACATTTAATAATTCAAGCAAATTTTGTAATCATAAGAGATCAGAATTGACATAAGGGAAAAAGAGAAAAAGAGTACAGAAAAGATAAAAGAAAAGGATAGGGAGGGAAATATAAAGGAAACAGAAAAGGGAAGAAAGTCCAAGTTTTTAAAAAGCAAGAGGAGAAAAAAAGCAATTTTTGGATATAAAGTTGAATGGCTAGTGTTTTAGGGGAGTTGTGCCACTAAATTTGTACTGTTGTTTAGTGTTTGAGGTTTCACTAGTTTTCCGAGCCTCATTAGTAGCACAAGCACACGAAATTTGGGAGATTGTTAAACATCGCTCCAAAATTTATTAAAATCGCTCCGGACACACTTTGAATTTACTATTTTACCTCTTCTTTTTTTCCACCACTCGCCACCACCTGCCACCACCCACCACCACCTACCTCCCCCTGCCACCACCCGCCACCACCTGCCTCCCCTTGCCACCGACCACCACCCACCTCGTAAAAAAATTAATTATAATTGGGGCTAAGGGTCGAATTCCTTGCTGAGTCTGTCCGCTTTAGCCCTAATGCCCTAGTTCTTGAAATTGGATGTGGGACTCTCCGAGTGGGATTGCACTTCATTCGGTACTTGAAACCTGAACACTTCCATTGTCTAGAGAGAGATGAGTTATCTCTAATGGCAGCTTTTAGGTACGAGCTTCCTTCCCAAGGTCTGTTGCACAAGCGCCCTTTAATTTCGAAATATTTTTAGTTAAGGGGGTCGGATGGCCTGGACGTTCGGGACATTAACTAAAAAAATTTCGATATATGGGTGGTTGAGGAGGTGGCGGTGGGGGCTGGAGGTGACTGTGGGGCTGGTTGTGGCGGGAGGTGGTGGTTTGGGAAAAGAAAAGAAAAAAAAAGAAAGGGTAAAGTTGAAAATGTTTGATAGGACCGGGGCAATTTTAAGAAGTTTTGGAGTGATATTTAGCATTCCAAAAAATTTGTACTGGTATTGTCCATGTGACCTTGTTTTTCCTTTAATCTCATTTCATCTAGGATTGGAATCTAGTAATCTACACGTTTTTTTTCTTCTTTTTGCCTCGATTGGAAATTTTAGCCAATTAATCATCTTGGTTGCATTGGTGCCCTTTAATTTGAATTAGTTTCACTATTTACCTGTATATTTGACATGTTCCTTTTATTTGCCATGAGAAACTATGAAATTTCCCTTAAGATAATGAATGATAAGATAAAGAATCTTATTATCATAGTACTTGTCAAGGAGTTTTTATTCACTTTATTTACATGATTTTTATTAAATTGATATTATTGTTATTTAAAACTTACTTTTTTTGTTGGTTGAAAGTTGAAATTGATATTTGTTGATTCTCTAGTTTTTGTTTCTCTTATATAGTTCATTAATTGTTATCGAGTAATTATAATTTCTACATATTGTGAAACAAATCTTTGCTATTTAAAATGATTTATTGATTAAATATTATTTTTTCAAGTAGATGTGAACATTTTTTTTAGAGAAAGTTGAAGTGAACATGGAGATTTAAAATCAACTTGTTTCAACTTATATGTGGTAGTTATAGGCTAAACCCTTTAGTCTCCTAATATATTGCACTTGGGTTGGTAAAGACTAAAGAGATTAAGAATGGTTGTAAATGCAGATAAAAAACAAAAATTAAAGTAGGCAGAGAGAAGATAAGAAAATAAAAGAGAGAAAGTATGAGGAAGGAAATAAATGAAGTCATTCATTTCACTTCAAAAAAAAATGAAGGCATATACTTCTTTTGTTCTTTTTCTATTCAATTATGGAATTTTACACTATCCATTCACTATCTTTTTTAACTATCTATTGTGATTTTTACGTAAGGAAAAATATAGTAATGTAGAGTCATGCTATATTCATCTCGATATATACTTTCAAAATATCAAATTTGTATAATTTTTACTAAAAAGTAATTAGAGATATTAATAGTTGAAGTTATGCATTGGCAAGTGTGAAAACTCAATTGTTCCAATAGAAAAAAAACGAAGGAAGTATTTAATATATTTTCAAAACATTTTACCAGTTAGAAATTGCCTTTACTATATATAAACTGATGTAACTAGTCATTCAAAATCCTATAAATTAAAATCCGATCTTTTCTTAAGGGAACACTGTACATGGTACACTAGAAGTTGGCCTCTATATACCTTAATTTGAGGACTATTTAAACATATGAAGATGGAGAAGCCAAAAAGTACGGAAAAGGAATTTTTTTTTGTGTTTTCTTTTTCATGTATCACTTAATAAAAAAAGGTTTTTGACAGATTAATTCCTTCATAATAGCTGTAGCATGTCATCAGTGCAATTTTTTCAACACTCCGATAAGTACAGATTTTTAAAAAATTGGCTTATTAGAAATAAATTTGACTATTTACAAATATATGGCAACACGACGACAAGTATGGAATGGTTGTACTAACTAGGTATTAATATAAACTTTCAACTTCTTTTTGACCCAAATAGTGTTAACATTCACTTTAAGTACTTCCTTAACTTTAATTACCCTTAAAAAGACATGCAAGCGCATTTTGTTTATAAAATAGTGTATCGAGCTTTGAAAAAAGTTGGCAGATGAGGTGCAGCAATTATAAGTTTATAACAAATCTTGCCAAATAAATTCTCTCCCTTTTTGTCTTTCATCACCCTCTCTTTTGAGATTTGAGAAGTTGAGAATAACATCAGAATAAACTCTTAATTCATGAACCATAAATACAAAATTGGTTTATAATCAAATTCTTATAATGCGGAATTATTGTAGGACGAAACAAAAAACAAAAAACAAAATAATGAAGGCCCAACAATAGGCAATAGTGAGGTTTTAATTTTTTTTTCTTCGGTTGTAAACATGATTGGTTTTATAAAAACTACAATAAAATATTATAGTTGACATGTTATAATAGCTGGACAACGTTGATGGTCCAATTCTTCAATTGCGTCGATTCTATTTGCCATATTTTGAAGGAAAAATGGAAACTAATAATCCCATCTTTCACACTTTTTCTGAAAACAATCTCACCTCTTCGAAATCTGGAAACAATCCCACCTTATACCCCCATCTTCTTAAAACAGGCATTTTTTCAGGTAACCTGGAGAAAAGGTAAACCCTTTTTATTTCCCTCCCTTTTTCTAACTTAACTCTTTCTTCTTCCTTGACTTACCGCCATCACTCCTTAAACTGAAAATTTTGAAAAAAAATTTATGTGAGAAAACTCTGAATTACGTACTTAATTTCGTTGAAGGTGGAAGCTTTTGCGTAGGAATTGCGTTTCGGAGAGAGAATTGCTTAATTTCAGTGTGTTTGAGGTAAGTTCGTGAACCCTAAATCTGCAAATTCGTTAAACTGAGTAAATTGTTGTTTTAATTCCAATATATGATTAATTGAAGTGCTTGAATTGATGAATTTTAGTTGCTGATGTTGCCAATTTATTCTTGAACCCTAATTTGCGTAAAATCCCCTTTTTGATTTCAGATTGTTATGGAAAGTGTTAGTCTGAAATTTTGTCATGGTGGTTCATTTAAGAAACGGAAAAATGATGCGTGGGTGTATATGGGAGGTATGTGTAGGACATTTGCAGTTGACCCAAATGAATTGTGCTGGTTTTATCTAAAAGAATTAGTTGCTAAATGTGGTGCTTATACTGATTTGTACAAGATTTATTATTTGATGTCTGGTCTTGATTTTGTGTTTGGGTTGAGGAGTGTGTATGATGATGATAAAGTGAGAACAATGGGTGAGCTTGTTTTGAAAAGTAGATGCATTGACTTATATGTTGTTCATGATAGGAAAGAACTTGGCTTTTTGACCCCAGTCCAACCCTCACAAACTGGATCCACAGCCCAGCCCATGAGTAATCCAGTTGGAAAAAAAACTGAGCCCAAAAGGCCCAAAAAACTGACTCCAAGAAGGTCAGCAGGGTTAACCCAGGAATCTTGTTTGATGTCAGACAAGTCACAAGATGCCTCAACTCCCAAAAGCACAAAAAATACTGTCCCTGGCCTGATCCCCACTCCCACACCCAAAAAAAATATAAAACAAACCAAATCAGCATCTAAATCTTGCAGTCAACCTTGTAACCCTGCCCTTTCCAACCCTATTATCTCAGAAACCAACCCTATTATCTCAGAAACAAAACAACACCAAAAAGAACCTACAAACAGACCTGAGGATAACTTTGTGAGATCTAGGGTTCCTAAGGATTATGACTGGGAAGATAACAGACCTGACAGCCCAATTCCCTTAAGTAAGCTGGTGTATGATGCATACCTAAGTGGTGATGAGGGGGGGTGAGGACAGTGAGGGTGAGTTAAGTGGGGGTGGAGAACATAGTGACCTAGATTTTGAGTTGGATGATGATTGGGACTACAATGAAAATGTGTATGAGTATGAGGATGATGATTGGGTAGATGAGGATGGGGAACCTGCTGAGGAAGAAGATTTGGAGCATTTGAGAGAACCTGTGGTTCAAGATGGGCTTGATACAAGTGATGATGAACAGAGGGTAGCTAGGGATATATTAAATGGTTTTAATTGTAGTATTATAGAACTTGCACATAAATTGCAAGTAGAGGCTGCTCAGGGGAAACTTGTTGCACAAAGGAGGGAAGAAGGGTCAACTGATGATATTAGGCAGGAGGGAAACAATGTTTCTGAGTATGAGGATTCTGAGGAAGAAATACATACACCTACACCAAGTGATGAGGATGAAACTTTGGCAGAAAGAAGAGCCAAAAGAGGGCTGTTAGTAGGGAGGGAAACTGATTTGCTAAGTTCCAATGGGAAGTAGGACAGAGATTTACTTCCAGGGTAGAATTCAAGCAAGCTGTAGCTAAGTTTGCCATTTTTCAAGGGAGAAATTTATGTGTTGTTGCTGCAAATTTGAGAAGGCAGCAAAGAATTGGTGTCAAGTGTACTGAGGGGTGCCCTTTTTGGTTGTATGCTTCTTGGGATTCCATGAGAGGGTCATTTGTGGTCAAGAGAGTGATGAATGAGCACACATGCCTTAGGAACATGAATAAGAACAAACAGCTCAAATCTACATGGTTGGCTGATCAACTGTTAGATGTATTCAAGGCCATACCTCATTGGCCTGCTAAGGAAATAGTAGAAACTGTCAGGAGAGCATATAGAGTGATAGTGAAGAAGGATTTTGCATATAAAGTCAAGTATTATGCTCACAGGAAGCTGCATGGATCTATGAGAGATCACTATGGGAAGGTTGGGAGGTATCTTGAAGCAGTAAAGAAGGCTTGTCCACACACTAATGTGGATTTAGTGACTTACATGAACAATAACAAAGGCCCCCTTGTTTTTCAGATATTGTATCTATGCTTTGATGGTGTTAGAAAGGGATGGATGGAAGGTTGTAGGAATATAATCTGTGTGGATGCTTGCTTCCTTAAAACATTTTGGGGGGGGGGGGCAACTGATGTCAGCTGTGGGTAGAGATAGCAATGATCAGATGTACCCCATTGCATGGGCTGTGGTGGAAGGGGAAAAAATGATTCATGGGAGTGGTTTCTGTTAAACCTGAAGAAGAGCTTGAACCTTGGTGATGGTGCTGGATCTGTAATTGTGTCAGATGAACATCAGGTATGCACAAACACATCAGTTGCATTTGAATACTTTTTGTGTGCTGTACTTAGTAATTATTGCTTGAATTATGTAAATTTTGCTGTCCATTCTAAGGGGAGTGGCAGAGGTACTCCCAAGTGCTGAGCATAGGCATTGTGCAAGGCACATATTTGCACACTGGCACAAGAATTACAAAGGAGATGACTATAAGTTGATGTTTTGGAACTATGCTAAGGCATACAGTGAAGCAGACTACAATGATGCTTTAGATGTGTTAGCAAAAGCTGATCCACTTGCTGCTGAGGCATTCAAATCATACAACCCTGATGTGTTCTGTAGAGCATTCTTGAAAACAGAGGTGCTTTATGATGTTATTACAAGCAATATGACGGATACATTCAATGGATACATAATCAATGCAAGGGCAAAGCACTTGATTTATATGTTGGAAGATATCAAGGCAGCCCTAATGAAGAGACTTGTTACAAAAAGGGAAGAAATGATGAAATGGAACACACCCTTATGCCCTAGGATACAAAAGAAATTGATGAAGGAGAAAGAGGAAGCTGCAAAATGTGATTTAATCCCATCTACACAGAGTTTGTTCCAAGTTAACTATTACTTGGACACTCTGACAGTTGATTTGAATGGCAGGACTTGCACATGTAGAAAGTGGGATATGACTGGCCTCCCCTGTTGCCATGCTATTGCTGCAATCTTCTTTATTCACAAAAATGCTGAAGACTTTGTTGATCCATCCTATAACAAAGAAGCTTACATCAAAGCTTATGCAAGCTCTATCCCACCAATGGAGGGTGAAAGGCACTGGCCTAGAATTGAGTTTGATCTTGATCCACCACCAATAAAAGTGGGGCCAGGAAGACCAAAGAAAAACAGAAGAAAAGACCCTTTGAAGATCCCAAAAGGCCAGGCAAGCTCACTAAGCATGGCATGGAGATGACTTGCAGTTTGTGCAAGGGTAAAGGCCACAACAAAAGAGGCTGCCCCTCCCCTGCAGCTGCTGCAATCACATCACAGGAACCTTCTACCAAGAAACCAAGAGGCAGGCCTAGAGCTACCCCTACCCCTATGTTACAAGAACATCAACCACAGACCTCTGCCCATCACACAGCTACTGCAGAACCCTCTAGACTGGGAAGAGGGGGAAGAGTGGTCACCAGAGGTGGTGCCAGCACCAGGGCAAGGGGAGGAAGAGGTGGCAGGACTGGGAGGACAACTGTAAGGGGAGGAAGAAATGGAGGCAGGGGTGGGGAAGCAAGCATAAGGGGAGAAAGAGGTGGTGGGAGAGGATCTATGGGTGGCAGAAGGGGATCTAGGGGTGGCAGAGCTCAACCACCTCAAGGATTTGGTGTTTTAGTCACTGTTGATGGAACTACTATGACTAATGTAAGTGTTTTAAGTTATCTTAGGATAATTGTAGGATATTCTTAGTGATTGTGTATGATAGACTTAGTGTTTCAACCACCTTAAGATGACTTTTTTGTGTAATGCAGGCACCAGGAAGCAGTGATCCTCCTCAAGATGTATCTGCCTTCACCAACACTTACTCTTTCAACTTCAGTCAAGGATCAACAAGTCACAACTGACAGCAGGGGATTATACTCAATGCAGTGTGCTTTAATTTAGTAATTTGTAATAGTTTAGGTGATTGAACAATGTTAGTAACTTAAGTTTGTGTGCCTCAAAGCTGTGAACAATGATATATGTGTGTTGTTTTGTTATTGTTATTGTAAGGTTGAATACTCACTTTTGTTGCTATGAATGACAAATATCAACCTCTATTATGTCAATTATACCATGTTGTTGTTCTTATTGTAATGTTATGTCTACATATAAGTACTTCAACACAATCTGATGTGTTTGTGCAATTGTAAAGCAGAAAATACAACACCACCAAATGCATATTAATTCTTTAATAGTTCATGATATTAATAGAGTGCAAAACCATACATTTTCGCTAAAATGCAGCATCTAATTTTAACAACTTTATCCATTCATCCCCACAAAAGTACTCTACTGCTGCATTAATCAAACACACATACTGCTATTACCACTAACTACATCAGAGATAGATAGATACATCATCATCTAATTAAGCACCGAAACCACTAATTTTTGCCAAAAAGAGATACACTCCACAACATAAACCCACCAACCTAAACATATCCAAAAAAAAAACATCATCTTCCCCACCACAACAGTCCTACTTGAATAACAACACCAAAGTAAAAAAAAGCCCAGGAGAAGACCAAAGTTAGCATCAGCTTCTTGTCAGTGTTGCTCTGTTTCATTTCATACAATGTTTCAGTTGTGGCTATCCCCATTTCTCCAACCTCATCCTCCAATTTCTTTTTTTTTGCCTTCAACCTTTTGACCTTCTCTTTCAGCTCCTCCTTTTCATGCTCCAATTCAGAAATTCTAGTATCCGTCTATAGCACCAACATTTGAACATCATCATCCATCTCATCCACCCATTTGAAAAACCCACAAGTCCTCTGCTCCTACAAATTCATTTAATCAGTTTTAAAACCAAAATAACAAAGAAAAAGGGAAAATTTTGAAATAAATTGATGAATTACATGCGGGCCAGTAAGAACACCCCCAAAAGCGCTTCCCTTTCGTCAGACCGTCGTACTTCACCGTCCTCAGAGGAGCTATTTCATTGTGGTAGCAAAGCATTTGGAACGACTGGCAATTTGACCTTCTGGACCTTGATGATGAAGCGGACCCAATGGAGTTGTGACTCGCCATTGCAGAAGGGAAAGAGAGAGAGATTGAAAGCGTAGAGAAGAAGATTTTGAAAGAGATGAAGAAAATGAATGGGGGGGGGGTGGGAATTTAAAGAGGGGAGCAAGGAGATTTATGGGGAGTAATTGCTCCCTCAACGGTCAATTCAGTCAATTAGGGGGTTTACCTATTAAAAGAAAGGTTTACCTATTATGAGAGGGAGTCAATGTGTTTTTTCGGTTACTAAATGAAAAAAGCCTGTTTTAAGAAGATATAAGGTGGGATTGTTTCCAGATTTCGAAGAGGTGGGATTGTTTTCAGAAGAAGTGGGGGTATGACAACTACATATTCCTATCACATTTCACTCATATAATATTTATAAATCTCTAAAAGTTGCGCATAATTTTAAAGTTTATTGTCAAGCTAAGCTTAGTCTTCCCCTCAAAAAAAAAGCTAAGCTTAGTCTATTAAAAAGAAGAGTATTTTTTTACCTCAAGCAGAGCCGGTTATGGGCTTGTACAACTAGACCCACAACACCTAGCCTAATTATTTCAAGGGCCCCACCCATATTATTGAGCCTATTAGTTTCCAATGCCATTAATCTTCAAACTTCTCAATTTTTTTTAATTATTAATGCCATTTATCTTTCTCTCCCTCCCATCAAACACCCAAATCTCTATTATACTTCCTCCGTTTTTAAATAAGTGCAACATTTCCCTAAAATGGAAATGTCATAATAAGTGCTACCAAGCTCTTTTTGGAAATTTTTTTCATTTTAATTACCAAAATGCCATTACTTAATATCTTCAACACCTCAATTAATTTCCCATCTACCAACATAAACCACATTAATTACCCAAATCCTTCCCTCCTTTTTTATATCTCCTCGCCTCAGCTGATCATCTCTCTCTCTCCTCATCTCATCTCATTACTTTTGGAATTTTCCCCAAACCACGAAGAACCCTAATTCATCGCATCTCATCTCAATCCCTAAACCACAAAGAACCCTAATTCATCGCAGCATATCTCATCTCTAAACCACGAAGAACCCTAATTTTCTGCAAAATCAGTGTTCGAATATTTAGATCTTTTCTTTTTTACTTCGCGAATCTAGTCTTCTCCTTCTTCTCTCTTCTATAAACCACGAAGAACCCTAATTTCATGCAAAATCAGTGGTCGAATCTTTAAATCTGACCTTGTTTACTTCGCAAATCTAGTTTTCTCCTTCTTCTCTCTTCTCTAAACCACAATTTTTTGCTGAATTTTAGAAGTGGTCCCAATTTTTAAAACTTCCCTCCCTTTTTGATTTTAATCTCAGCTGAAAATGACAGTTGGGTCCACTTTCTTTTGGCAATTAAACACTTAATTGAAGTCATTAAAGGTGGGAAAAAGTGGTCCCTTACTTTCTCTCTCTAGGAGCATTGGTCTGTGTGCCACTTCTCTATGTTGCACTTATTTAGAAACGGAGGAAGTATAAGTGAAGGGGGGAGGAAAATGTTGTCCCCCTAGAAAAAGTATGATATACCCTTAATGAATTTAAATTGCCATATATATTAAATAATCTTTTCTTCTTCCTACTTGCCATATATATTGAACAAGTTAACAATGGAATTGAATTTGAAATTTCAATTAAATATTAAATAAGGGAGAATGATTTCCTCTTCATACATATATGTGAAAAACTCTTATAAAAAATTAAATTGATAATATAACTTGGTTGACACAATTCAATCAGAAGAAAAATAAAAACTTGAATTTCATATTAATAGGTATACTAATAATATTTTAAAACCTAAATGTTGATTATTATTCGGTAATCTCTATTATATAAATCAAACTCTTCTACTTTATTAATATTCTACGATTGAACCTGATACACAAATTTTTCCACTTTATTTGAGCGCAAACTTTCTTCGGCTTTATATCTTCTTCTCTCAATACTACATCTAGATAATGATGAACAAAAAACCAAAAAAACCAACGAAACATTGATTTAAGAAAAACATATTTAAATTTTTTTAAAATAATTATAAATGTTTGTTCGAATCAAATTTTTGGTAACACTAATGAATAACTAATTGAGAAAAAAAAAAGTTAATATGACACACACGTATAGCGTGCAAAAAATGCTAGTAAATATTAATTTAAACACTCATCTTATCTCCTGTAATTACTCTTGTTGTCTTATTTCCACAAAATTTGAGTAAAATTTTTCAAATTTCGTTCATTTTCTATTCTCTAAATTATCAGTAATTCTCGTTCTTTTACCAAAATTACCATTCAAGAGTTTCACCTTCCTCTCTCAATCAACGATGAATATGAAGAAAATGTTCTCAATCTTAGAATTATCCAATGGAGGAATTAATTTCAACTTATCCTCAATCAGATCTTCTATTTATGGCTAAAATTTTACCCTTTTTATATATCTACTATATAGCTGATCAAATTAGTCCGGCCCCGAATTTTTCCCGGGCTTGGGCATATTTTTTTTTGCTCGATTTCGGGTCCGACCCGATCCGATTTTTTAGGGCTTTGGGCAAGCCGAAAATGACTTTAGTGTAAATTTGGCCGCCCGATTATGGCCCGAAATAGCGGGTTTTGGGCATAAAATTTTGGCCCGAAGTTTTGTCTGAACCGACCCGACCCGACCAATGGGCAATTTTTTTAAGGGATGGCCCGGCCCGAACCCGTCCCATGACCACCTCTAATTTCTACCCAGTATCTACATATTCATCAAAAATAAAAGAATTCATTTGTCAATTTTATTTGAGACAGGAATCAAGGGTAATTGAGAAAGGGGTCTAAAATTTAAGAATAGATCAGAGACTCTAAAATAGTCAAAACGGTTCTAACCTCAAAGTTAGGAGGTTCAATTTCCTCTAGGAACACTTTGGGTGAGGGGTCCTTATTAACTTATGAAAAGTTTAGTTCGATAGATTCCTTAATATTACCTATCAAAGAAAAAAAAACATCTTCTATTTTAAATGAATTCACATACTACACTGGTCTCAATCAAGAGTGCCATCAATCACCAACAAAATTACAAACAACGAAAAAAGATACTTCTAAATCTCTTTTGTATTACATTAAATAAAAGAACAAAATTAATGTAAGTAAATTCTCATTAACACCACACATCTCCCATACGACCTAATTAGCAGCAAAAATCAAAGGCCAAAGGACCAATATGTGAATTTCTCTGTTATCATACATGACATGGGGAAAAATGATAGTATTTATTCTAGCTAAAAGACCAATTGGCTATATTGGTTAGAATAAAAACACTATATTGCCACTTTGATATATAAAAACAAAAACTCTCAACTCCTTATTAGTTTTAAAAAATGTGAACTTATTGCCACCTTGATAAAAATAAATTACAGTAGTCAAATGAGCCAACAATTGATTGATCAATTGGACCAATAGACCAAATCACATCAGCTTGATTCAGACCACATTTTATTGAATTCACACCAAATAAACTTAATTTAAGCGAAGAGAATATAGTCAAATTGAGAGAATAATTGTTAGATGTGAGATCAACAAGGGAGCCGAATACACCACTCCAAGGCACGGAAACTACGCTTTCCTATTAGTTTAATTTCGCCCCTCTAGGATCACCGGGTTAACACGAAATAACTAATGAGATACAATGGAGAGAAACAATTTACAAGATGATCTTCTATGTGAATCAACAAGAACTTTGAGTTTGTAGTTTGTGAAGAACACTAGAGAGAAAGTAGCAAGTTTTCTCTCAAGCAAAGCAAGTCTCTTAGAATCTCAAAAACTGATTTTCCCCTTCCATCTCATATGAAATGACAAGGGTCATATAACATATTCCCTCTTGATTAGAGTTGTTACAACATTGATCTCCCTTTAATCCCCTGATTAAGAATACCTAATCATCATTAAACGAAAAACGTATGCAATACAACGGTTATAAACCGTCCACGCAAAATTTCACGCCCAAAACAGAATACACGTCGCGACCCGCGATACAGATCGTGAGTCGCGAAAATGCACTTGTCGTGACCCGCGACAAGTGTCGCGACCCGCGACGGCCCCTGGTCGCGACCCGCAACGGATGTCGCAACTCGCGACCAACCTTCTGTTTTGCTTGATTACTCCACGTGATTTTGTGCATTCTAATCTTAGCATACTAGACCTCCTCCTCTTCTAGTATAGAACCATATGAGCTTATAAAACCCATTACCCTATAAATGTTCCAACAATCCTCCTCCTATTTATAGGGTAATGTTGAAAAGATTTTCAACTTGCTATAAATCACAAACAAAACATGCTCATGCATCATGGAAATATCTTACGATTGAATCTCCACTTAGTAAAAGTAACATTACAACAATTTCGATCATAATAATAGACAAAGCTTTGAATCATATAACCACCACAAATCATTGAAGATACTAATACACATAAACATAAACTTAGTTCTTAACCTCCGACACCTATGAAGCCTTGGTGTCCATATCCTTTCATAAGCGTTCCAAGTCAAGCCTTAGACTTGGTGAAGCAGCCATACCTCTAGCTTATATAGGTAAATCTTTACGCACATGCTCCTACAATTGAGCACTTATCAAAGACTTATTAAGAAACTTAATTCAACCTCTTATCATTGTAGTAACAAGCACTAACCTCGGAATGTAAATAACACAAGTGCTTCCAACCTTTAAGAAAAGTACTATCCTCATTGAATTTGAGATCTAACGTTGTATTAGACATCAAATTGAGTTTTCCTTAGCTAAAGGTTGATCAATAGGCTTAAGACCCATCCCTTTGTTCATTTTGTTCACTAGTTCCCTTGACAACGGTTTAGTAAACGTATCCGCCAAGTTCAAACTAGACCGAACAAAATTAATAGTTATACAACTATTCCTTATCATTTCACGCACATAGCTATGTCTAACTCCAATGTGCCTTGACTTGCCATTGTAGACTTCACTATAAGCTTTAGTTATGGTTGATAAACTATCACAATGAATAGCAAGAGGTGACATAGGTTTGACCCACAAGTCAACCTCACTCAACACATTCCTTAGTCATTCCGCTTCTTGGCAACAAGATGCCAATGCAATGAATTCCGATGCCATAGTGGAATCCGTTATACATGTTTGCTTCTTGGATGCCCATGAAATAGCACCTCCTCCAAGAAGAAACACCCATCCACTTGTGGATGAATAATCTTCCTTGTTGGAAATCCAACTAGCATCCGAGTAACCTTCTAGAATAGAAGGTTCTCCTTTGTAAGTTATGACATAATCCAAGGTTTTATTCAAATACCTTAACACTCTTCTCAATGCTTGCCAATGCAACATACTAGGATTACTAGTATACCTACTGAGTTTGCCAATAGCAAAAGCTATATCCGGCCGAATGCTAGTCATAGCATACATCAAGCTTCCAATTAAGCTTGCATACTCCAATTGTGAAATAGGAGTACCACTACTCGGAACCAAGTGAACACTAGGATCCATCGGAGTAGCAAAATGAGTCGAGTTCGATTCATTAAACCTCTTAATCACTTTCTCAATGTAATGAGATTGTGATAAAAAAATTGACCCTTTACCTCTCATTATTCTAATACCTAGAATAACATCCGCTTCACCCAAATCTTTCATGGAGAAGCTAGAAGAGAGAAAGACTTTGGTCTTTTCCACTTGTTCCAAATCAGTCCCAAAAATAAGCATATCATCAACATATAAGCAAATTATAACTCCATTACGGTTATTATCAAATTTACTATATACACACTTATCGGACTGATTTATTTTGAACCCACTAGACAAAATGACCTCATCAAATTTTTGATGCCATTGCTTAGGTGCTTGTTTAAGACCATACAAAGATCGAACTAATTTGCAAACCTTAGTCTCTTGACCTTTGACCACAAAACCTTTAGGTTGATTCATGTACACTTCCTCCTCCAATTCGCCATTAAGGAAGGCAGTTTTGACATCCATTTGGTGAATTACTAGACCATGAATCGCAGCCAATGCTATCAAAAGTCTAATGGTAGCTATTCTAGCAACCGGAGCATAAGTGTCAAAATAATTGATACCATATCTTTGCCTAAGACCTTGGACCACTAACCGGGCCTTATGTTTTAGTATGGTTCCATCGATCTTCCTTTCCTTACGAAAATCCACTTACAACCTAAAGGTTTGCATTCGGGAGGTAAATTAGCTAAAATCCAAGTATGATTTCCCATTATTGAATCCATTTCATCATTCACCGCCTCTTTCCAGAAAGCGGAATCATGAGACTTCATAGCCTCATTAAAGGTCCTAGGATCCTCCTCCATATTGTAACAATATGAAATTTGAGTCACAATAGACTCCCTTGACCCTTCAACTAAATATAGTTGAAAATCCGATCCAAAAGATTTCTCTTTTCTAATTCTTTTACTTTTCCTAATTTCCGGTGTTGTAGTATCATGATCATTGTTAATGTCATCCACAACATTGGAACTAGTACTAAGTATCATGTCCTTTGGTCTTGGAATCGATGAGAATCTAGTCTCATCAAATATTGCATCCATTGACTCTATCACAGAATGGATAGAGACAAAATCATTTGGCTCAATGACATAAAACCTATAGGCTTTGCTAGGTACCGCATAGCCTATAAAAATGCAATCAATTCCTTTTTCACCTAAAGTTTTCCTTTTAGGTTCCGTCAATTTGACAATTGCCCTACAACCCCATACCTTAAGGTAATTGAGATTAGATTACAATAAAATCCTTGTCCAACAAAAATACCACCCTTGGAAACAATAAACTTATCCGATTCAAATACAACTTTAAAACCAAATTTATTCAAAAGACCCCCCGACACAAGATTCTTCCTAACTTCCGGTACATAAACAACATCCCGAAGAGTTAAAGTCTTTCCCGAGGTTAACAACAATTCTACTTGGCCTATACCCTTGGCCTTTACCATAGAATCATTCCCCATATACAAGATTGGACCATCATCCAATTCTTCCAAAGACTTGAAGAAGTGCTTATTATTGCACACATGTCTAGAGGCCCCCGAATCTATCCACCAAGAATCATCAACCTGCACAAACATAATTTCAGAAATCATAGCCACAAAATTCATTTCTTCAATTACATTTTTATGTGCAACTTTACCTTAGTTTTGAACAACACTAGGTTGTCCATTCTTTGTCTTCTTCTTCTTAGAAGGACAATCCTTCTTGAGATGAGGTCCATTGCATACCCAACAAGTGAGGGTCTTCTTCTTTTTGTTTGCAAAGTTGGTTTTAGAGTTGTTATTGTTGGATTTCTTGGTCCCACTAGACCCACCAACCTCTACCATATTCACGGTAGACTTAGGAATACTAGGAGTAGTATCCTTAACCCCATCTTGAGCCCAGATACCCTCTTCAATACGAAGATGAGTTCCTAATTGCTCCATGGACATATCTTCCTTCCTATGTTTCAAGGAATGCTTAGTTTCTTTCCAAGAATGTGGTAATTTATCAATGATTGAGACTATGGCAATAGCCTCATCCATCACCATACCATGTGATCTAATTTGGTTCAAAATATGATGAACTTCATGAAATTGCTCTATAATAGGCCGATCATTAGTCAATTTAAATAAATTAAAATTACTAACAAGAAATTTCTTACTTGAAGCATCTTTCGAAATATACTTGGCCTCAAGAGCATCCCAAAGATCCTTTGCACTCTCCACATTTTGGTAAAGGTCGAACAAAGGGTCGGTAATAGAGTTGAGGATGTGACCCCGGCAAATGTAGTCATCATTCTCCCACTTTGTTCTTGTCCTTGTAGTCTCCACTGACTCTTCCTCTCCATCTTTCGGGAATGGTGGCATGGGTGTTGAAAGAACATACACCACATTCAAAGTTGTCAACAAGAAGTGCATCTTCTTTTGCCATCTTCGATAAACCACCCCCTCAAACTTGTCCAACTTTTGGAAGTTCATAGTCATGTCCTTGAGTGATTGAGCCATATCCGAAAAGAAGAAAATTAAACTAATAGATTGTTAGATGTGAGATCAAACAAGGGAACCGGATACACCACTCCAAGGCACGGAAACTATTACGCTTTCTTATTAGTTTAATTTCGCCCCTCTAGGATCACCGGGTTAACACAAAATAACTAATGAGATACAATGGAGAGAAACAATTCACAAGATGATTTTCTATGTGAATCAACAAGAACTTTGAGTTTGTAGTTTGTGAAGAACACTAGAGAGAAAGTAGCAAGTTTTCTCTCAAGCAAAGCAAGTCTCTTAGAATCTCAAAAACTGATTTTCCCCTTCCATCTCATATGAAATGACAAGGGTCATATAACATATTCCCTCTTGATTAGAGCTGTTACAGCATTGATCTCCCTTTAATCCCCTGATTAAGAATACTTAATCATCATTAAACGAAAAACGTATGCAATACAACGGTTATAAACCGTCCACGCAAAATTTCACGCCCAAAACAGAATACACGTCGCGACCCGCGATACAGATCGCGAGTCGCGAAAATGCACTGGTGGCGACCCGCGACGGCCCCCTGGTCGCGACCCGCGACGGATGTCGCGACTCGCGACCAACCTTCTGTTTTGCTTGATTACTCCACGTGATTTTGTGCATTATAATCTTAGTATACTAGACCTCCTCTTCTAGTATAGAACCATATGAGCTAATAAAACCCATTACCCTATAAATGTTCCAACAAATAATCACATAAAAAACTGCGTCATATTTTACAACCTCAAGCAAAAATTTACTTCCTCCGTTTTTTTTATTTGCAACGTATTGCACTTTTGGCAAGTCTCTGTTACTTGCAACATTTTCATTATTTAGCAATCTATTCTCTTTTAATTTTCTCTTTCCTAGCACATGGAGTTCATCTTTTATATCTTTCTTCTCTCCTCGGTCCTTGTGTGCAAAGTGAAACATGATAAGTAACAAAAACGGAGGAAGTATGTTATTTTTTATGCACGTCACAATTTGTGTTCTTTTTACCAAAATACAATGAATTAGAACATTTTCTACCAATCAAGCGCCACAATTCTCTTTTAACATAGAGTTGCATATACTTCTTTCTATATCAATTTGGCTAATTGGTACGGTTATTCTAAAAGGGAAAGCCCTCACGTTCCTACCTACTACTGCTTGGCTACCTGCCCGCAAAGTATATACTAGTATCCGCAATATGTCTCAAATGATTGTTGAATCCGCAGCCCTTGTGCATGTGTGTGTGATTATATGAGTTTCATTGGGATCCCATGCTCAATATTGCCTCTGCATTGTCTTTATGAGAATCAAACTACACTTTTGCTGAAAGTGAGTCTTTGCTTTTGGACAGTTCAAAGAATCAAACACCACAAAATCGGGCTCTTCTTCAACGTGCAAAAAAAACAAATAAGTTGTGTCCAAAATAGAACCTGCCAAACTAAAATGCACTCAAATTCCTCCTGATCTTCTCGAAAGTTAGAAGGGAATTTTAACTACTAATCATAGGTTACACAAGTGGAAACGTTACTACCTATTTTCATGCTTTGTGGTGCTAGATTTTGTAAGTTACTTAAAGAATTAACACCCCCCTTCCCCCAATATTGCGTGTAAAAGGATCTTTTTCGAGTGTTCTTTTCTAATCTATAGTTGGAAATTCCTATTATCTTTTTGGCTTTTTTATTACATCGGTTATTTGGTTAGCTCACTTCTATATAAATGACAAATAATCTTTTACCTTAAAGATGTCACTTCTACATAAATGACTGATTGAGGACATATAGTTACCATCATCTTACAATTTTTATTGTACATCCGTCTCATTGAAGAATTTGTGTATTTTCAGAGAGACATGTAAGACATGTAGAGCGTCACTTGCTCTTACATTCCCTACTAAGAAAAACAAACTTGAAGCTGATCCGATCCAAATGGACCTTGTCTTGGGTGACTTCCGGTGGGTGTGGCTAATGTGTCTTGTAGAAAAAGACCTAACATAGTGAGAGAGAGTTTGCTGAGTTGCTGAATCATGACGATCTTCAGAGATAGATTGCGCCATTTCATCTTGTTGAACTCCTTGTTCACAAGACGACAAATCCCAAGATCCTTGAGCGGATATTTCTTCTTGGGATTCTACTGATTAAACAACTAAAGAAGTCTCATCTTTTGGTGACTTCGGACTCCCTTTTGAGGGTACCCAAAGTTTTACCCCGTAAGGCAGAAACTCAAAATGCGTGGAGGTCGAAACTTGCCCCCAAATCAAATTGGAGGGCCTTCCACAAGATGCATTTTTGATGTGTGATGACTTTCAAAGTCATCACATGAACTTGAGGCGAATTAACTTGATTGAATTCGCACATTCTTCGGATGTGAAGATACGAACCTGCAATATCCACTAGTACAGAATTCACGATTTGCGTCTGTTTATTTGCGTCGCACGCGAGAGAAACTGACGCATATGGTCTATGTGCGTCGGATCTTACAGGACATCCATGCAAATAGTCTAAGTAAATGAATGCCAGGCCTTTTTGCGTCGCACATAACGTTGCAAACGACGCAAATGATTAGGCTATGTGGGTCGCATCAAGCCCACGTGTGACGCAAATGCTGATCCGCAAAATGTCAATCGTGATCTGCGTCGGACCTTTGAACCATTCGACGCAGATGCTACGTCCTATGTCCCAACCTCTCTGAGCCATTTGCGTCACATTAAGCCCACGTGCGACGTAAAGCCCAACTACACCTCTCAGCATTCGAGCCATGTGCGTCGCATGAAGAGGACGTGCGACGCAAATAGTCATCTGCGTCGGATCCCACCTCCTGTCCGACGCAGATGACTCTTAGTTAATTTACGTGAATCCTAGCTTGCCCCAGTTCCCCACTAAGTAAAACCCTCTCTCACTCGCACTTCTCTCTCTCTCATGCGAATTCATCTGGTGCCCTAACTCTCGACGGCGACCGTAAATTCTCTGGCACCTCCTATCGCCGTCGACTTCTCCGACATCTCCTCTCGTCGGCTAATCCATCTGGTGCCCTAACTTCACTCGACATCGACTCCTTGCGGTCATTCTCTCACGGGTTTCGATCACTCTCTCTCGGTTTTCGGCTGATCACGTCATTCTTCGCAGGTGACTCCTTGCGGCCTTCTCGCCGCCGCTACACTCCGGTGCACTCCTCTTTCTCTCACTCACTCACACTCTCTCTCATTCTTACTTGCACTCCTCTTTTTCTCTGACGCTTCTCGCCGCTGTTGTACGTCGCGCCGCTGCTGCACTCCGTCTCGCCGCCGCCGCCGCTGCGTTCCGTCGCCCCGTCTCTGGCAATGTAAGTCTTTTTTTTTCAATTTCTGTCTCAATTTCTGTCTTTTTTTTTATCAATTTCTGTTTTTTTTTTTGAATTTCTGTCTTTTTTTTTCTTGATCTTAATCAAGGAGTTTGTGATTGTATTAGTAGCGTGATTGTAGTGCGAAGTATGTGAAAACTGTGATTTGTAGATGAATTTTTTGTGTGTAAAGTGCATGAGAATGTGAATTCGAATTGAAGTAAACCTTCAACATTTTATGCATTATTTGTTCGTGTTGTGAAATTCAACATTTAGTTAATTCAAGTCATGATAAACATGGGTGAAATGAATTTTAAGATTGAATTTAGGATGTTTGTAGTTTGTAGTTTGTAGTGCTCATGAATTTGTATAGTTTGTAGTGCTCTAAAATACTTCCTTGCTACTATATAATTATATTCACAAGTCATTCTTGTTTTTTACCATTGATCTTAACAATTCTACTTTAATCTTAATGTTGTTTCTTAATCTGTAATTTGGTAATGTCTTAATATTAGATAGTTGATGTTTATGAGTTATGACTTAATCATATTTAATTTGTGGGTTGTTTAATGCCCTAATGCAGTTGCCACATACCATCTTTGAAGGGAAAAGTGATGAATCCAGCCAGACCAGAAGCAAGTATTGTCCAAAGAACAGTTGCAGAGGAAGTATCTGAATATGTAAGTCAGTATTTAGCACGTGCACAAGCAAATGGATTGCCAAAATCTAGACATGAAGGAAGGCTTGATGGTTGTGGTACCATTGGGAGAAAAAGATTGTGTCTCGATGGAGAGTTGAAAAGAAAAGCAGAATTTTTGGTGTTAGAAAATCTGAAACAAGTTCATCCTTACTTAGATGAGCACAAGAAGATGCTTTGTGTTCAGTATCCATTAAAGAATGAACGTGAGTTGATGACTGAGCATAATCGGACGTTCGTTGATTAGTTTAAAGAACGAGTTATGAACCAACTATTTGACCCAAAAAATGATGTATCGGATACGTTTGGCATATGGGTAAAAGATGCAAGTTCTTTCCTATGAAGGGTATGACATCAATGATTATTCATTTTACACTAAACGGCAAGATGACAAATCCACGATGCAAAACAGTGGTGTTACGTTGGGGGCTTTGTCATCAGAGTATAAAAGTAGAAGGGATAAAATGATTGTTGAGAAAATGAAGTCTTACTACGGGTTCATTGAAGAGATATATTAGAACTTGACTATGTTGACTTCAAGATTCCGCTCTTCCAATGCAAGTGGTTTGATATTCGTCGTGGTGTAAAGAAGGATGAACATGACTTTTTTACATTAGTCAATTTCAGCCGGTTAGGGCATCATGAAGATTCTTTGATATTGGCATCACAAGCAAAACAAGTATTCTACATGGTTGACCCTGTCGATTCAAAATGGTCTGTTGTCATTGAAGGAAAAAGGAGAATACTTGGAATTGATGATGTACACGATGAAGAAGAATACGATAAGCAATTCAATGAAGTCATTGCTTCGTCAGTTTTCATTCCAAGTACATTAGGGGAAGATCTGGACACGAATTACATTCGTCGAGACCATAATGAGGGATTTTACGTTGTCAAAGAAAAAACTGATTAATAGGTAACTTATGTAATATTATTGCAACTACTATTGTTTATAATCTTCAATTATATACTTTATGCTTTGTTAAAATAATTTTGTAGTACTTCATTGATGAATCTAACATGTCTTTATGCTTTATGATTTCAGGTGTAGTGATGGAAGATCACATAGTGCATGATGCATCCGATGATGATCGGCAACCACGTTCTGAGGCCGAGATAACTGATGGACGTAATAGGAAGAAAAGAGTGAGCAAGCCTAGAGGTCCTACAAAAGGGATACGTTCCAAACCCGGGGTCCAAAGAGTACTTCAGTAGGATGATTGGATGCATCCGATAGGGGATCATGTTGGTGCGTACAAGACACATTGCGGCGAAATCAGTACAAGCAAAGTGTCTATGTTGTACGATAGTTGGGATGATGTTCCACAAGGCCTAAAAAATAGTTTATGGGAAGATGCTAAAGTAAGTAACCTATGTAATTTTAAAATCCATTCTTTTAATTTAATTTGGATCATGTTTATTATACTAATCGTGTATTATTGGTTAATTTTGTATATTGAAGAAAGAGTTTGGAATACAAGAGGATGAGAGGAAGAAACGAGATGTGTTGACTACTTGTGATAAGCGGTGGAGAGATTTCAAGTCAAGATTGGTGAGTCGATGGATCACAAAAACGAGGTCGGGGCCTAACAATGATATGCAACCGTACGTGCTCTATCCTTTCATCACGGAAGAGATTTGGGACGAATTTGTGACAAAGTGTAGCTCTAAGGAGTTTAAGGTATATAATACGTACGTTACAATCACATAATATGTTATAATTAATTTTTTTTTGTGAATATTGACTAGTTACTTGTTTTCATATTAGGCTAAAAGTGAAAGAGCAAGAAAGTCTCAGGCTGCCAATATTCATCCTTATTTTTTGGGTCAAAAGTCATATGCGGAGATGATTCCCGTTTGGAAAGCCAAAGGGTATATCCGTAAATCCTCAACAGCATCAGCTGTTGACTCATCCACATCATCAGTTATTTCCTCCTTGCCGGATCGAACTTTGCCATGGCTTCTCGCGAGATCGAAAAAAGATACGGAAGGAAATCTTTTCTTCCCTAATGAAGAAACATAAAAGATAAAAGAGTCCATTGTAAGAATTCTTCAAATTTTATGATATTTTCTTGTCTAATTACTCGTATTCTACTAATCATATGAATTTTTTTAATTTAACGCAGGATGATTGGAAAAGAAAGAAAAGGAAGGAGAGTTTGTTCCAGGTCGGATGGATGATGCTCTATCACGTGCTCTACAGAGGAAAGACCGTCCTGGGCGTGTGTTAACAGCTGGGCGTAGCATTGGGATTACATCGGTTTGGAGAGATCCTGATCGGAGTAATACTGCTCGAAAGGGTAGGGGCATGGATGATGAGGAGATGAAGGAGTTCGAGGCTAGAGTGAGCCAAAGAGTTAGAGAACAGACGATGGAAGAGATGAACTCGAAGATAGATGCAATAGTTCAAGAAAGGTTGAAGGCTTTTGCGGCACAATTAGGACTTCAAGCACCAAATCAAACAAGTCCTCACACTCCAGTTGATCCTAGTAGTTGTCACTCGGGGGCAATGATCCATTTGTGAACTTGCAGGTATATATTTATTATATATCTTCTACGATTATGATATTATGCTTCTAAAACACTTAATTAATGACATTGTGTTCTCATTGGATGTTAAGAGTCCGGTTCCATGTCGTTTGGCAATAGCGGATAACTCGGGACCGATCATTGTAGTTAAGGGTACCGTTCATCCACAAAATGAGTCATCATCACATCCTACGGCCGTGAAAGTGAGTGTTGATGATTTTTATTCGGACTACGCAGAAGCTCTAGTTCCACTACCTACTCCATACATCGTGAAACTCAGTCAAGCCGAGGGTTCATTCATAGAATGGCCGAAATAGTTGGTATTTTTAGTCTCAGATAATCAGGTAACTTATGTTTAATATTTTGATTTAGATACTAAGAAATGTAGATATATATACTAAGAAATCTTGATTTATATATACTAAGTAATCTTTATTTTGTATACTAAGTAATCTTGATTTATATATGAAATAATCTATATACATATATAATATGAATTAAAAAGAAGTCGAATTGAATTAGGAACATAAACCTAAAGAAGGTGCGATGAAGAAGAAGAAGAAGAAGAAAAAAAGTTGGTAGTGATCCTTGCACCGATGAGTCTGCACATAGGCACGTAGATCCTTTTATTGACTTGGCACTGGATGATATGGATGATACTGTCAAGGAGATGCACCAAATATTTTTCAACAAACCCTCAGATGAGCCTTTTCATATGCAAGTTACGAAGGGTACCGTCTTCGACTTTAATAGAGATCAGATGATCATTCTCTCGCGACAAGATGTTTTTTAACTTCTCACGGGAGCATGGATTAATGTATCCATTTTGCAAGTATTTATGATGTGAGATTTCTTAAACTCTAAACTAATTAACATTGATATTTATTTTTACGGTTTTTTCACCATATACCCCTGACTAATTTTTTTTTGCACCGTATACCCTGGCAAGTTTCCAAATTCACCATATACCCCTCACGTTTCAAAAAATACATCAACATGCCCTTATGACTAACGGTGTTAGACTTTCGTTAGTCATTAGGCTCTAATCCTCCCCTAACCCTAATTAACTAACCTAAATCAAACCCTAATTCTAACCCTAACCCTAATCTAATACACTAACTTGGGCCCTAACCCTAACCACTAACTTGGGCCCTAACCCTAACCACTAATTTAGGCCCTAACCCTAACCACCCCTTACCCCACTTGCACCACCACCCCCTCACCACCACCCCATACCACCACCCCGTCACCACCACCACCCGTCCCCTTCCTCGCCGACCCCCCCCCCTTCCCCTGTCACCACCACCACCCCCTCCCCTTAACCCGTGACCACCTCCCCCTCCCCTTCCCTCGTCACCACCACCACCCTTCCCCTTCCCCCTCGCCCCCCTCCCCCCCTGCCCCGGCCAGCGCGAACCCCTCTCCTCCCCTTCCTCTGCTGCTAATCGAACCCCCCCTCCCCTCCCCTCCCTCGTTGCGCGACCACGCTCCCCTCCCTTCCCCTCGCTGCGCGAACCCCTCCCCGCCCCTTCCCTCGTCGCGAACCACTCTCCTAGCCACAGCAACCCGGATGCGCGAAAATCGAACCCCCTTCATGCGTTTTTTTTGTTCTTCTCCGGCGAGTTTACGGGGAGGGGAATTTGAGTCGGGAGATGCGAGGGGGTGGGGGGGAGGGGCTGTGGGGAGTGGGGAGGGGGTGGGGGGGAGGGGCTGCGCAGAGTGGGGAGGGGGGGCTTCGGGGTGGTTGGGATGGGAGTGGGCTTCGGGTGGTGGGGTAAGGGGGAGTGGGTGGGATCTTGGGGTAAGGGGTGGGGGGAGTGGGTGGGGTAAGGAGTTGAGGGGTGGTTAGGGTTAGGGTATTAGATTAGGGATTAGGGTTAGGGTTTGACATAGGTTAAGGGTAGTTAATTAGGGTTAGAGGGGGGGATTAAGGGTTAATGACCAACGGCGTTAGCCTTCCGTTAGTCAAAAGGGTAAGTCGATGTATTTTTTAAAAGGTGGGGGGTATATGGTGAATTTCAAAAGTTGAAAGGGTATATGGTGCGAAAAAAAATTAGTCAAGGGTATATGGTGAAAAAACCGTTATTTTTATTGTTTCTCCTAACTATCAGTATTTGGACACTAGGTTCTTAGCAGAGCAGCCCGAGGAGCATGAAGATAATAATATTGGTTTCATGTGTCCAAGTATGATTTCAGCGACCATGATACGCAATCAACTAGATGCCGTGATCAACTACATGGCAATTTTAATGAAAGCGAATCAATATATGCGTTACATCCTATGTCCGTATATTGAAAAGTATGTTAGCTAAACTAATCTTTACTTTATTTTATTTTTATGAACTTGTGGTTATATATATAAACATCACATTTTGCTTCATGCCTTAGGGATCATTGGATTCTTCTTGTCATTTGTCTATCTAAGAAAGCGGTATATATATTTGACTCGCTCAAGAGAGATAGATCCTTAGCTATCAAGATACCGCTGAATACGTAAGTTCATAGTTGTTATACATGTTAATAAGTTTACATGCATTTTATGATAGTTTAAATAATTTATAAATGTTTATAGTAATTAATTGTTACTAAATCTCTATACTTAGTGCATATACAAAATACTTGCGCCTTGAAGGATCCAATAAAGGAAGTAAATTGTCTTGGACATATATGCGGGTAAAACTCTTGTGGTTTTGTATTTGATACTTTATAATTCTATTTAGGATTTTTTTCCGATTCTAATAAAAATATTAAATTTGGTGTAGTATGCTCAACAATCGGGAGGAGTGGAATGCAGCTATTTCGGGATGAGATACATGTTTCTAATCATCCGCTTCTACTATGATTCAAAGAATTTGTAAGAGGTATATGTATGTTGTAAATTCGTTATTTATACTTATAGAATTTTAAAGTATATTAACTAATTTAATATATTTCTAGGCTTTTCCATCAAGTCTTGAGCCATACTCCATATATGAGATCAACGACCTCAAATAACTTTTTGACGAATACTTTGTACGGGTCATTAAAGCAGCAAACTAAGCTTGATGGTTAGTGTATGTATTTGTAGGTTGAACCTTGTTGGTTGATTGATTGCAACAGTGGTTGCTTGATTAAGATGTACTGGAACAGGTTTTGGTTATATATATGCAAAATTTTCCCAACGATTTCTTGGGTTGTCCATATTACAAAGGAGACTCTGTCGCATTTTCTGCTCATAATTATTAATATAATGTTCGTTTACTTTTGAAGCTTGAGGTTTAGTATATGAAAAATAAAAACAAAAAAAAAAGCTGAAAAAAATAGCAAAATAAAAAGCTGAAAAAAAAACCAAAAAAACCACATTTGCGTCGCATATAGCACTGCATGCGACGCAGATGTGGGGCTTGCTGGGCTGCTTGGTTGCTGCGCACATACCATCTGCGTCGCATGCAGTGCTATATGCGATGCAGATGGTGTATCATCTGCGTCGCATATAGCACTGCATGCAACGCAGATGGGGCTTGTTGGCTGCTATGGGGTGCAGGGGGAATGGGTTATGTGCGTCGCACGTAGCGCAGGATCCGACGCAAATAGGAAATCAAGTGCGTCGTGTCTTATCTGACGCAGATCCTGTCTTCTTCATCTGCGACGAGACCTGTGCCGTCGGACCAATGTCCGACGCAAATGGGGGTCCCAGGTCCGACGCAAATTGACAATTCTGTACTAGTGAATCCTGAAACCAGAAGATCGAACCACAAAAGACATAAAACCTAACCTAGAAGGATAACTTCCTCTCATCATAGCCAACTTTCGGATTCCTAAAGCGACTTGAACCAACCAAGCTCCAGAAGCCTCTTCACTATAGATCGGGTTTCCTAGATCATCCCTCGTCATAGGAAAACAAGATCCTTCTATTGCCCACCTAGTACTACTAAATACCACCCAAGCACAACCATAAACAAAATGGCAAGGATAATTGGATCTGGAAACTACTAAACTAAGACTAAAATAGAAAACATAGCTGAAACAAACTAAAAAACTGATCACCATAACCATAACCAAAAGACTACCTTCGACCTTTCTTCGTCGACGGCGGCTTCGCAAGTGAACCAGCCAAAGCTTAACCAACAATCCAAAACAGGGGAAGCGAACTAACGAATCGAGTCCACAAACTCAACAGCAAATAGAGAGCACCTAACAAGCAACAAGGGGAAACGGGGAGGGGAAAACGCAAGAAACCTAGAATCACTAAACTCTAGGGGGATGGGGGAAGGGGTGACACACGAAAAACTAAGCAGGGGAGGGGGAAGGAGTGACTCACACACGAAACCAGGGGAGGGGGAAGGGGAGACACTAGGAAGAAACTTGAGGGACGACAAACGGGGGAGTGGGGCCACGAGACTCGCGACGGGGAACGAGGCTTGGAGAGTCACGACGGAGGACGTGGCGGGGACGTGCGACGGTGGAAAAAAGAGTTGGGGAGACGCGTGACGGTCGGGGAAAGGGGTGAGGAGACGCGCGACGGTAGGGGAAAAGGGTGGGGAAACGTACGACTGGGGATGAGGTAGAGGAACAAGGGAAGGGGATATAGGGACGCTACAACTACATGACTTGACAAACTACAGGACAGGCTCGCCGGCTACCGTGGAACCACGCCGGCCACCAGCGAGCTTGCAAAGGCAGCAGGGGATGAAAGGTTTACTTAGAGTTTGTGTTTTAGGGTTTGGGGAGTATTTTTAGAGAGAGAGTAACTAACTCTTGTTTTTGCAAGACCATAAAAGAGTACTATTCTAGTGTCAAATGCATCTTGAATCAAGTGTCAAAAGGAAATTGTCTTTTAGATAAGGCAATTCAGCTCATATTATTTGAGGTCATTCTCCTAGAGATCTTATGGGTTATTATTATTATTTAGGGGTTACTCACCCTATTATTTAAGAATTACTTAATACATTGTTTAGGAACGGCATATTACACTATGAAAATATTACTCATCATATTGTTAAGAGGTTACTTAAGGAGTGGCTCATTAAAATACAAAAGATTGACTTATCATGTTATAAACGGATTGCTTATTCTAGTATGAAATGCCACACCTTCAATTATTTGATGTGTAATATATAAGAATTTGTGTAAAAAAAAAATTTGGACACATGGAACAACATAATTATCGCTTGTAGTAATTTGCATATGAAGGATGGAGCATTACTATTTTACATCTTCCCCCACCCACCCTCCCTTCTTTCTTTAAATAGCTTTGACACCCTACACAATAATACAATATACCATGTGTACCTTAATTAGCTTGTACATTGTTATAACGGACGCAAACAAGCAACGAAGAATTAAGAACATTCGACACAAGATTAACGTGGTTCACTAATAATGTGTTAGTTACATCCACATGCAGAGGAGAGACGTTTATTATTTTTAGGAGAGAACACTGGTTACCTCCGTGCTTGATTAAACCTAGCGCCAGATAATTTAAGACATATTTCAACCTACATAAACCAACAAAATATACTTGTGGAAATGAAGCACCAAAGACAGCACATTACACATATACATGCATCATTATTGTACTTTGTTGGGACTCAGGACGACATAGGTCCATCATTGCATGAACTTGAGAGGCATGTAGTTGCTAGCTATTGAAGTATTTAATGGACAGAAAGTCTCTGGTATATATAACTGGAATATAGAAGGAGAACACGTGAGGTGTTGCTCCTTTTATAGTTCAACGATAAACGGCTACTAAAGTATGAGATATTATGGACTACTTGTTTTGGATATATACTTCTTAAATAGAAGGCATCAAGTTGCAATTAATTTTCCATGCAAAAACAAGAGTAGCGTTTTTCTCCTCTTATGTCAACAGTCTTGCTTACATATCTACAATCTACATTCTCCGCTTACCTCGAGGATAATGCCTTTGGCTTTGGGATCTTCGTTATTTTCGCTACTTCCCATAAACCTCCAATCTCCTTCAACCTCGATGTCATGGGGTAAATTTATACTCCCTCCGTCCCATAATATAGTGCTTACTTCTTTTTTTACACGGGAATTAAGGAGAGTGGAGGGAGTAGTAGGATCTCAAAAAAAAAATTATTTAATAAATTACTTTTGTCTTGGAACTACTCCCTTAGTTTTGTTTTCCTTTAAAAAAAATCAAAAAACAATAAATGTTCCTTGGAATGGTGTAAAATAATAAATAGATGCACACATTTTAAAAGAAAAAATAAGGTATTTTGGAGAATTTGGGTAAAGATTGAGGATATTTTAGTCCAAATAAACTGGTAAAAATAAAATAGGCACAACATTTTGGGACACCCAAAAAGGAATGTAAGCACTATATTATGGGACGAAGGGAGTATTACTAAAGGCGTAACTTGTGTTGTTAGAGAGGGAAAACTGTGTGAATGTTATCTATTTTAGTTGGTAAAGTTTTGTGGGTATGGTACCCGAGACCTGGAACTGAACCCCGTCTACATTACTACGCTTAGTTGCTCATTTACCAACAATTATTTATCCTCGACGCTTCCTGATTTCCAGGAAATAGTGATTCAACAATAGTTAATGGTTATAAGGATATTAACTAATTTACTTCATTTATTGTTCGATTTTACCATAAAATCTTACCTTGCTTACATGTAGTCATTAAGTCATCTCTATGAACAAAAGTCTATGTGGTGCATTAGTATTAAGGACTTAAAAGTTTAAACTCTTAACTACTAAGGGGATGGTCTTCCACTAAGGCTAGTTAGGGCCTATTCCTTAATAATTTTTTGAATGATTAATATTATAAGTTAAATCATACATAAAAAGTATTGTGACATATAGATTAAATGCACTTGTACTAAACAAGACGTTGCGATTTCAAACCTTGAACTCTCATTTTTTGGGACCAAGATCTGCCATTTTGACTTCACTTGTAGCTTAGATGATCGAGATGTTCTCACCAATGCAAAGACGAATTGGTTGAGTAGATTATATGAAATTTATTACTACAATCTAATTCAAGTGTCGTTAAAATCTTTGTTTCATTTTCCTTCTAGTTTATCCCGTAATTTTTGCTTCATTAATGAACATCTATGGTAAACTTTTTCTCTGATGTTTGTGTTCATATTCATCCATCTATTTTTTTCCTCTCTACTTGTTTGTTGTTATCAAAATAAAAACAAAATTGCATAACGATTATGAAAAGAGGAAATATAAAACTTAATTCTTGGAAGTTGAAATTACTCATTTAATTTTACCATATAGTTGTATATTAGAGTAAGTATTAGAAAATTATGAGTTGGCTTATATACGAAGGTATGAGTTGGCTTATGTAGGAAGGAATAATAATATAAGCGGCCTTAAAGAGTCAAAGGGATCCCCTCAACCAATTTGTGGTGCTTAGAAGACCCGTAATAGAGTATTCACCCGTAATGTGATAGAGTTGGTTTATGACTTTCACCAGGATGCCGTCATTATGGCTCTATTAGGATTCAGGATGATTGTTATAAAAATATCGTGGATATGAAATTGTCAGCAAGTTTTGATAGTGTTATGTTCTATTTATTTTTTTTTATTTTTCAAATTATAAATCCAAATAAGTTAAAATGAGATTTAATAAAGTCTTAATTTTTTTTTTATCAATTTAAAATAATTTAAGTCAATTAAGGATTATATAAATTCTGCTTAGTGCGAACAAGTTAAAAGAAGTCAAATATAACATATTATGTGGAGACATAGCTAGAACATTTTTTTGCCACATTATATTTTGTTCTCAACGAATTGTTACAAGCTACAAGTAGATGTATTTCTTGGATTGGAGCGGGACAGTGGGTCAATAGCAAGTCACGTCATTCATGGGTATAGGCCAAAGATATGGAAGTCAACAACATGTGGGTGACGGGTAAGGCAGTGGAACGATAGAGAATTATGGAGATTTTTTTTTTTTCTTGATTTAGTAAGATGAATAACCTCTGGGTTGGCCTCACACAGGGCCCAACCCAGAAGCCCAGACACTTGGAAGGAGGGGGAGTTGTAAGGGGAATTCTCCTCCAAGTGCCCATCATTTGGTGGGATTCGAACCCCTAACCTTAAGGTCATGAGGTGGAATTCCTACCAAGTGAGCCAAGCTAAGCTTGGTATGAAGATATAGGATATGAGAGAGATAGAAAATAGCACACATAAAAACTTGTATGCCGCCGCGTTTTCCAATCATATTCTTTTAGTGCTTCGACCCAAAGCGATAGCTTCTAGCTAGCTATTCAGTGGATAAAATGGCCGCGCTCCAACATTTTGACTCTCACTGCTACCAATTCTTTGATCATCCTCTTTATTTTGTCTAAGTGCTGAGATAATTTCATTGCCTCTCTTGCATCTTGTTTGGAAAAATCGTTTTAGCAAAAGGTGTCGACCATGGCTAGCTAGCACTAAATATTGTCGGCCTAATGATTCTTTTTGGGATATTGAGTCAAAGGATATTCTGCTTTGCAAACAAGCTACTTTGTTCATTGACTACTTTGCTCTCTCGAGGGATTTCCCTTTCATTAAACGCATCGAGCCAGGAGCGGACCTAAGAGAAATTCACATGAAAGGGAACGAAGAATTCTCAACGAAAAAAGTGCTCTCTGAATCGAACGACTGCCCATGCTTCAACATTTAAGTTTTCACCACAAAAAGCCAATTTCTCTTGTGGGGCAGAAATATTCGATTAATTAGGGGTTTCTCATGTGGAACCATAGAAGGAATTCAATCACTACTAGTTGGTCTATACTATATACCATATACCTTTTTAAAATTTTATTATATCTATGAATATGTTGCTTACATGAATTTGATCATGTATTGACCATATTCAGTATAGATATTGTCCAATAAAAACCTTTCTAACTTGACTGGACTTGACTCAAATCTTACGCTCGTTGTGCTACCTTGTCCAGCAATAAACGTTTTTAGTTATAATATATGCTCTCGTTTGGTTACCGTTGGAACTTAATTCCCATGGAAAGTCTTATTTCATGGGAAGTCTTATTTAATGGGAAGTAAATTCCCTTTTCTATTTCCTAGAAAATGGCTTTGGGTGTTTGGTTGAGCATTTATAGGAATTTGTAATTGACACAAGAATTTCTTACACTACATAGGAATTTCTATTTCCTAGGAAAATCTATTTCCCATGAATTTCCTATTTTTTACATACCAAACAACTACCCTATTTTGTACTTCTTAGGAAATCTGAATTCCAGTGGATTTGAGGTGAACCAAACGACCTCTAAGTATAGTTAATGAAGGGTGTCTATATAACATAATTGTGGAACATAATTACATAATTATAGCTTCATTATATTGTAAGAATACGTACATGTTTATATGTAGTACTCGTATTCCTTACGCTTGATATATTGCTAGCTAATAATAAGATCGATATGTTATAAGTGGTTTGTGAACGAAAGTATAATAGTGCTCTTTATTGTTTACCAATACTGACATGTACTCAAGGACTTATTGAATAAAGAGTCCCACTGTCCCAGACTCTATATATATGGTTAAGCCTTTACGTGAAAGTATACAACACATCTTATTCTTATATATTACAAAACATATTTTTATATAATACTCCCATCATCCTATAATATATAGTTAAGGTTGTGGAAAATGAATAATGTGGTGGGGGAAAAACTAATTTTAGGAGAGTTAATGAAAAATAAAGGGTGAAAGAGTATTAGATGTCTGATTAATTCAACCCTTCGGCTGAATAAACAAAGAAAAAAAAACTAATTTGAAGAAGTAGATAATTGTTGGCACGGTTCTGTTACGCAAATCAAGGAAAATATGGAATTGAAAAAAGAAACTAGAACAACATAAATGGAACACCCAAGAAAAATACAAAGACTATATATTATGGGCAAAGTTTGAACATTATAAGTTATGATCAAAATGAGGTGAAATGTGAGATGTATCAAAATGATGGAAATTGATATTTGAAATGTGAGATGTATCAAAATGATGGATATTATAGGCCATAATTTTGATACATCTCACATTTCACCTCATTTTGATCATAACTTATAATGTTCCCTTTGTTCCATAGTATAGTGCTTGTATTTTTTCTTGGGTGTTCCATTTATGTTGTTCTAGTACACATTAGTTAATTCCTTAATGTCAACCAAATACATTAGTCAATTTCCTAGGAATTACAAAAGGAAAATAATTTCCTAGGAAATGGAACTTCCCATAGGAATTAAATTCTCATGTATACCAAACAAATTGTTAAATTTAATACCCCATGTGTGTGAATTGTGATATCTCCTTACATCTCCCTTTACTCCATTCACCCTCCCTCAATACTGAAATCAACAAATTCGATAATTTATTAGGGCTTTTTGTTATCGTTTTTTTATTTCAGTTTTTCAGTTTTATGTTGTTAGTTTTCAAATTGACATGTTTGGTATATGTAAGGACTAATTTTAAGTTTATTATACCCCTTATATATATCATATGATTTTTCTATTTATAAAATCAAAACTGGAAACTCACAGTGATGCTGAATAGACCCGTAGCTAGGCCAATTTGTTATTATATTTTGTTTTAATTATTTAATTTTTTTTAATTATCTATTTATAAAATTGATAAAATTAATATAAGTATGATTAATCTTTAATTGATTGAATTATACTATATTACTTATATTATATGGTATTTTAAATCTTGAAATCAAACTTGAAATTTTGCACTCATGTCAGAAGTCGAAGCTCAAACGAGTCCTTTTAGCATTTAAATTATGTTTTATCAATTTTTGTTTTCAGTTTATCTATATATATATATATATAAAACCCAAGGCAAAAACATGCCATGCTGCCACATGTACTCTCCCTCCCCCACACAATTAAATGAGAAATATTAAACAATAAAAATGTGTGTTATAAGACTTGAACCCATGACCTCTCATTTGAGATATAAATGTACTAACCAACTACTCTATTATCTCATATTGATCTTTATGGGAAAAATAATATATTTAAAGACAATATAATTTTCTATTTTTAAGACAATTAAATGCAAATGTATATATTAATACTCATTAAACTATTGTTAATATTAGCGTGTCCTACATTTCAGCAATCTTATATTAAAACAAAAGCTCTTCAATTTTTTATAACCACCGTAATTAACACTACTATACAATTTCATCGCATCGGCTGTATTCTTACACATTAGCCTTCATCTTAAAAAAAGATTGTATTATATTTATATATATGTACTATCTTGAAGCCGAGATAATATTGATTTTTTTTAAATAGGAGAGAAACCTAGGCTAGGCCCTGGTATAAGACCAGCCTAAAACATCCTTACGGATGATAGAGAGGAGAGTAATATTGATGAATTATTCATATTATAATTTACTATGTAGAAAATTTAATAGGAACTGGAAGATCACTTCCTAAGCACAATCCAATGCCTATAACTCTTTTTTTCCCTACTTTTCTCAAATGTTTGATTAAATACTTCAAATTCACATTGATAAATTATAAAGGGCATCGCCCGAGCCGACAACTAGATAAGAACTAAAAACTAAATCATGGAATTAAAATTAAAAGAAGTTCCTAGATCGATTTTCAAAATAAAGCAGGAATGATTTGATTGTATGACTAATTTTAAATGTAGATAACATAACTTACGACTATGCTACCAACGAGCCTTCATGAGTCTATTAATTATCCTTTTCAATTCTAGCTTTCAATTCATTTTGAAATTACAAAAATGGTTTTTAAGTTTTTGTTGTCAATATCGAATGAGTGAGATGGGATCTTGCAATTTCAGTTTATACACGTTTATTATCAGTTCACGTTTTATCCACGTTTGGTATTAGTTTATGCATATTTATTTCATGTCATTTTAACATATTTCATATCAGTTTATACATATTTATTTCATATCATTTTAACAAATTTCTCGCCTCCACCGCCACTAACACCACTAGGAACCACATGCATCCTGCCCAAAACCGTTGTATAATCCGTCCTTCGCCACCCATTGTCGTTCGCTTCCTTGCTATTCTTCTACCGACCAATTTCACTCGAAACTAGCTTGTGGTTTTCATAAATCTTTTTAGCCGAAATCATTGAGATTGTTTAAAAAGCTATAGATATGAAAACAAATTTGAGCTTCCATGGCGGTTCGGAGATAAATCTGGAATATCAATTTGAAATTAGGGTTTCAAAATGACTTGAGTTGAAGTGATTAACAATTTGCAAAATCCATTGTGGTGGTGGAGACAGTGGAGGATGGTGAAGTTGACGAAGAATGTGGTGGAGCTCCTTGTCGACTACAGGCCACAGATTGTGGTGGTTTTAATTTGCCTAACCGTTTCAGTCAATTACTTGACTGTACGGTCTCAACCAAAACTATACAATATGATTATGTTAAGTGAAATTGTGAAAGTACCAAGGACCCTTGGGTCCAATGGTATATGGCTTTCTATCTCCCACATGGGAGACCAAGGTTCAAATCTTGGTGGAAGCAAAATTTCAATATTGTTGGGGGAAGGGGGGTTTGGGGCTTGTTGGGCCTCTGGGTGAGTGACCCTGTGCGATGGCAGCCCAGAGGAAATTCATCTTACCACGGGTTCCCGAAAGGGGGCCCAAAAAAAAAAAAGTATTGTGAAAGTATTGGGTTAGACTGTTTGACCCAAATATTTAGTCAGACAACCCACCCTTAAGCCCATTAAAACTCATTCCTTTTCTCTCCAACAATTCACTCATCAATTTTGACTTTCTCTCTCCTCCCATCCATGGCTTCCTCCACTTTATCTCTCCTCCCATCAATCTCCCATCCAACGCTGGTAGGCAGACATAGAAGGGGGATGCAGACACGACAGCAGCGCGATGGTGCTCGGCAACGGCTGGATCACAACACATTAGCGCGTGACAGTTGAGAGAGAAGAGTGGCGTTGAGCAGCAGCCACGACAGCCCAGCAGCGAGAAGAAGGAGAGAATAGCAAAGCCGAGTGACAACACAACTCTGGCAAGAATGGCGGCGACAACATCAAAGGTGCAATTGCACCGCTAGTTCACGACACCACCAACAACAAGGAAGAGAGAGTTCGGGCATCGGCACCGGCGAGAGGAGACGAATCTCCGGTGACAAAAGGGAATGCTGACAGAGGTAGGGCATCAGGCAAGGGAAATGCAGATGCGAGAAAGAGATAGACGGGCTCCACTTTTCGTCCGACTTCTTAATAGGGAAAAAACATATAATCATATATTGAAATTTAAAATCATATAATCAAAGTTTGAAATCAGATATTCGAAGTTTGATTATCTG